>OZ024741.1:337473339-337475839 GCA_964016885.1 Eledone cirrhosa
GGAAGGCTGCTCTCAGGGAGATTCAGTATCACACAAGGTGTAACAAAGTTAGCCCTTTGAAGTACAGCTAGCCATCAACTGATTTGTTGCCAGCTTTGTTGACTGGAGTAATATATGAAATAAAGTATCATGCTCAAGAACACATGCTGCTCAGGAATTGAACTAACAACCTTATGATCATCAGTCAAACACACAAACCACTCTGGCCTCTCTCTCTCTCTCTCTCTCTCTCTATATATATATATATATATATATATATATATATATATATATATGTGTGTGTGTATATATATTCAGTATGTTTCTAAAAGAAGCAAGCACACACAACAGTTCTTGTAAAAAACATTACCAAAACATGTTTTGCACCTAATACAAAAGACATTTCTTTTTCTTTCTTTCAATTTCTATTTCTTTTTCATTCTTTGAGCTTTTATTCTTTGTTCATTTTATCGGTGGTATAGCAAGAAATAACAGTACCTTAGGTGGGGCAAAAATATATTTTAGCTTTCAAGTCCTGAACACTTTTGATGTCAAACTGCCTGAAACCCCGAAACCACTTCTTGCTCTATGATACTAAACTGTGTATAATACTAAAGTGTTTATGTAAAATGCTTCCATCATAATTTTATGTAACTACTTAATAATGAGAAAGTTAGTTATATTAATAAATTCCTCCAAATTCTTGTTTATTTTTTAAATTATTTGAAATTGTAGGCAGCATCTTTCATCATCATCATTATCATCATCGTTTTAACATCCACTTTCCCTGTTTGCAAAGGTTGGATGGGTCTACATAGACCAAGTAAGTAGTGAAGCAGGGTTACTGATCTCTCAGACAGGCTGGGCCTCTGTATCTCCCTTATGTGTGTTTTTCATAATAGATATAGAAATGAAAGGGTTAATGTGTTTATATTTATGCAAAAAAAAAACCTTCTTTCACAATTCTTTCTAAGAACTTTGTTTAGTTATGTTCCAAACACCAGCTTAATAATGAGAAGTTTAGTAATATAACTAAATCTCTGCATGATTTGAAAGCCAAGGACAGTGTCTTTCATAAAAAATATGGTAATAAAAGTGTTAAAAATAAAGACAGTGTCTTTCATTAGAAATGTGGCAATGAAAGGGTTAAAGACATTAGACAGCGTTTTTCATTAGAAATATCGTAGCAAAATGGTTAAAGACATAGACAGTGTCTTTCATTAGAAATGTGGGAATGAAATGGTTAAAGACATAGACAGTGTCTTTCATTAGAAATATGGTAATGAATAACTGACATGATAAGGAAATGTTCCACCCTCCACAGTTGTTTTTGGCAACAACTGCCACCACATGATTCGCTCTAGCTACTCTTTGGTTAGTTACCAAAGTTTTTAAAGGTAAATATTTTAAACAACAAAACCAAACGACAAAATGAAAGTCAGGAAAAAAAGATATATATTTCTTAATTTTTATATTATTTAGGAAATAGCATTCCCTATAGTTTTATAGATTTTTGTATGTTTGATAAGAATCTTGTGTAAAAATGAGTAGATGTATACATGTATGTGTGTGTGTGTGTGTATATATATATATATATATATATATATATATATATATATATATATATATATATATATACATGGTGGGTATGTATGTAGGCAGATGAACTCTACAGAGTCAATGGCCATCCACCCCAACTATGGGTTAAATAGCCTCCCCAACCTGCAATTGGTCAAGTGTGGTGAGTACAGCTAAACCACCTAGAGAGGTTAAACTCCATGACAATAACACATGCGATCCTCATAACTGACCTGTTGTCTTGACTTAGCTTGTCACTGGACACATAGCTTCCGGGTTGGAGTGGGTGATATGTATGTAGCACAAGCAACATAGCATTGCCATCCTTATGTGCAGATATTTCTTCACAAGTCCCACAGCAGTGGAGTGGCAACATGTGCAGACTTGACCAGTTAGAAAAGCTTATAGTCACAAATCAACACATGAGCAGCTCATGTCTTTTCCTAATGTTGCTGCACAGTTAACCTGGAACGCAACATGCTTTGGCAGTGTTGAACATCTGAGCTGCACCTTTTGGGGATGCACTGCTCATCCCACACCACATGGGTAGGGTCTAGAAAAGATGACCTAAACAAAACCTGTTTAGTCCTCAAACTAGACAGCAGCCTACAGTTGGCAGTGGTTTACAATAGCAAGGAATTTGTTGAAGGGATGGCTGTCTTCTGTAAATAAGTGGCAGTTATCATGTATATGTATATATGTTGTAAAGGTACATATATATACACAAAACGCCAGCATCCACAGATTTCCAAGAGATGTCAACATGAATGGACCTGTTATTTTTCTGGAAAAACATTTTTTTCGATTCCACCCTGCCTGTCCCTTCAGTCTTTCTAATTTTTTACTTTATATATATATATATATATATATATGTATATATATGTATATATATATATATATATATATATATACATATATATATATATATATATATATATATATA
>OZ024741.1:337480839-337493339 GCA_964016885.1 Eledone cirrhosa
TTTTATCTTTGAGAATAGAAAATTGGAAATATATAGATATACTCACACACATACACACACACACATTTATATATATATATATATATATATGTATATATGTGTGTGTGTGTGTGTGTGTGTGTGTGTGTGTGTGTGTGTGTGTGTGTGTGTGTGTGTGCGCGCGTGCGCGCGTGCGCGCGTGTGTGTGTGTATATATATATGTACATATATATATAAATCCTTATATATTTATATCTAAACATACATATATATGCATATATACACTCATGCATACATATACATACACGAAACACACACACACACACATATATACACACACACACACACATACACACACACACACACACACACACACACATATGCATGTTCAAATATATTTGTATGTTCAGACTTCTAGAGTATAAAATTTACTTTCAGGTCAATGAACTGTGGTTTAAATAAGAGAAAAGAAAAATATTTCTTGCCTCGATCTCCAGCATTACCTTGTATCAAGATACAAGCCAAGACAGTAACTATGTATCTCCATATATGTCTTCTTCTTCTGCTCTTACTTCTCCTGGATTATTCCTTGTCTCTTGACTTTACATATCATGTGAAGGAAGGTCAGAGTCCTGGTCACTTTATTGGTGATATTGCATCTGATACTGAAGTACTGCACAGCATTCCACCAATGGATCACAATTTCATCCGTTTCAGTTTACTACAGGAGAATACAGCCACTGATTCTCAGTTATTTAATGTCTCCAAGACTGGAAGATTATACACGTCTCAAATATTGGATGCAGAGTCTCTTTGTAAATATAATAAAGAATGTTCGAAAATCATCGAGATTGCTGTGCAAAATAAGAAATCATTTGTGAAAATATTAGAAATAAAAGTTTTAATAGATGACATAAATGACCGTCAGCCGGAATTTGCTAAAGATAAGATAAATCTTGAATTTTCTGAAGGTGATGCTATAGGAATGGCAAAATCAATACCAAATGCCATTGACAGAGATGCCAGCATTCTAAATTCCAAGATTGTATATTATTTAAAGAAGGATCTTGATGATCCATTCAATTTATCTGTCTTAAAAACTGTTGATGGAGCTTCAAAACTTGAAATTATTTTAATAAAAAGACTCAACCGTGAAATTAGGGATACATATAGCCTGAAAGTTGTGGCAAAAGATAAAGGATCACCCTCTCAAAGTGGTGTTTTACATGTTCAGATATCTGTGACAGATGAGAATGATAATTCACCAGTCTTCACTAAAACTGTATATAATATATCTTTAAGAAACACACAGGAAAGAAGCCTTCCAATTGTTAGGCTTTCAGCAACTGATCGTGACAAAGGCAAAAATGGTAAAGTCACCTATTCATTTAGCTCTAAAATGACAGAACTTACTAAACAATATTTCAGATTAAATGCTGAAACAGGAGAGATATTACTAAGCCAACATTTCCAAAGTGAAGTGAAACAAAAATACCAGTTATTTATTGATGCTAAAGATGGTGGAAACCCTCCAATGAGAGCTACAGCTATAGTTTTTATAAATATGATCAACCAACAAAATAATCCACCAAAGCTAAATGTAAAATTTTTCTCTAAAACAGCTGGAAACAAAGCTACAATTTCCGAAGATATTGAAGTTGGCAGCTTTATAGCTTATGTGAAAATCACAGACAATGACATTGGAGAGAATGGTGAGGTGGAGTGTAAACTTAAGCATAATAAATTCATGCTTCAGAAAATGGGGAGAAAAAAATACAAAGTTGTTGTTCAAAAAACAGTAAACAGAGAAATCGAAGATTATACAGACTTTATAATAATTTGTGAAGACAAAGGTTCACCACCGCTCCAAACAGAAAAAACATTCTTAATCAAAATAATGGATGTCAATGATGTCCAGCCAAGTTTTACAAAAAATACTTTTAAATTTCTGACCTATGAAAATGAAGAATCTAATTTTCCAGTAGGTCTCATAAATGCAACAGATCCGGATTTAGGGCCAGGGGGTAAATTAACATATTCCTTTTTAGATGACAACAACTTTTTCCCTTTTAAGATTTCCAATTTTGGATTTATAGCTACAACTCAGTCACTGGACAGAGAAAAACAAGAGATATACAATATGAAAGTTATAGTTAAAGACAATGGAATGCCATCACTTAGTAGTACAGCAAATATTATAATAGAAGTTATGGACAAAAATGACAATGCTCCATATTTTACATTTCCTAGTTTTGATCCTTTCAGTATTGATGTTCACTACCATCCACAGAGTAAGAGTGACATCACCACTCTCAGAGCCTCTGACAGAGACAGTCATGTGAATGCTTTCCTCAGATATGAAATAGCTGGAGGCAATAACAAACAGCTTTTTACTGTTAACCCTTACACAGGAGTGTTGTCATTTTCTCGTACAGTTTACCAAAATGATGCTGGGTCATATAATGTAAAATTAGCAGTAAAAGACAGTGGCACACCAGTTTTATCAGCAACAACTACGCTGTCTTTGACTCTAACTGTTAGCAATACAACAGCCAGAATGTACACAGCTGAAGACACAGAATCTGACAACAGAATACACATTAACTTGATGATTATTATAGTAGTGGCTGCAGTGATAGTATCTGTGGCTATTGTAGTTTCTGTAACAACGTGCATCATTAGAAGGAACCAGAATGATACGTTAATTGATGTCAATGATAAATTTATAACTGAAATGGGTGAATCGGAATATGCTTGTCAATCACAATATGATGCAACATTCACTACAGCCCAAGACGTGAGTAATGATAGAATCTTTGAAGGTACATTATTAAAGAAAACTTCTGAAAATAATTGGAAAGGCTTAGAAACAGGTGTACAGCTGCAAGAACTTACTCCAGTTACTCAGCAGGTAAGAGCTCTCATTAATTTATGTTCAAATGATATTGAAGAATATTCTAAACCAAATTATCTCTCTCTTTCTCTCTCTCACTCTATCTCTTTCTCCCTCCACCTCACTCTCTCTCTCTCACACACACACAATATATATCAAATATATCAAAAATAGATAATAGATTCTGTAGAGAAATTCAGAGAAAAGCATAAATCAACGATATTAATGATCAAGATATATATCTATCTCAGTATATTGAGTGGACTTTTAAAATCTTACCTACATTATAAAACCCCTCAGACATCATGTTCATTGTTCCATATAGATTTTAATTGGGTAAGTTTTATTAACTCATTTTTAGTGCATTTATCATCATATTTATACATCAAATAATCTTTTAGAACATTTATCAAAAGGTTTTTAAGCTAAGTGCAAGCATAATCATGGCCTAGTGGTAAGGGTGTTAGACTTACAATCAGAATGTTATGGGTTCGATTACTAGACTGGGTTGTGTGTTTTGATTTTGAGCAAAACACTTCATTTTACTTTGTTTCAGTATACTCAGCTGAAAACAAGTACTAGCAATAACTACATGTTTAACTTTACAATGGACTGGCATCTTGTTCAGTGGGGAGTCTTGTACTCTCTGTCACTTAATGCCATGGAAATTGGGATAAGCACCAGCCTAATGAGCCTTCTGGCTTGAAACAGATTTTAGACGTTTTATTCTTAGAAACTGTCCTACAAAATATCTGGACCATCAAAATACTAAGCAAACATAAAGTTCTAGAAAATCAAACTTTCCAGTTGTTGTCTTCCTGTTTCTTCTACAACAACTACAACAGTACACGATGGGGTCCACCCACAACCCCAGCGGACAGAATGGAGAAGGCGTTTCCCCGAAGGACAGAGAGGGAGACGCACTGGAAGAGCCACTCCAGCTCGCGGGCTCACACCTGCGGCTGGCCAGCTCAGCACCTATGGTGGTGAGTAAGGAGGTACCCTGGGACCGAGGACACCGGAAGTCTCCACTGCCAGGAGTACAACCGCAAACCTGTCAGAGAGCGACCTGTATTTGAGGAGTTTGGCCCCCTCAGCCTGACGTACAGCAGAACCTGGGTCAGTTGCAGACTACACCAAGTTGTGGCTGCACAAAGTGTCGGTGCAAGTGGCATCCCAGACGAGGGGTTTGCCACCATGGAACGGGAAGATGGTCATACCATCTGGCCTTTTGCTGTCCCCTCGATCCAGCCCCACCGGCTCGAGCTGGGAAGAGAAGCCTGCAGCGTTCAAGCCATGCTTAATGACCTCGTTGAGGGAAGCATGGCGTGGAATGCGGCCGGCACTGTGGCGACAGGAAAGCAGGTGGAGGCCGAAAGAGTCCACAGTGGAACCACAGTGACATTCGTGTGGCTGGCAGATCCGCAGGCCGAGCCTCAGGGAAATGCTGATGCACAGGCTATGGGTGTCTAGCTGCATGCCAGTGGAGAAGGAGGGCAGGGCATGGAGCCAGGCACCACTGTGGGGTTTGGAGGCCGCACAAAAACAAGCAAGACGGTGCTGGTCAAGCTGGCATGTGAGCCTGTCTGAGGCCAGGCTGCACTGGATGGCATCCCAAGTGCATTGGGGGGACTTGATGTCAACAGGCGGAGAAGGAGGAGGGATGTCTCCTGGGCTAAGTCCCAGCCGGTCCCACGTCTCACAGGCGGCCTCACGCTTTCTGAACACAGAGGGTTCTGCTGTGTTTTGAAGAACCCTGCTGATGAGGACGCGGCACGAGGTTACCGACGAAAGATACGCCGGCAAAGCTAGTGAGATTGGGAACCAGAGGCCAAGGTGCCATACCGGACAAGTAAAGTGGCCTGTTGCCACCCTATGTCATCAAACTTGATGTTGCATTTCTCCTTGGCTGCTGCTCGGATACAAGTATCGAGGTCAGCGAGGAGAGATGTCTGGGTGTAGCATGGAGCATTGCAGAGTGTATAGAGGAGCTTCGGCATGGCGAAGCAGTTCCTCAGCAGAAAGAAAGCTGGGTGGCCGTCAATCAAGCCCAGTCGGCTTGTGAGAGTCTAGAGCTGTTGAAGCCTGGACCTGATGGTGGAGCGGATGGCCGGCGGGTGGATCGGTGACCCGAGGATGAGGACATCCGTTTGGGGGTCACCTGAACCTGGCGGAGAATGGACCGCACGTCCAAGATGGAGGCTGTAAAGCTTGCAACATCGAGGCTGACATTCACCACCTCTGACTTGGCCGAGTTGACCTGGAGGCCGATTCCCGCCAGGGCAGGAACCACCAATTGAAGATCTTGGCAGACCGTCCGTATGGGCCTGCCCAACGTAGCATCATCCAGATACCAAACGTTGAGAGAGGCCGTGATACTCCGAACGATGTGGTCAATACCAAGGGCGAACAGGAGGGGTCCCAAAGGGTCGTCCTGTTGGATCCCAATAGCCGAGGGTATGACCGTATCAGCAGCAAGGAGCATGCTCGGGGCTCCATACGACAGGTAGGCCAGTGGGTAGGCAGAGGGGGCTCGGCTGAGGCAGGCCTCGAGCAGATGATCCCGGCGTAAAGAGTTGAAGGCATTCCTCATGTCAAGCTTGACAATGAGGTGCCTGGAGTCCCTGGATGCCGGTTCCGATGGGCAGCTGTTGAAGAATTGCCTGGTTGCATGAGCGGCCCCCTCACAGCCACCGGACACGCCGACACCCAGTTGCACCAGACTAAACTCCTCACCCAGTTTGTGTGTTACGGACTTGCAGATCACCTTGGCAGCCAGCCTCCGGACCAGCATAATCAACTGGTAAAGAAGTTTACTTGGCAACAACTTAGCTTAATTCTACCAACTCAACACTTTGAGCAATAGTCTACCATAGCCGTAAGTTTTCTACTAAATTCTGAAAGAAATTTGGTGGACAGAATCTGTATGTAAGCCTATCAGACTGATCATTTTTGTTCTTATATGGGGAGGGAATCTAACTCTTTTGAGAACCTTAGCAGAGTCCACTCTGTTGCAAGTATTCAATCCAGGTTCAAGATAAAAATTAAACTAAGAAATGACAAAGTTATCACCTGGATTAAATGACACTCATAAAGAAAACAACTTTAAGAAAACAGCATAGTTGAAAGAGTTACTGCTACATTTTGTTGCTTCTTGAAAAAAAAATTGAAAAAGACTTGAATAATTAAACAATTGGTGAAGCTGCCACTAACATGATTAATAAAATTCACCAAGAAATTTTAATGACACTAATGATGAGGAGGAAGAAGAATCAACAACAATCTGTGCACTAGTAAATATACTATAAACCTTTGAATTAACAAACCTACTTTTTGATATTTTCTGCTAAATCCTTACTGGATATTAAGAGATAATACTGAAAGTCTTCACAATGGTCTTTCCACTAGTAAAGATACTATAAACATGTGAATTAACAAACCCCTTTTTAGACATTTCCTGCTAAATAATTACAAGATATTAAGAGTTAAGGTAATAATTCCCTATCCTCCTTTCTGGTGTAATTTTGATTAATTAAAATTTCTTGCCTCTCTAGTTTATATATGTTATCACCAACTTTACTATTCCATCTACATGCAGAACATGCCACTGAGTATTTTGCTCTTATTCCTTCTCTATAGTAGGATAATCATATAATAAAGTAATTTCATCCATATATAAAATTCTATCATAAAACATTTCTCTGCCATGGAAGAATTGAGAGATTATCACTTGATGGTGTTGTTATGTGACAGTTAGTGACTCCATTGCTTATTTTTGTCACCAAGTATATAATAGATGAAAATTGATTAATGGAAGTTCAGGTCATAAGAAAAACATTCAGGATTCTATTTAAAGAAAGAATTAGAAGATTTATATGCTATCAATATATATTGTATCTTTACCTAGCAAAGTGGAAGGCACATCTGTTTTATATGTATGTGTGTATGTATATATATATGAATATATATATATATAAACATATATATATATTCAAATGTATATATATATATATATATATACAAATGTGTATATATATATATATATATATATACAAATGTGTATATATATATATATATATATATATATGAATATGTTTGAATATATATATATACATATATATATGTATATATATATATATATATATATATATATATATATATATATATATATATATATATATATATATATATATAAAGAGAGGGAGGGGAGAGAGAGGGAGAGGGAGAGAGAGAGAAATGGATGATCAATCACAAATGAAATGTGTTCATTTGATCAAGCATAAAGACAGAAAACTTTTAGCTATAAGAAAATAAGCACAACCCTCAACTTCTACCTTTAACTCCGTTCATTTATCAAGTGTCATTTGTAAGTTAAGTAGTAAAGCACATATCAACCTAATTCTTGATTTTAGCCATGCATGTCTTCATACTGGACAGAGACACATACACACACATATATGTTTATGTATTCGTTTATGTATTTTTTGGCAAAATTGCCAGCATGATCATCCCCAAATATAACACATATAACATATGTATATATAATATTAATAATAATAAAAGTAAGTAAAATCGAAGTTGAAACTGCGATTAGTATTTTTCGAAATCAATCTTCTAGGGCTGGCACAAAGCACTCAATGAGGTGGTATCGATAAATCGATAAGTTATAGCTCAGAGTAATAACAATACATTAGGGTGTGAGACAGTGAAAATTGTGATTGGAGACACATTGCCAACAAAGCCACTACAACAACAAAAATACAAACAGTTTAAAGATGAATATATATTTATATATATATATATATAAATCAGTATAGAAGCAGTTTAAAACTAAACCATTTCTCAACAGAGTACTCAATACTTTGGGTAGTAGAGTATGACTATATTATAAAGAGTCAGGAGTTGATGGCTGATCTCTTGCCAATTCACTAGCTGTTGAAACGGCAAGAGCTCAGCCATTGGATCCCGACTCTTTATAATATATACATACATATATAAACATGTATATATATATCATCATCATCATCATCATCAACGTTTAACGTCCGTGTTCCACGCTTGCATGGGTTTGGACGGGGGTAGTCCCACTTGAGGCAAGAGTGATTGTCTTGCTCGCATAGGACTGTCTGGCAGGTTTTCTACAGTTGGATGCCCTTCCTAACACCAACCACATTTACAGTGTGGGACTGGGAGGTTTTTACCGTGTTGCCTACACGGCCACATTACAGCGTGGACTGTGTGTTTTTTTGTCGTGACACCTACACGATCTCATTTGTTTCGGCCTCGATGGCGCGGCACCAACATAACTTTACATAGAACGGGGTGGTGTGGATGGGGTGGGGGTGGTGGTGGTGGGACCTGTACATAAACATATATATATGTTTATGTACAGTAATACAGAAGACCCGCCTTGCCTATGTACAAAGCGAAACCTACAGTCACTAGGCACCTCTTAACCAAATATACACCCCAATCCACTACCCCTACCATATCCTCCCACTCCCACCAACACCACCCTCTCTCTGTAAAGTTGGTACCACAACATCCAGTCCAAATAAATGAGATAATGAGATCGAGATCGTGTAGGTGTCACGACAAAAAAACACACAGTCCACGCTGTAATGTAGGCGTGTGGGTAACACGGTAAAAAGTTCCCAGTTCCACACTGTAAATGTGGTTGGTGTTAGGAAGGGCATCCAGCCGTAGAAAACCTGCCAGTCAGTCCTATATGAGCGAGACACGGTCATCCGACCAACCTTGCCTCAAGTGGGACAACTCCCGTCTAAACCCATGCTAGCGTGGAAGATGGACGTTAAACGAAGATGATGATGATGATAATGATATATATATATATATATATATATATATATATATATATACATTTGGCATGGCAATAAAGTCCTTTGAATAACCCTTTAAATGAAAATCCACACCATACTGAAACTAAAATTTATTTATTCTGCAAAACATAATCTCCATTGAATGCAATACCATCTTTACAGTGCTTATGCAAAGCATTTAACTCTTTCTGGAACTGTTCTTTTGGTAATTGTCGAAATCAGTGCAACGATTCATCCACCATCTCTTCTAATGAAATGAAAACAAATTTTCTTTGTTTATTCCATTAACATGTGCAATGCAACACAATGATTGTTTTGGTTCTGCATCAATGATACTTTGAATGCGTTGAACGTTGCCATGAATAGTGGTTGTGCAAGGATGGCTAGAATGAGGAGCATCAATAAGTGATGATCTACTACCATCTTTGAATTATTTCACTCAATGATAAATGGTTGAATTTGCTGGATCATTGTTAAATTCACTCTTCTTAAAATGTGCAATACTATTTGTTGCTGATTTGCCCTGTTACCATTCAATGAAAGCATATGCTCTAAAATTTTCATGACTTAAATCCATTAAATATGTGTATTATAAACTCACCAGAATGACAACAAAATAATTATGCATAGGCATGTGACAAAATACAGCATTCATACAGAATATCACATGTGTACAATAAAGTTCAAATTCCAACTAATATTAACTACATTTACTGTTATATATGTTTCATAGCCTACTATTCTAAAGACTATATTGCCATGCAAAGTATATATATACAGTGATGAACTGGCCAGGCTGAATGGCAAGTGCTCAATGGCAAGTGGCCCCAAGGGGGCCATGGTAGCATTGCAAATGCCCACAGTAGCATTGCAGGGCCTACTGTAGTATTTTAGGGGCCAATGCGCTGCTTTAAAAAAAAACCTGAAATCTAAGAGAAAGAATAACATTTTTTAAAAAATGAATAAAACAATTAAGCAAAGCATTTGATCAACCAATTCCCCAGGGAATTACTAGAAACCAAAATATACAATAGTGCAAATAGTTGGAATCAGTGGTTGTACATTCTACTAAATCTAAAGCTTAGTGTATTCATTCATGCATGCAAACATAGATATATAAACACACACAAGCATATATATATATATATATATATATATATATATATATATATATATATCTAAGGCGGGTAAAATACCCGAGATCCATGGACAAGTTCTCTCCAGCGGTCTCTGTCCCTCATTATCGCTGCCATGTCTCCATCAGACCAGTGTCTGTCCTTAGGGCATCAACATACGTTAACCTTGGTCTTCCTCTTCTAGTGTGTCCATGTAGGGGCTCCCAAAGGAGCACTGAGTGCAATGTCAACTCTGGATGTCGGTGAGCATGTCCAGCGAACCTCTGTCTCCTCTGTGTCACTTTTGAGCTGACACATATATATATATATATATATATATATATTTATATACGTACACACGAAATACTGACCAAATAATATTTGGTATCAATGGATTAAAGACATCTGTCAAATCGATTAGTGGTGAAGGTGGTATATATATATATATATATATAAATAGATAGATAGATAGATAGATAGATAGATAGATAGATAGATAGATAGATAGATAGATAGATAGATACACACACACGTATATATATATATATATATATATATTGAGTGAGTGTGAAAGGTCAAAGGTCATTATTTAAAGTCACTGTATTTCGCAAAATACATAATATTTTTATTGGAGAAGGTAAAATATTTTCCCGCAAAAATTTGATTGCACTGTTTTGTTTCCACTTATGTATTTTTTGAAAATGTTATTTATTCATTATAAAAATTAAATGATAGCATTCTATATGTAGGTGGGCCCCCTTCATCTGGCAACCAACATTTTTAAAGTTAGTCTGCCACTAAATATATATATATATAATGCCAATCATTGTAAGTTGCAAAAACATATATATATAAATAAAGTAAGCCCAAATGATAGTAGATTCAAATATCACAGAGAGAAAGAGAGGTGGGGAGAAATGAGACGCAACAGAAATGAAACATGGATTACAGGTTAAAATATAGTCTAGATAGATGTGAAACAAAACGAAGACGTTGTTTATGGAACACCCAAATGATTTAGAAGTCGACCTTAAGTAGGAACAATAACATTAAGAAAGACATGAACGACACCACAACACTTTGTTTTGAAAATTTTGAAGGTAGGTTTATAAGTATGAATTTTCAAAAGATTTTTGTAGTTGTCTCTGTAGCCTAGCAGTAGGTACTAGAGACGGTGGAGATCCTGGCTTTGGGTTCAATTCTGGTCAAGAAGTCATGTAACCTTTTTCAGTTTTACAACCCATAGAAAAAAACTGGAAAGGTTTACTGGAAACCTTACTCCCAACCAGGATCGAACTTCAGACCCGGATCACCAGTTTCTATGATTCCTCCAACTAGGCCACTGAGACAGCTACAAAAGTAAAATGAAAATTGATAATTATAAACCTACTTTCCTAGAGCTATTAGTAATATTTAGGGTCGATTTCTAGTCGTTATTGAAAGTCCCTGGATTTTGCAAAATACATATTTTTTATTGGAGAAGGTAAGATATTTTTCCGCAAAAATTTGATTGTACTGTTTTGTTTCCACTTATGTATTTTTCGAAAATGTTATTTATTCATTATAAAAATTACATGATAGCATTCTATATGTAGGTGGCCCTCCTTCATCTCCTGACAACCAATATTTTTAGACCCAGTCCACCACTGTATATATATATAGTAGTAGAACACTGAAGGGTTATATCCATAGTAGTAGAGCACTCAGTCCATGGGACGAGTTTGGTAGAAGTGGTTACACAACAGTTAGTTCACAATACTGAGAACAAATGTTTCACCTTATGCGGATCCTCAGCTCAGTGACCGAGCTGAGGATCCGCATAAGATGAAACATTTGTTCTCGGTATTGTGAACTAACTGTTGTGGAACTACTTATATATATATATATATATATATATATATATATATGCATATATATAATATATATATATATATGTATATATATATGTATATATATGTGTGTATATATCTATGTATATATATATATTCATATATATAATACAGTCTATCAATATTGCCATTTTTATTAAACATATTTTATATTGTTAGCAACTCTCTTGTTTTCTTATCAATACTCTGTAGTTTTTGATATCTTCATTGTAAAATCAATTATATTGAATAGTTCCTAGCATAAAGTATATTGAATATATTCTTGGATCAACTGTACTAAATATAAGTTAGGATCAAGTATATCTAATATATGATAGGATCTATTATATTTAATATATGCTAGGATCAAGAATATCTAATATATGCTAGGATCAAGTATATTTGATATATGCTAGGATCAAGAATATTCAATATATGCTAAGATAAAGTATATTTAATATATGCTAGGATTAAGTATATTAATAAGATGCTAGAATCAAGTGTTTTCAATATATGCTATATTTAATGTATGCTAGGATCATTCATTTTATTAATTTCTTCTTAGCCCCATGGTTAAAATAAGTCAAATCTATTTTAAATCTAGTAACAGAAACTACTTGCTAAATATGCATATAATTAGAAATCATATATAATTCTAGGATTAATTGACTTGAAAATAATCAAGAGTCAATTATATGGAATATATCCTTTAGGCTAATTAAAAGGAATATATAGATTAGGGTAATATATATTGCTGTTGAAATGGTAAGAGCTCAGCCATCATGTCCCAACTCTTTATAATATA
>OZ024741.1:337495839-337500839 GCA_964016885.1 Eledone cirrhosa
CTACACGTCCACTTTACAGTGTGGGCTGGGTGCTTTTTTGCCGTGGCACCTCCACAACCACCTTGCAGTGGGTGGTGTGTGGGCATATTGTCTATATGCTTCAGCTTGTACCCATGGGAGGTCGGGTACTCTGTATTACTGTGTGACGCCAGAGGTCACGGTCGTGTGTTATCGCCTTTGAGAGGTATAATTGGGTAAGGTCGGCTTTTATCACCTCATCCCAGGTCATCTTGGGTCTCCCCACTCCGCGGTTTCCATCGACTTCTAGTACTCTGCACCTTTTTCTGCAGCTGTCATCCTTCATACGCATCACATGTCCATACCAACGCAACCGCCTCTCCTGCACACAGGATTTGATTCCTCTTATGCTCAGTCTCTCTTTCAATTCATTTATGCTTTGTCGTTCGCGTATATTACTATTACACATCCATCGGAGCATGCAGGCTTCGTTTCTCTATAATCTACGTAAGTCTTCCACCTTCAGCGCTCAGGTCTCACTACCATGCAACGTCGCTGTTCGGATACACGCATCATACAGTCTGCCTTTCATTTTGAGAGAGAAGCCTTTTGCAGCTAGCAGTGGTAGTAGTTCCCTAAACTTCTTCCATCCCGTTCTTACCCTAGTTATTGTACTTTCTGAACACCCACCTCCGCTGCTAATTCGGTCACCTAGGTAGCAGAAGCTGTCTACTGTTTCTACAGAGCCCTCCCAGAGATTGGTGGTACTTGTTTCCTGCTTGGTGTCTCAGCACAGCTGCTGCATGTGAAGCCTACATTCTTAATTAATGTTCCTGAGATCCCGCTACATCTCTTGTGTACCCATTGTTTACATTTGGGGCAGAGAATGGAGTTCCTACCTACACCTTTCCTACATACTGAGCAAGGCCATTTCCCTGAGACATTTTGGGTTCTGTTTTCTCATCTACTTACAAGGACCTTAGTCTTTGTCATGTTGACTTTGAGACCCTTTCTTTCTAGTCACTGCTTACAAGTTTGGAATTTCTTCTCTAGTTCTACCATAGATTCAGCTATAAGTGCGAGGTCATCAACATACAGGAGTTCCCATGGGCATCCGGTCTTAAACTCCTCCATTATTGCCAACAGGACTATGATGAACAGGAGGGGGCTAAGAACAGAGCCCTGGTGGACCCCAACCTGTACGCTAAATTCCTCGCTATACTCATTGCTAATCCTAACTTTGCTGACTGCTCCCCTGTACATGGCCTGTACAGCTTTCACAAGCCATTCATCTACTCCTAGTTTTCTAAGAGCCCACCAGATTACAGCACGTGGAACTCTGTCAAAGGCTTTCTCGAGATCGATGAATGCCAGGGCGAGTGGCTTACTTTTAGCTAGGTACGTTTCCTGTAACTGCCTCACAAGGAAGAGGGCAATCAGTGGTGCCTCTTCCTGGTACAAACCCAAATTGCATCTCATCTAGTTTCACCTGGTCGCTAATCAACTGTGATATAACTCTTTCTGTTACTTTCATGACCTGGTCCATCAGCTTTATACCTCTATAGTTTCCTCTATCGAGTGCATCACCTTTACCTTTGTAGCAGTTGACAATGATGCTACTGCACCAATCTTTTGGTATGACACCTTCTAGTATTACCTGGTTAACAATACGTGTGGTTATAGTGTGACCCAGATGCCTTCAGCATCTCGACAGTTATACCCGATGGACCGGTTGCCTTCCCCATCTTCATATCTTTGATTGCCTTACTTACTACGCTGCTGCTGACTTGTACTGCTGGCCCCTCTATAGGGTCTACTTGGGGTAGGGTCTCTTCTTCCCATGCATTCTCCTCATTTAGTAATCTATCATAATGACTCTTCCATGCATCTTTCTTCTCAGCACTTGTGAGGGCAAGCTCACCTTTATCATTCCAGATACACTTCTCTCCAATGACATCACAATTCTCTCTGACACACTGCCTCACAATCTTGAACACCTCCTGTTTCTGCTCCTCACGTTGCAAAACATGCTTGAATTTTCTATCCTCTGCTTCCCTCCTAGCTAAGTATACTTGTCGCCTAGCTTCCCTCTTGGTCTCTATGTAATGTACCCTGCTCCCCCCCGTTCTTCCATTCTTTCCATGCCTGTCTCTTGGCCTTAACTGCTTCATCTACCTTATTGTTCCACCACCAAGTCACTCTCCTCCTGCATGTGGTCTTACTCCAGCCACAGACCTCATCCGTCGCCTCTAGTAAATTATTTTTTAGGAACTCCCAGTTCTCTTCTACATTGAATGTCTCTATCTGTTCTTCTTTACTGTCGTAAGCGTTGAGTAAAATATCTTTAAATCTGTTACTGGTTGAGGAGTCTTTCAGCTTCCAGATCTTTCTTCTCCAGGTTGGCCTCTGTTTCCACGTTCGTCTAGTTCTGACTGTGAGGTCGCTGACAACTAAGCTATGTTGGGATGTACATTCCTCACTAGGGAAGGCTTTTGTGTTTACGACAGTCCATCTGTCATGTCCTCTGATGAGGATAAAATCTATCTGACTAGAATGCTCCCCTGATCTATAGGTGATCAGGTGGTTGTCGGGTTTTTTGAAGTTTGTGTTACATATCGACATGTCATTGGCGTCGCAGAATTCTAGAAGTCTGAATCCTTCCTCATTTCTTGTGCCAACCCCATGGCCTCCATGGACTCTATTGAAGCCATCACAGTGTTTACCTACGTGTCCGTTAAAATCTCCTGCGATGATTAGGAAGTCATTGTCGTTTGTTAGAGCAGTAGTGTGACTCGTAAAACCTATCCTTAATTTCGTCTCGCAACCCCGATTGGGGTGAGTAAGCTGATATTATTGTGGTAATTGTTTTATTCAGGACTAGTCTGAGTTTAATGATTCTTGCATTTACCCTGTACACTGTGATTACTTTATCTACCCACTTATCAGCTAGTAGTATACCAACACCACCCATCCCATCATCATTTCCCACCCAGAAAAATTTGTAGCACCGACTTTTTCCTACAAGGACTCTAGCAGACTCTCCTCTCCATCTAGTCTCTTGCACACAGCATACATCAATTTCCTTTCGCTCTAGCATTTCTACGATTTCTCCTGCTGTTCCTTTCATTGTGCTTACATTGATGGTACCAACTCGGAGTTTTGGGCATTTGTCGACACTCGTCGGGAAGGGTCTATGGATTGGCACTTCACATGGGTGCTTGGTAGCTCGCTGATTCATATTTCATCTATTAATTCAGAGTTGCTCAAATTTATTCTCAGCTCATCCATCCATAACGGTAGGAAAATTCAGGGCTAGAAGAACAGTGGTGGTGGAATAATGGCAGGGTGTGTTGGGCTGGGACAGGGGAGGAGAGAGTTAGTTAGGTAGTAGTAGCAGAAGAAATGGTATGTTGAGGTTTGATTGGTCGAATAGGGTATGGTGGGTGGGAGGGGAATCGTGAGGTAGAGAGAGGGTCGCCGTCAAGATGGATGACTGGAACGAAGCTAAATCAACTCTAGTGATTCATTTTAGCCTTTCAGAATAGAGTGTCTTATCTCTTCAATAGCTTCAAGATGAGTGAGGTGGAATGGGTGAAGAGGGAACGGAAGGTAATGGGTGGCTTAGAGATAGATAGAGAGAGGGTAGCCATCATAGAGAGAGGGTCGCCGCATGGCAAAGTAGCCGATATATATATATATATATATATATATATATACATATGTATATATATATATATATATATATACATATGTATATATATATATATATATATATATATATATATATATATATATATATATATATATATATATATATATATATTTTGTTATTGAATTTGTTTAGCAAGACTCTTTATCTGAAAACGTGTGTCGAAACCGATATTGTTATACTCTGGGAGGGTCATGTTGCCAATAAGAAACACACGCACCAGTTGCTTTCACTTCAATTTATTATAAATTAAATTTATGAATTTATGAATTTATAAATTTAATTTATAATAAATTGAAGTGAAAGCAACTGGTGCGCGTGTTACTTATTGGCAACATGACCCTCCCAAAGCATAACAATATATATATATATATATATATCGAAAGTATATATATATATATACATCGAAAGGGGTGGTGTGGATGGGGTGGGGGGGTGGGACAAGGGTGTATTTTTGTTAGAGGTGCCTACTGACTGTAGGTTTCGCTTTGTACTTAGGCAAGGCTGGTCTTCTGTATTACTGTGTAGCGCCAAAGATCTCGGTCCAGTGAAATTGTCTTGGAGAGGTGTAAGTGTGTCAGGTCAGAATTTATCAAGTCGTCCCAGGTTTTTCTGGGTCTGCCTACTCCGTGTCTATTTTTATCGCCCTGCACTTTTTTATACAGCTGTCATCTTTCATGCGCATCACGTGACCATACCAACGTAGTCTTCTCTCGAGTAAACAACATCTGATTCCTCTTATTCCTAATTTCTCCCTTAGTTCATTTATGCTTTGCCGTTCACGTATATTACTATTACACATCCAACGGAGCATGCAAGCTTCGTTCCTTTCCAGTCTGCTTATATCCTCTGCACACAATGCCCAAGTCTAACTGCCATGTAACATTGCTGTTCATATGCAGGCATCATACAGCCTGCCTTTCATTTTTAGAGAGAACCCTTTAGCAGCCAATAGTGGTATAAGCTCTCTGAACTTTTTCCATCCCGTTCTGACTCTAGCTACTGTACTTTCAGAGCACCCTCCACCACTGCTGATTTTGTCACCCAGGTAACGGAAGGTGTCCACTATTTCTATAGAACCACCTGTGCAATGGAATGAGCTAGTATTCTGTGGGCACTTGCTGCTACTTATTGCACCTGAGCACCGGCCACATATAAAATCTATATTCTTAGTTAGCTTACCTGTGATCCCACTACATCTTTTATGCACCCATACTTTGCATTTGGGACATAAAATGGAGTTTCTGCCTACTCCTTTCCTATACACTGAGCATGGCCATTTCCTAGATGGGACCAGTGCCCTATTTTCCTTCCTACAAACTAGAACTTTAGT
>OZ024741.1:337508339-337558339 GCA_964016885.1 Eledone cirrhosa
CGTCCGCTTTTCCCTGCTTGCAAGGGTGGGACGGGAACTGATTCTGGCTTGATTTCTACAGCTGGATGCCCTTCCTAACACCAACCTCATTTACAGTGAGTGCTGCGTGCTTTTTTTCCATGGCGCCTACACGTCCACTTTACAGTGTGGGTTGGGTGCTCTTTTTTTTTTCCGTGGCACCTCCACGTCCACTTTACAGTGTAGGCTGAGTGCTTTTTTTTTCTGTGGCACCTCCACGTCCACTTTACAGTGTGGCTGGGTGCTTATTTGCCGTGGCACCTCCAAACCACTTTGCAGTGGAATGATAGGGAACCCAGTCCTATCATCTCATTTCTACAGCTGAGTAAACTGGAACAATGTGAAATAAAGTATCTTGCTCAAGGAAACAACACATCACCCGGTCTGAGAATTGAACTCACAACCTTTTGATTGCAAGGCCAATGCTCTAACCATATATATATATATATATATATATATATATGGTTAGAGCATTGGCCTTGCAATCACATATATATATATATGTATATATATATATATATACAGAAAGAGAGAGAGAAAGAGAGAGAGAGATGTTATTGCTTGGAGTGTGGACAAATATGTATGCAGTATTTCTGTTTCTTGTATGTTTGATAGTTCTCTAATTTATGTCAATGATGATGACTGATATGTCAGGTCACCAGTTGGTGCTACTGGTAACATGTATCCCAGTACAACCTGTCTCATGGTCGGGTCGTTGGCGACTAAACTGGCAACCCCACCAAGGTTTCTTGGTGAGGAGGGTGACTTTGGACATCCTGCAGGACTAAAAACAAAACCTGTCAAAGGGCAAGGGAGCTCTTAAGACTCAATAGCCATCCAAAATCACCGGGAGAGATGACCCCTTAGCCTTTGTCAAGGCAGAATTCTAGGAGAAGGAAAACTCTGATATAACACCTGCAACCCTGATGGTATCCAATGATGTTGACTTGTTCTTCTTTTTGGTAAATATCATCTTGGTTAAGAGAGTGGGACTGGCTTTGTGCAGTGCCTTTGCTCACTATAAAAGCTTCACAGCACAGGCATTGCTTTATATCTGGAGATCTCTCTGCACTTGTCATCACATGGTACCATGGGCCCTGCACTATGTGTCAATAATGGTCACAAGTGTAGTCTTTGTACCAGAGTTTTCAAGTCGCTGGCTGGACTGAAAAGTCACATTCGTTCAGCGCATCGGTAGGGGTTCTCCTACATGGATGTAAAGTAGTGGCCGTACTCGAAAACGAGTTGGCAGCCACCATGTATGTATATACATATATCATCATCATTGTTTACCAACCATTTTCCATGCTTGCATTAGTTAAATGAGTTGTCACACATTATGAAACAAGTCAGGTCAGGCGACCATGTCTTGCTCATAAGTTCTGTATTTTGGCTTGGTTTCTATGGTTGAATTCCTTTCCTAATGCCAACCATGTCACAGTTTGGACTAGGTGGTTTTTGTCATGTCACCAGCACAACCACCTTACAAGGTTGACTGAACACTTTTTATCATGTCATCAGCACAACCACCTTACAGGGTGAACTAGATATTTTTTGTCATGTCACCTTCATGACCACCTTACAAGGTTGATTGGCTGCTTTTTGTTGTATCACCAACATGACCACCTAACAGAGTGAACTGGGTGCTTTTTGACTTGTTACCAGCACAACCACCTTACAGAGTGAACTGAGCATTTTATGTTGTGTCCCCACCACAACCTCTATATAGGGTGAATGGATGGTATCGCCTGTCATGGTTTTGCAAAATGATGTAATTCTGAGTAAAAAGGATAGAGAAAGAATGCTTACTTTAATATTTCATATGTGAGTCACATTAATTGTGATAAGAAGAAATTGGTGTGTTGGTGGGATTTACATATAAGAAATATATATTTCAGTTAAGTTTACACAAAACATGTTTTCTTTATTATGTAAAAATGTGTTGTTAAAATATCACATTTACTCTCAGGTCTTAAATAATCTTCCCCCCTCCCTCGTTTTTTAATTTTTCAGATCCCACCCACATACTACCTCTTAAATTTTGCTAATTTATCTCCGGTGAAATTTTATTTTAAGTGGAGCATTCCTGCAATAATTAATTTTCTTTAAACATTAAAAAACATTATACATGATAAAAAAAAGAACATTACTAGAAATCCCATACATTATAAAATAAATAGGATGGGTTAGGGTCTCAATATGTAAACTAAACGACTAATTCTGGTTTAAAAAAAAACAATCAAGGAAGACAACCTAGAAAAATTACCGATTTTACAGCTCCCTTGCTTATCACCTCGCTCCACTATTATTTAAGACCTGAGAGTATTTATGAGCACAGTATAATGTTATATGTGATATATGCAATATCAAATATTCTACCATCATACCATTATGTTTCTTATCTTAATGTTCTCTTAAATATTAGTTGGATTACTCTGAATGTGTTTCAATATAATGGAAAAGAGAAAATAGAAAAATAGAAGAAAAAAAAGAAGACCTGATAGTTTAGGCATTGCTTTCCCTATTTGTTCAAATCACAATTTCAAATGGGATGTCTCCAAATTCTAATAGAGATCAATTCTTTAGTCATAAATATAAATCTTGAATAATATATAATTTGGTTAAAAGACAATAAATAATTTATGTGTAGGGTTTTATTTATTTATTTATTTATTATTATTATTTTTTACATAAATATCGAACAACTCAGAGCATGAATAATATTCTCCAATATTGCACTAAACTAAACAAAATAAAACAAAAAATGTAAAATAAATGTTCGGATAGGAAACTGCTTATTATCATCATTAAAAGATTTTAAAAAAAGAATGTTGTTTTTCTCTTCTGACATGGGTTGAAGCAAGTATATGATCACTTCACTTCATCAAACCCAGGCCTTAGTCATTTCCTTCATGCTTGTAGAAAATGGGAAAAGGAAATCATAAAGCAAAAAAAAAAAAAATAAGCATTGAACATATTGCATGCTGAGGAAAATGGATGCAAAAACAAAGGAAAATGGATGCAAAAACAATAATAAGGATAATAAGATATTTCCTCATGTAAAATTTTATTTTTTTTCTAGCATAAATTTGAGGATTGCTTGTAATGTTTGTTGATAGTAGAGATTGATTACATGAACTAAAACTACAGATATCTGATTATACCACGAGAGATAGTTATCTTTTCAATTTAGTTTTAAGTTGTGATTTTTTCATTTTATTTTTTTTTTTTATAAATGCTGCATCATTATATTTTTATTATTATGAAAGAATGAAGGGGGTGGATTGTCAGAAGAATTGGTGGAGCGTTGAATAAAATGCTTTGTGATATTTAGTTATAGCCCTTTATGTTCTCAGTTCAAATCTTACCAATGTTAGCTTTTCTTTTCATCCTTACAGAGTCAATAACATAAAGTACCAGTAATACACTGGTGTCGATTTAATCAAATTTCCCCTCCCCTAAAATTGTTGCCCTTGTTCCTAAGTCAGAAACCATAATTATGACATAATCAATGGTGATGGATTAGCAGTATTGGTAGAGCATCGGACAACAGACTTTGCAGATATAGTTATGGTCCTTTACATTCTGAGTTCAAATCCCACCTAGGTTAACTTTGCCTTTCATCCTTACAGGGTTGATAAATTAAAGTACCAGTCACACACTAGGGTCGATTTAATCAACTTTCTCCTCCCCCAAAATTGCTGGCCTTGTGCCTATATAAGAAACCATTATTATTATTATCATTTCTGTGAGGGACCTGGGAGAGTAGAGTTCTCATACACCCCATTCCTAGAGACCTAATGAGAAGCAACTGTCTCCAAATAATCTATCTGGCTGGATCCCCGAGACCAACTGAGCTTATGACTTATGGATAAATGATGACTAGAAACAAGCATGTGCTATAGTTGTGGCTAGAATATTTTTGATTATAAGTCTGCTTAACTAGGCTGGCAAGAACCTAAACAACAACAATAAATACTATACAGTAGAACCTCGGTTCATGAACAAATCGGTTCACAAAACAATTTTTCCAAACATAAAACATCTTGGATTACAAATGGTATCTTGAGTAATGAGCACACAAGCTGGCAACAACATTTGGCAACAAGCTGGTAGTGTTGGCAGGAAAGCATCACTTGCTGTGTAGTTAGTTACTTTGGTGATATCTATCTGTCTTTTTTACACACAGTCTCTCTCTCTATCTATCTCTATCTCTCTCTCTCTCCCTCTCCCTCCCCCTCTCTCTCTCTCTCTCTCTCTCTCACTGTATTTCTCTCTCAACATTTCATATGGGGAAAAATAGATTCAGTTTATGAACATTTCGGATGACGAACGGCTTTCAGGAATGAATTAAATTCGTGAACCAAGGTTCCACTGTATTTTATATTGACTTAAAGCCTTTTTTTCTAAAAGCCCATTGTTTTCTGTGAAGATTGGTACAAATGAAAAGAGGTCAATGAAATTGTTTATTTATAAGAATATTCACAACAACAAAACATTTCTTAAAAGTATTTAGTTCTTTATTTCTTTATGAGATAAATCTCTCCAGGCTTGCATTGTACACCCCAGCCAACACCCACCCTCCACCACCTTCATTACTTCTTGCAACCATCAATGGTGCAACATTCCAAAAAGAATTACATTTAAAGGCAAGTTGAAATGGCCAATAGATTCCTTCTTTTTAAAGAATGGACAAAGAGGTTTACTTGAGTGCATACATAAGATAGCAAGCAAACACCATTAAGAAATTAAAAAGAATCGAGGAATTGGTTGCTAACAGTTTTGGAGACAACAAACTTCACCGTTTCCTCATTCACTAAAAATCTCCCATTTATTTATCAGAGGCATGTTCCAAGAAAATTGTTCAAGAATGATAAACAGAAGAGGCTGTTGTTTCTTCTTCTTCTTCTTCTTCTTCTTCTTCTTCTCACCATAAACAACATCACCACCAAGACCACTCCCAACACCAACACCAACAACACAAACGCCACCATCACCATCACCACCACCACCAACAATAATAACAACAACAACACCCACTGCCACCAACACCAACAACAACAATAACACCAACAACACCAACAACACCACCACCACCACCAACAGCAACAGCAACACCCACTGCCACCACCACCAACACCAACACCACCGACAACAATAACACCAACACTACCACCACCACCACCACCAACAACAACAACACCCACTGCCAGCACCACCACCATCACCAGCATCAACAACAACAACGTGACAACCACCACCACCACCACAAATCATGTTATTGACATGGAGGGTTACTTGAAGTGACTTTTTCATGCAATGCCAAAGGTAGTGATGGCACAATGAGCCATTACTTAATGAAGGAATAAAATGAAGAAGAAGAAAAGGAGGAAAGGAGAGAAAAGAAATTTTAGATGTCAAATAGAGTTAAAAGTGAATAAAAGCAGCCATGAAATAGATGAAAATTATCAAGCTGTGCCATTACTGAAATAAGGTTGTTTTAACATCAACACATAAATTATTTGGTTGAAGGGGAGAAAAATTAAACTAAGTTCATTCCAGATATTATAGAACAGAATAACCAGGTTCAAACATGCTTTCATGTCTCTCATGGGGAGACGAACAAAAAACAAATTTTCTAAAAATAATGACTTGTTTAGTAGCTTTCTAGTGATTCATGTTTTATATATAATATTATCAAAAGAAACAGAAGAAAATAAAAAAAAAAACGCTCACGTTTTCATGATATGATATAAAATGAGGGAAAAATAGATATGCATTTAAGAGAGAAATACCAACTACCATATATACTTGAATATAAGCCGATGCAATTATAAATCAACCCCACTATTTTACACCTGAGAAATGGGCAAAAATACAAATTTTATTTATGTAGAATTTGAAGTTGATGAAAATCATCAGAATATTGACTCCGAATATAAGCCGATCCCCTTCTATCATCCATTTTTTGGGATACATAGCATGGAAAATAGAAGTTAAATGATTATATATATATATATATTCCTCAGCTTATATTTGAGTATATATGTTAATTCTGATATATTAACTTATTTGTAAAGAATCATATTCCCAATCTTATTTTGGTGTTTTTTAAGGGGCTAATTTCATGGGCATTTTTATTTATTTATCCTGTTCTAAACTGATGGCTCATTAGGCGGGTGCTTATCCTTAGTTTCTTTGCCATTAAGCGACTGAAAATACAAAACTCTTCCTAGCTAGGATGCCAGACTATTGCAGGTTCAACTCCCCAGCTACTATTGGTACTCATCTCAGCTGAGTGTACTGGAACAACATGAAATAAACTTTAAAATATTCAGTAGTTGGTTAAAACTATTTACCCAACTACTGTTTATATTAAAGTGTTTATATCTATCTAAAAACATTCCCTCATAATTTTGTGTAACAACATTTGTTAAATGATGTTCAAAACATCAGTTTTTAATAATAAGAAAGTTAGTAAAAAATCCCACAAAATTAATAAATATTTTCATAATTTTATGAAAATATTGGTTCTTTATTAGAAATATGGTTAATGAAAGTGTTTAAGTATTCATATTTATCTAAAAACGTTCCATCAATTTTATGTAACAACATTTGTTAAGTTATGTACAAAATATTATAAGACAAAATCCCTTGAAATACATGAATATTTTGAAAATTATTTGAAAATCATAGGCAGTTTTTTTGTTTTTTTTAGAACTATGGTTAACAAAAGGGTTAAAGTATTCAGATTTGTCTAAAAACTGTCCATCCTAATTTTATGTAAGAGCCTTTGTTCCAAATATCAGCTTTATAATGAGAGGATTAGTTATGTCACAAAAGTCTTTCCAAATTCTTGATTATTTTTCAGAATTATTTGACACTAGGTAGCATTAGAAATATGGTAATGAAAAAGTTAAAAGTTATTTCAATGACCTGACTATGAAATGGATCTCCATCAGTTTCTACAATGAGTGTTCCAGCTGTTTGATCAATGAAATAGCTCACTCATGAAATTATTTTGTAAGTAGATAAGCATCCTAAAGACACATGTACACATAACAATTAATTCTCAGGGAGATTCAGTGTGAAACAGTGTGTGATGCAGATAGCTCTTTCGAATTACTGGTTGAGACCCTCCAATTGGGCTTTTGAGTAGTTTGTCTACTCAATTTCACTCACAAGACATGGGTCAACCTGAGGTTATGATAAATGCCACTTGTTCAAGATGCCATGCAGTGGGATTGAACCCAGGATCTAATGATTGTGAAATGAACTCCTTAACCATGACATGACTATGAAATAGTGATTACACAACTGTTTTAACTCTTTATTATATTGTCATTTACATTAACATTTTGGTCCCATATCCCAGCCCCTGCAGTTATCAAACCCTGCTGTCCACAATCCCTGCAATCTGCAATCCTTGGTATCTGCACACATAAAAAAAACAAAAACAATATATGAACTTGAAAATAATTGTTTCTACTTTTGGCACAAGGCCAGCAATTACCCAGTACATTACTGGTACTTTATTTTATCGACCGTAAGGATGAAAGGCAAAGTTAACCTCGACGGGATTTGAATGCAGAATGGAAAGGGCCGTAATTCTATGCGTCAAAGCATTGCGTTCGACCCTCTACCGATACTGCCAATCCACCACCCTCGAACTATGAACTTGAAAATAAAGATGGCAATGCATTTCTGAAGAACTTAGGCTACTGTAACTGTTAAACAATTACTTATTTATACAGAAAGTGGAGGAGATAACAGTAGTAAAACTTGTTGTATATACATATATATATATATATGTACAAGGTGGAGGCACGTGGCCAAGTGGTAAGAGTGTTGGACTTACGATCATAATGTCGTGGGTTCGATTCCTGGGTTGTGTTCTTGAGCAAAACACTTCATTTCACTTTGCTCCAGTATACTCAGCTGAAAATGAGTATCAGCAATAGCTGGAGGTTTGACCCTGCGATGGACTGGCGTCCTGTCCGGGGGGAGGTCTTGTACTCTCAGTCGCTTCACGCCATGAAACCGGGATAAGCATCGGCCAAATGAGCCTTCTGGCTTAAGACAGACTTTAGACTTTTTTTTTATATGTACAGGGTGTCCCCAAAAACTGTATACATATTTTAGTTATCTGCTATTGAAGTGTGTATACATTTTTAGGACACTCTGTATATATATATTATATATATATATGCATATATATACATATATATATATGTGAGAAAAACCACAGACACTCCATCTCAACTCTACTTTTGAAAAGCAGAAGAACTGCGAAACCGGTAAAGGAACCAAATAAATATATATATTTTTTTAAAAAATAAGACTCCAGTTGCATTTTCAATTTCATCTTTTTTTCTTTATACTTTCACTCGTGTAGGACACCTCGGTTATTTTTCATTTTGTAAAAAAACCTCACTTTCTAATATATATATATATATATATATATATATATATATATATATATATATATATATATATATATATATATATATATGTATGTATGTTTTGTTTATATTTAACAATGTAAGAATTGATGTTGTGTGAATAAAACGTAACAATTTGATTTTTAAAAAATAAACTTCTGACACTACAAATAAAAAGCAGAAGTGATATATTTGATTAAAATCTTTGAAAATGGTGTGACTAGAACTTGTAGGTTATGTGACTAAAATCTTTGTAGGTTGTATGCCAGCACTGACACAGACCAGCAGAACTAGATGTAAACTTGGGGGGGGGGGGGGGGGGGGGGGCAGTTCAGGTTTGGTGGGTACCTCATATAACAATACACACACAAAAACCCTTGTAGGTGATCTGTCAACATTGACACAGATCAGCAACTGAAACTAGTGAAAGTAAAATGAAAATTATTTATGAAAGTCCTATTTTTATTGCTGAAAAACAAAACCAAACACTATTTTCTAGACGTTCCATGATGCTTCAAGCAAAATACAAAACCTTCTTTAAAAAAATATTTAATTAGTTTGGTTAATTTTGATTTTGAAATTACTTTGTTTTTGGAAAAATATTTGGGGATGTTTGAACATATGGGAAAGGCATGAACACCATACAAACTCATTTCTTTCTCTCTATATATATGGCATTTTGTAAGAAATCAATATTAGATGAAGCAAAGCCAAGCAACGGTAATTCTGAGCTTCAATTAAATTAGATTATTCGATAATTACTGAACTGATTACAATTAATATTAGTGACTCTTCAATCAACAACAATCCCTAGGGTAAAATCTTTACCTGCCCCCATCTTTTTCATTGGTTATCTTTCATGAAACTGATGTCACAAGAGCAGAGTTAATTTCCTGCCTATTTAGTTGATAATGCTTAACTGAAGCAATGTGGAACATATAAATGGTTTTAAGGATAACTTAATTTGATCAGTTGTCTTAAACATCTCTTAAATATTCAACATTATGATATGTGCCACAGGAAAATTTTATCAACTATACAATTTGGCAATTAGTTAGATGAATGGGTCATTACCCATAGCATTTTCTTATAAAAGGTCTTAATAGAATTGAATTTGGTAAGCTGTAGGTTGTTATATAACTGCACTTATTTCAATTCAAATAAAATATACACATAACCACAGGATGAATCTACTTTCATAAGAAGAAGCTGTCTTAATTATATTGTGAGTTAAGTGGTCTTCGTTTTAATTATCACCTGTTCTAATCAGCTCAACACACCACATTGCCAATGAGGAACATCTACGTGGTTGTTTGATTGCTAGAAATAGTAGCCAAGTTTTCTTCAAACAATATCTTTACTGCATTAGAATAAGGAAATCCAGAGTAGACTATTCCCCAAAATAAATTGAGGGTATAAAGGTTTGAATCTCTGCTCAGTCAGAATTAATTTAAGACTAAACAATAATAATCTCACCCTATGGGTCTCATTGGGTACATCCCTTTGTTATTATTATTATGAAATGGGAGTGAGGTAGTGAATTGACAGAATGTTGAACAAAATGTCTAGCAGTATTTGTTTTGGGCTCATTACATTCTGAGTTCAAATCCTACTGAGACCTACTTTGTTTTTCAACATTCCAGGGTTGATAAAATAGAAAGCAGTCATGTACTGGAGTTGATATAATAGACTTTCCTCTCCCCAAAATTGTTGGTCTTCTGTCTTATTTTAGAAACAAAAGGTAGAGGATTGGCAGACTTGTTAGAGCAGTGAATGAAATGCTTTCCTGTAGTAGTTCTGGCTCTTTTCATTCAGAATTCAAATCTCACTGGGGTGAACTCTGCCTTTCAGCTTTCCAGGATTGATAATATAAAATACCAGTCAAGTACTGGAATAAATTTAATTGACTTTCCCCTCCCCAAAATGTTCATATGAAACATCCATTTTTCCACACTAGCATGGGTTAGATGAGTTGTCCCACTCAAGACAAGTCAGGTCAAGTGACCATGTCTTGCTTAAACAGAACTGTTTCTGGCTTGGTTTCTACAGCTTGATTTCTACAGCTGGATGCCCTTCCTAACACCAGCCACATTTACAGTGTGAACTGAGTGCTCATTAATACAAATATGAAAAGAGATATGTGTGAACACTTGATCCTTAAACCAACTGCTCAAGCATACTTCTTAACTGTGCAGCCAAACATTGAAAGAGATTATCCTAGTGGTCAGTTGATCCTTCAACCAACTGCTCAAATAAACTTCTTAACCACATAGCCATCCCAGCGTCAGAAATATAACACAATATTAAAAGATATATATGTGAACAGTTGTAAACAACAGCGGTGCCTCAGCATGACCTTAGCCAGTTGGCTGGAACATGTAAAAGAGTAAAAGAGAGTTAATACTTCAACTGTGCAACTATCCCCGCATGAGAAACATAACACAAACCTTGAAAGAGATGATCCTTGTGAACAATTAATCCTTCAACCAACTACTCAACAACTTCATCACTTTACCAGCTGTAGCCTTCCCAATCACCAAAGGCTATTTGAAATATTTTCAATGAGATACCTTGCAATGATAGATTCAGCAAGATAAAGATGTTATCTTTAACTTTGAAATAATAATTTCCATACTTTCAGGGAGAGATGTAATTGCAACAACACTAGAATCTGTTTCTACAGACATCGTGTTTAGGTTCTGCTATGATCTTAGATAATTGATATGTGAGTCTATAAAATGATTGCTCTACCTACTTATGTAGTTCAATGTTAAAATTATATTTACATAAATCTGAAGCATGATGCTGAAGAAATATATGCAAACTTTCATGCATATTTAAGAACATAGTTGTACATTGCAAAATATTTTGGTCATTAGTATCATTGTGTTAGTAGTAGTAGTAGTAGTAGTAGTAGTAGTGGTGGTGGTGGTGGTGGTGGTGGTGGTGGTGGTGGTGGCGGTGGAAGTAGCAGTAGTAGAGTAGTGGTGGTGGGGGTGGGGGGTCATCAAGTAAAAAAAAGAAAGGGGACATCACCCAAGGTAAAACCAGTAAGAATAACATACAATACAGCAATTGTAATAAATAGTGATGATAACAATATAAAACAATAACAAATGTCAACTAGTAACAGTCCCCTCAATAGAAAAAGGAGAATACACTTTAGGGAAATTCCAGAGAAAAAACCCTACACAAATCTCCAGATTACTCTGTTGCCTCATGGGCATTGAAAGGGACCTCTCCTATAGTCTCTTACCTCCTACATAGTAAAGCATAGTCAAAGTAGGCCTCTTCAAACCTTGGACACCATGCTTCATGCCATAGAGTTATGGCCCTTTACGTTCTGAGTTCAAATCCCGCTGAGGTTAACTTTGCCTTTCATCCTTACGGGGTTGATATAATAAAGTACCAGTAAGGCACTGGGGTCGATTTAATCGACTTTCCCCCTTTCCCCAAATTGCTGGCCTTGTGCCTATAGTAGAAATCATTATTATTATTTGAAACTTTCTTTCAATTCTGCTTCTTTTCCCATGTGTCATCCTGACAACTAAGGCAAAATTTAGTAATGCACACCTTTTACAATACAAATGATGCCAAAGGGGTATAATCAACAGTAAATATCTTCTTTGGAAGGTGTTTGAATTAAAAATGTTGTCCTCCTCAGGACATATACAGTGCCAGTCAGCACTATTTTCTGTATCTCTTGCAAAGATGGCTTTCCAGGTATCTGATCCAAATATTTTTCAATTCTTTTTTTTAGTGCACCGACTATCACTTGTATTGTACAAGCTTTAAGGTGCCACATTTTCTCAATTCATTATCTATCTATGTACTACTAAAACTTTATTTTTGTTTGTTTGTTTGCTTGGTTGCTTGTCTGTAATGTAATACAGGCAAAAGGGCACATAATGGGAAAATACTTTGAAAGGAAGTTGACCCTGAAATGAGAATACAAATGGAATAACACAAGTTTTGCGTAAATCGGAGCACGGGTCCCCGAGATATGGGGTTTTTCCGGGTAACTTCATAAACAGAGAGAGAGAGGGAGAGAGAGAGAGAGATAGAGAGAAAGAGATAGTGGTTATGAGAGAGTAGATTGAAAGAGAGACATAGAGAGAGGGAGAGGAGACAGAGAAGGTGACTGGAAGAGAGAGAGATAGAGAGCTGGTGTTGTTGTTGTGTATATATATATGTGTGTGTGTGTCTATGACCAGTGTATATAGATCACAGACACCCACATATATATATATGTATACACACACACACGCATTTATATATATATACGCACATGTATATATATGGGCCTTACGGTTTTATTTCACATTATATATTTGTCTGTGTATATTTTAATTATTTAAAAGTTATTTTTAAGTGAACATGATTTTTTTTAATATTTTGAACTAAACGTGACACACTGAGTCACAGGTGGTCTAGTTACTATTATTATTGTGTTATTCCATTTAGATCTGTTCTGTTTCTCTATTGCTGGGTTCAGGCCTTGAACTTAGGGCAATAGTGGTTTTCATTGTCGAGAGAGAACTCGTCTGAGTATGTGTACTGTTCCTAGTAGCCTTATCTTCTATAACACATATTTGCTGATCTTCCAGGGAAAGACACTAAGGTGCAAGTCTGATGATTTAGGTATTGATCCTAATTCTCCTATTACCACAGGAATAGTGTTTGTGGTCATCCTCCACATGTGGTTGATCTCTATTTCCAGGTCTTTGTATTTTGACAGTTTTTCCATTGTTTTTATAGATGTGTTCTTGTCAGCTGGTACGGAAATATCTATAAGGTTACATGTCCAATCTCTTTTGTCTTTTATGATGATATCTGGTCTGTTGGCAGTGATTTCTCGGTTGGTTATCACAGGCATATCCAACAATATGGATATGTTGTCATTTTCCATGACTGTTTTTGATTGATGTTCATACCATTTGTCAGAGATGTGGGTGTCATGAGAGCGGCAGAGCATCCAGTGCACATATTTGGCAATGTGGTTGTGTCTTTCTATATAATCAGATTTTGCCAACTCAGTACACCCAGAGATAACATGAGCTACCATTTCTTTGTATTTGTAGCATCATCTCAAATATTCAGTTCCTCTTCTTCCTGTTGGATTCCATTATTTTCCATACTCTCATCTCTATTTGAATCTCCAACATCTTGAACTTCTATATCCTCCATAACCTCCTGGCTTATCTTTTTCTTTATCATTTCAATCTCAGATAGCCATCCATTTTTGTGTATTGCTCTTGCCTGATAACAAATCCTTTCTTCAGTTACTTCAAAGAGCCCATCTCCTGCCATACTCATAACATCCTTTGTCTATATCCTCTAATTGGCACACCATTTTCATTTACAGGCTTCTTCTAAAATAACACTCCATAACAGCCTTGTTTACCTCCTTACTCTACTTCATTCTAACAGTGTCATGATGACAACCAGGCCTGTGTATGGGGCAACCATCAATTTGCCAAGGGGCAATATCTGGACTTTTGAATCAGAGCAAACTGAAATTTTTTTCAGAAACCAAAACAGTAACAGGATGTTGGGATGTCATAGCAGTTGAATTTTGAATGGAGGCAACTTTAAAGCAAAACATCACCACAATCACAATGAATACCAGTAGCGACAAAAAGCAAAACAACAGCACCACCAACACCATCAACATTACCAACAACATCATCAACACAATTACCAACACCAACACCACCATCATCACCACAGCAACATGTCTACCACCACCAGCACCACGAACATCAACACCATCACCACCAACACCAACGACATCATCACCACAACAACATGACCACAACCACCAGTACCACCAATATCAACATCATCATCACCAACACCCATGCCATCACCCACAATATCAACAACAACACAAACACCACCATCACCCACTACCATCAACAACAACACAAACACCATTACTGCCATCGCAACCACTATCAACATCACCACAATCATCAACATCACCACCACCAACATCATCACTACCAACAACAATTCCAAGACCATCACCACTAACAACAATATTAACACAACCAACACCATCGCCGCCACCACCACCACCACCATCATTAAGTTAAAGTTACTGTCTTGACTTAAACTACCAAACTAAATAGTTCTATAGTTCTGTTGTGTCATATACTTTCTGTTCATTGTGTTTTTTCCTGCTTATCTTTCTACCACCACCACTACCTCCACCACCACCACCTTATACTTTTTCTAGAAGCATTTATCAGTAAGATACCAACAATATGACAACTACTACTACTACTACACTACAACCACTACCACCACCACCACCACCATCACCACCACCACCACCACCTCAACCACCACCACCACCACCATCACCACCACCACCACCACCTCAACCACCACCATCACCACCACCACCACCACCACCATCACCCCCCACCACCACACCACCATCACCACAGTCATCACCACCACAACCACCTTCTACATTTTCTAGAAGAACTTATCAGTAAGATCATTTCCTGTAATCAGAGCTGATGATGTAGTTTTTCACCTCACTTCCTGCATATAAAAATGTACTTCACCTGTCCCTAATATCATCATTAATAATGGCTACACAGTTATTGTTTCTTTTTTCTTTCTTCTTATCTCAGTCCCTTTTCATACGGAACTTACTTCTGATTCCTTCATACAAAACTGTTTATTTTGAAAGTAGAATAAGAAGCTTTCACAATATATTAACTACAGAATATAGTCTAATACAGTGTTTCTCAACTTGTTTACAACACAACACAAACTTCTAAAAAAGACCATATGTCATCATCAACATTATCATCATCATCACCGTTTTACGTTCATTCTTCCACGCTAGTATGGGTTAGATGGGTTGTCCTGTTGTGGGCAATGCCAAGTCGAGTGACCTTGTCATTCTCATACAGGAACTGATTTCTACAGCAGGATGCCCTTCATAACACCAATCTCATTTACAGTGAGTACTGGGTGCTTTTTTACTGTGGTGCCTTTACCCATCACTTTACAGTGTGGACTGGGTGCTTTTTTGTTGTGACACCTCCATGACCACTTTGCAGTGGGAGGGGGTGGGGCATATTGTCTATATGCTTCAGCCTCTGCTTGTACCCGTGGGAAGTCGGGTCTTCTGTATTACTGGGTAACGCCAGAGGTCCCAGTCCTGTGTCATCATCGCCTTTGAGAGGTACAATTGGCAAGGTCAGCTTTTATCACCTCATACCAGGTCTTCTTAGGTCTCCCCACTCCAAGACTTCCATCGACTTTTAGTACTCTACACCCTTTTATGCAGCTGTCATCCTTTATACGCATCACATGTCCATACCAACACAACCTCCTTTCCTGCACACAGCATTTGATTCCTCTTATGCTCAGTCTCTCTCTCAATTCGTTTATGCTTTGCCGTTTGCATATATTACTATTACACATCCATCGGAGCATGCAAGCTTCGTTTCTTTCTAATCTACACAAGTCTTCTACACAGCGCCCAAGTCTTACTACCATGTAACATTGCTGTTCGTATGCATGCATCATACAGTCTGCCTTTCATTTTGAGGGAAAAGCCTTTTGCTGTTTGTGTATGTGTGTATTTTACTAACATCATAGTAAAGGGTAATAATTTTAAATAATAACCAAGGATTTTCCAACAATATGCCATATATATATATATAGTAAAATTACGAATATAAAATTAAACAAAAATGACTCAGAAATACATTAGCTTATTTATCACTGTTTCTCATGGAACCCTAGGGTTTCGGGAAACACTGGTGGAGAAATGCTAGTCCAATATTTAGGCATATGAACCACCATAATGAAAAAGAGGTGTGGGTTCGATTTCTATGCATGCTAATGCCCATTTTTTCCATTTTGAGGGTTCATAACCCCTAATATTAGTCTATTTTCTCTAGTCAATATACAATGAAAGCTAATTTTATTTTCAAAATTTTCCATTGCCATCATATCCTAAAACTGCTTATTTTTAAATCTTTATACAGTGGAACCTTGGTTCACAAATTAATTCGTTCCTGAAGGCTTTCATCACTCAAAATGTTTGTAAACTGAAACTATTTGTCCCATACAAAATGTTGAGAGAGATATACAGTGAGAGAGAGAGAGACTGTGTGTAAATTATATAGATATCACTATAGTAACTACACAAGTGATGCTTTCCTACCAATACTCCAAGCATGTTGCCAACTAATGTTGCCAGATTGTGTTTGTTTCTTGAGACAGCATTCGTGAACCGAGGCATTTTATGTTCAGAGAAATTGTTTGTGAACCGATTTATTCATGATGAAAGGTATTTATGAACTAAGATGCTATTATACTTACTGTATTTCCCGATGTCACAGATACTACTTCTTTCCTAAAATAAATCTCAAACCTACCATGCATATATATATATGGTAGAGGCACATGGCTTAGTGGTTAGAACATTGGCCTTGCAATCGTAAGGTTGTGAGTTCACTTCTCAGAACGGGGGATGTGTTGTTTCCTTGAGCAAGACACTTTATTTCACATTGCTCCAGTTTACTCAGCTGTAGAAATGAGATGATAAGGACTGGGGTCCAAATCATTCCACTGCAAAAGTGGTCGTGGAGGTGCCATGGCAAAATAGCACCCAGCACTCACTGTAAATGAGCTTGGTGTTAGGAAGGGCATCCAGCTGTAGAAATCAAGCCAGCATCAGTTCCCGTCCCACCCTTGCAAGCAGGGAAAAAGCAGACGTAAAATGAAATGATGATGATGAAATGATATATATATATATATATATACTGTATTTCCTGTCGTCAAAATTTTTGTTTGTCAAAATTAGGGTGCGTCCTTGAGGACGAAGCATCTTCAGCGCCGGGAAATACGGTATCTAGTGGCAAGTTGGTAAAATTGTAAGAATGATGTATAGAATACTTTGCAGCATTCATTCTGGCTCTCTGCACTCTGAGTTCAAATCTTGCCTCAGTTAACTTAGCTATTTATCCTTTTGATGTTGATAAAAGAATTACCATTCCAGTACTGGTGTCAATTCTTCCCCTCTCTCTCTCTCTCTTTCCCTCACTTGAATAAATTGACTGTTTTCACACCTGGGAACATATGGGCTGTACAAAATTTAAACACCCAAAACAGTCCATATATCACCACAACATTCCTACAACTCCATCAGAAGTTAAGAGTCCACACACAAATACTTATCTAAAAAAAACTTTCCATTATAATTTTATGTGAGAACCTTTGTTAAGTTATGTTCCAAATATCAATGTAATAATGGCACAAGGCCAATAAATTTGGGGGAGGGAAAATCAATTAAATCAATCCCAGTACATTACTGGTGCTTTATTTTATCGGCCCCATAAGGATGAAAGACAAAACTGACCTTGATGGGACTTTAAATCAGAACATAAAGGTCCATAACTCTATGTTGCAAAGCATGTTGTCTAACACTCTGCTGATACTGCTAATCTACCACCCTTTAATCTACCAGTTTAATAATGAGAAAGTGTTATATTACTAAATCCCTCAAAATGTTTTATTATTTTCAAAAAAGCTCTCAGCCCACACTGTAAAGTGGTTGTGTAGGTGTCACAACAAAAAGTACCCAGCCCACACTGTAAAGTAGTTGTATAGGTGTCACAGCAAAAAGCCCCCAGTCCACACTGTAAAGAGGCTTTGTAGGTGTCACAGCAAAAATCACCCAGCCCACACTGTAAAGTGGTTGTGTAGGTGTCATGACAAAAATCACCCAGCCCACAATGTAAAGTGGTTGTGTAGGTGTTATGGCAAAAAGCACTAAGCCCACACTGTAAAGTGGTTGTGTAGGTCACGACAAAAAGCACCCAGTACTCACTGTAAATGATGTTGGCATTAGGAAGGGTATCCAGCTGTAGAAACGAAGCCAAAATCAGTTCTGTATGAGCTAGACATGGTCACCTGGCCTAGCATTGTCCACAACAGGACAACTCATCTAACTCATACTAGTGTGGAATAATGGACATAAAACCTTGATGATGATAATGATGAAATACATTGGTAATTATTCTCATTAGAAATAAGGTAATAATACCATATTAAAACAATTTTGTTGTTACAAGGAATATATTCATAATTGAAATAATTTTAGTAAATCCCTCCAAATTCTTCATTGATTAATTCAGATAGTGTTCAACCCTTACTAGTAGGGAAAAGTGGATGCTAAACGATAATGTTGATAAAGGTGTTAGTTTTAGTAGTAGTGGTGTTGGTGGTGGCAGTAGAAGTATTGGTTTTAGTAGTGGTAGTGGTGATGGTAGTGGCGTTGGTTTTGGTAATGGTGGTGGTAGTGGTGGTGGTGGTGGTGGTGCTGGTGCTGGTGGTGGTGCTGGTGGTAGTACTCGCTTTGGTTTTGGTAGTGGTGGTGTTGGTGGTAATGGTAGTGGCATTGGTATCAGTAGTGGTGGTGATGGTGGTGGTAGTAGTCGCTTTGGTTTCGGTAGTGGTGGAGATAATGGTAGTGGCATTGGTTTTGATGGTGCAGGTGGTAGTGGTGGTAGTTAGGATGGTGGTGATGGTGATGATGAGGATGAGTAAATTTTAACAGAAATATAGTAATGCAAAGGATAAGGTTAAAGCAACAGCAGCAGCAACAACAGCGGCAGCTGCAGCAGCAGAGATTTTAAGCCAATAATGTATCGTTAGTTGGTGATTTGGGGGTGGTAGTGGTCGTGATAACAATGATGATGATGGTAATGATGATGATGATGAGGAGGAGGATGGTGATGATGGCATTAATTATTGCTTGATCAGAAATATTTTGTAAAGTAGATAGCAAAGTTATATCATGGAAAGCTTCAATTTAATCAGCGGCATATAAAGTTTACAGGCACACACAAATATATGTTTTTATATATACATATTGTTATACTTTGGTATGCTGCTAATAAAAAACACATGCACCTATTGGTTTTCATTTCAATTTATTATGAATTTCCAATTGTTTAGTATAATAACTAGATGGTTGTTTATTTGTTTATTGTCAAAGCTCTTTCGTCGCACATTCTATGGCCTCCTCAGTGACTAATGTGGCATTTTGTGTCTCTCCTTTGTTCTGTCTACACCATCTTATTTTTGTGAGCTGTGTGCTGTGTACTTGGTTTACGCATGCATTATATCTGGATGTGTGTTTATTTACTTCAAGCAGGGAAAAGCGGCCGTAAAATGATGATGATAATGATGATGATGATGATTATACGTTTATTTACCTTTCACTAGTTGGTTGCTTGTTCTATCTGTGTGTGTCTGGTTTGTTTTATTAGTTTGGTTCTTGTGTCTCTGTATGTCTTTATCTTGTCCTTAATTATAGTTGTGATGTTGTTGCTATTCCACTTACGTTTTCTGTTTAATTTTGGTTGGAGTTCGTTGAAGTTTGTCGCTTCTGTAATCTATCAGAGTATTGAGTCTTTCTGTGTGTGGATATGATTTTTATTTCTATGTTCTCTAGTCTTCCCCTATGTTCCATTTTGGCATGTTGGTGGAGTTCTTCTTATCTTGGAGTTCTTGCCAGTGTTCATTTATACTTTCTCATATGATACGGGCTGTCTCAGCTATATAAGTTGTGTTCCTATTCCTACACTGTCCCTCCATACATCTTATGCTATATACTACGTTCCTTGTTTTGCAGTTAATTTGGGCTTACTTTTCAGACTATACATTTCCTATCAGTGCTAGGGTTCTTTTCAAAAGGATATATTCTGCTAATTAGGGCTTTTATGGGAATACCTGGTTTTTCAACTATCTTAATTTTAGTTTGTCTAGAGCCCTTCTAAATCTGTAAGCTAATTCTCTTCTGGGAGTTGCAGTGACGAACAGTACACTCTGGTGTTTATTGCTGTCATACCACAAGTTGACTTTATTAATCTTTTTCTTAGTTCTTTCTATCTTATTCCAAAATTTATTTCTATACATGGGGCAAGTTCTATTTGCATTATTTTCTACAATCTTCATCCATTTGGCCCTGGCTCCTTTATACACCCTGATCCTGTCTCTCAAATTATAGCCAGAGGACTGTATGTAGTGGATGAAGTGTTGTATGTATCTCTCTAATTCATTAGGATTACATATGTGAGACAGATTCTTCATCACTCTTACTAAATCTGCAATATGTTAACTTTCATTTATCCGAAATGGTTTCTAACAGAGTTCTGTGTCTAGTACTGGTAATATATGGATGGGATGTTTAGTTAGGTAGTCTATGGAAACTTTAATGTTCTGGTGGATGGAGTTAGCTAATTTATGGATGCTTTCCATGGTGTTCCTTTCTAATTCCTGACCGTTCTCCTGCAGGAGTGATTTCATTACGATGTTTATGTCATTTACGTAGCAGGAATATATAGTCAGGGTTATAGAGTTCTCATGTAAGTGTTCCTTAAGTCTCCTGTCCCACCATACCATAAAGAGTTTAGCTATGTCGCCAGCAATTCTGACACCAATGGCATCTCTCTTCTCTTGGGCTTATGTTTTGCCATTGAACTTAAATATATGTTTCTTAAGGGTTAGTTTTATACTGGCCCCCACTGCATATGCAGTCATTTTCTTTACTTAGTCGTTGTTTTCAGGGGTCCGTATGGCTCTGGTCCACCCGCTCCATCTTTCTGTGTGGGTTCTTAGCCATTGAGGTAATGGTAGGTGGTCTGCCTCCCACTGGCCTTGTGGGACATAGGTTGCTATGGTCATGTATCTAAATAATCCTTATCCGGTGTAAGTCTAAGTAGGAGCCCAGCTCACAGGTATCAATCCCATGGAAATCCACATCACACTCGCTGATCATCTCTATGCATTTTTCCACAGTAAAATCAACATTGCTAGATGGGTATGGGGACACAACATCCATACTACCTATTGTACAGACTATCAGGTCCCCAGATAGGTTGCATTTGTTGATTCTGCAGAGGAGGTCTTCTGTACTGTCAGATATGTCTGGGGACATTTCGATTACGGGGTATATGATCATGGACTGGAGCTAGGAGAGTCTCTAGTTATTGGGAATGTTGGTTCCACAGACAGGTTGTGTTGACTGAGTCACTATTTGCTTTGTGGTCTTTGTGAAGCACATGCAGCATCAGTACATCGTTGTTCCAGGCATGGAAGTTGTTGGCTATACGCTTGTTAGATTGCATTAGGCTAGACCACATCATGATGTGAACATTGAGGGTTACATATAAATATTTATTTAGTTATATATACAAATATATACACACAAATATATATGCCCAAACATATATATACGAATATATATGCACAAATATATAGGCACAAATATATATACATAAATGTATATACACAAATAAATACTCACAAAAATATATATACACAAAGATATATATATATATATAACGAAGGAAATGTGGTAAGGAACCGGGTGGACCATAATGCACCAAAGTACTCAATACTTAGGGTAGTAGGAATGAGTAGGACCCCGACGACTGAGCTCAAGCCGTTTTGACGGCTAATTCTGGACTAAATTTAGTCCAGAATTAGCCGTCGAAACAGCTTGAGCTCAGCCGTCAGGGTCCTACTCGTTCCTATATATATATATATATATACACACATATATATATATATATATATATATATATATATTGTCTTTATTTGTTAATTTTTCATTCGCACCGTTTCCTTTCGCTATATGTCTCTCCACCACTCCCCTACACACCTTTTGAACTCTTACCTGAAGAAGAGCTTATGCCCGAAACGTCGTCCTCCACCTACCCCCCACTCTCCTGAGCGTGAATCTAATAAACATTTGTCGTACTGCCTCTCTGTTCTGTCCCTGTTCAATTTTTTATTATATATATATATATATATATATATATAGTTTGGACCGGGCTGAAGATCTGCAAGGTGAAACATTTGTTCTTAGTATGGTGAACTAACTGTTGTGATACTACTTCTACTAAACTCGTACCATGGACTGAGTGCTCTACTACTACAGATATAACCTACCAGTGTTCTACTATTATATATATATATATATATATATATATATACATATATATACAGAAATATATATACAGAATTATATATATACAAATATACACACAAATATATATATACAAATATAAATACACAAAAATATATATATATATATATATATATATATATATATATATATATATATAACAGCACACTTAAGTACGTAATATAATTTTTAGAACCCTTTTAAATGTTGTCATGTAATCAAGTGGGATGAAAGGATTTCCAGTCGATTAATCTGTTCACTTAATATGCACTACTTTGAACTGATTGCTTTAACGAGGTATTCAAATAATCTATGATAAATGCACTAGTTAATTAGTGTAAATAAATAAATAAATAAATAAATAAAAATTGATTTGGGACAGGTGTTTTCATTTCATATGAAAGAATATTATCTGCATGGCATCTCCCATATTGTATAGTAGATCAAGCTTTCATGTCTGGCTAAATATACTGTCATTCTTCCCTTCACTTCACTGGTATAACCAATACATATTCATTCATATTTACTAATTTATTAAAATATCAGTGACAGGAAACGATGAATTCGATGATAAGCTGTAAAAGTTGAATATTTTTCAAGTAGTCGTTAGAGATGTTAAACCAGAGCATCCACACCTCTCCTTTCTGCCTTTCTCTTCTCATCAAGATGACTCAATTAGAAGTAGTTACAGAGATGGTCAGCCAGAGCATCTGCTCCTCTCCTCTCCACCTTTCCCATCAAGATGACAATCTAAAAATCCTGATAAATATACATAACATCTTTCAGCGAAATCTTTTTTTACGAAGGTAGCATTAATTTGAAGAAAAGATTGATATCTAATTTAGACACAAGGCCAGCCATTTTAGTGTTTAGTGGAAGAGCAAGGTTGATTAAATCAACCCCAGTATTTGACAGGCATTTCATTTTATCACCGACCCCTGAAGGTTGAAGAGCAAAGTTGGCTGTCAGGATTTGAACTCAGAATGTAAAAAAAAACTTGAACAAATAACTCAATAATATTTTATCCAATGTTCTACCAATTCTGCCAAGCCATCACCCAGGAGGCATGATAGCTAGAATAAAAATAGGATGGAAGAAGTTTTGAGGGCTACTTCCACTGTGCAGAGGAGGGTGGTCTGAGGGTGGTCTGAGGGTGGCATAAGAGCTAGAATAAGGATAGAATGGAAGAAGTTTACAGAGCTACTCCAACTGTTGACAACAAAATTTTTCTCCTTACATACAAAAGAACAACAGTATGATACCTGTATGCGAAGTGTGATGCTGCATGTTAGTGAAACATGGACTGTGACTGCAGAGGATATGCGTAGACTGGAGAGAAATGAAGCTACCATGCTTCGTTAGATGTGCAATGTAAATGTGATAGAAAGGCAGAGCTTGGATGAACTGAGGGAGAAACTGGGTTTAAGAAGAATCCAAAATGGTATGCAGGAGAGAAGAATGCATTGGTACAGACATGTGATGTGCATGGATGATGATTGCTGAGTGTCAGGAAATCCCAATGGAAGGAAACTGCCATAGAGGTAGACCAAGGAGGACCTAGGCAGAGGTGGTGTGAGCAGATCTCAAATAGCTGAGACTCACAGAGGAGATGATGATGGGATGCAGTGAATGGAGAGATACTGTGCTAAAAAGGACCCATCCAACCCATGCAAGTATGGAAAAATGGATATAAAAATGGTGATGATAATGTTGATGGTATCATGTATCTGCTGATATGATAAACTAGGATTATGGTGATGACATGGCAACAGAGAAACTCATCTAAAGATTGATAAGAATACATTTTTGACACTAGTTAAAAAAAACAACTAGTTTAATAATAAATTGTCTAAGATTTCTTAAGGCAGCCCGTATTAAACTATTTATTTTAATATATGTGGAGATGCTATAAAAAAGTTAATATTCATTTTAACTCTTAATGGCCTGTACTGCATGAAACTGCATTAGCAAAACATTATTGAAAAGTATAAAAAGCATATATATAAATGCTTTTTCTGTGTGTTTCTATACGTATGTGTGTGTGTGTGTGTATTTTTCTATGCGTATTTGTGTGTGTAGTCATATCTGTACTTACATCCACACTGCTTAAGAACCAGTGCTTTAGTTTATGTGCTGTAACATTGCAGTTCAGCAAATAAGGAACGGTAGCTTAAGTACCAGACTTTAAAAATAAGTTCTGGGGGTCAATATGATATCAACTAAACCCTTGCAGGTAATGCTCCAGCATGGCCACAGTCAAATCACTGAAACCACTAAAACAATAAATGAGACTAGACAATATTTCAACATACTTAAATCAATATTAAATTATGAAGATAAATTGGCAAGTTCAATAGCATCAAACAGTTGTAATTTTACTTAATTAGAATCTCAGTTCTTTCGTTATCATATTTCTAATGAAAGGCACTGCCTATGTTGTTTAACCCTTTCATTACCATAGTTCTAATGAAAGACACTGCCTATGTTGTTTAACCCTTTCATTACCATATTTGTAATGAAAGACACTGCCTATGTTGTTTAACCCTTTCATTACTATATTTGTAATGAAAGACACTGTCTATGTTGTTTAACCCTTTCATTACTATATTTGTAATGAAAGGCACTGCCTATGTTGTTTACCCTTTCATTACCATACTTCTAATGAAAGGCACTGCCTATGTTGTTTAACCCTTCCATTACCATATTTGTAATGAAAGGCACTGCCTATGTTGTTTAACCCTTCCATTACCATATTTGTAATGAAAGGCACTACCTATGTTGTTTAACCCTTCCATTACCATATTTGTAATGAAAGGCACTGCCTATGTTGTTTAACCCTTTCATTACCATATTTCTAATGAAAGGCACTGCCTATGTTGTTTAACCCTTTCATTACCATACTTCTAATGAAAGGCACTGCCTATGTTGTTTAACCCTTTCATTACCATACTTCTAATGAAAGGCACTGCCTATGTTGTTTAACCCTTCCATTACCATACTTCTAATGAAAGGCACTGCCTATGTTGTTTAACCCTTTCATTACCATATTTGTAATGAAAGGCACTGCCTATGTTGTTTAACCCTTTCATTAACATACTTCTAATGAAAGGCACTGCCTATGTTGTTTACCCTTTCATTACCATATTTGTAATGAAAGGCACTGCCTATGTTGTTTAACCCTTTCATTACCATATTTGTAATGAAAGGCACTGCCTATGTTGTTTAACCCTTCCATTACCATAGTTCTAATGAAAGGCACTGCCTATGTTGTTTAACCCTTTCATTACCATATTTGTAATGAAAGGCACTGCCTATGTTGTTTAACCCTTTCATTACCATAGTTCTAATGAAAGGCACTGCCTATGCTGTTTAACCCTTTCATTACCATATTTGTAATGAAAGACACTGCCTATGTTGTTTAACCCTTCCATTACCATAGTTCTAATGAAAGGCACTGCCTATGTTGTTTAACCCTTTCATTACCATAGTTCTAATGAAAGGCACTGCCTATGCTGTTTAACCCTTCCATTACCATAGTTCTAATGAAAGGCACTGCCTATGCTGTTTAACCCTTTCATTACCATATTTGTAATGAAAGGCACTGCCTATGTTGTTTAACCCTTTCATTACCATATTTGTAATGAAAGACACTGCCTATGTTGTTTAACCCTTTCATTACCATACTTCTAATGAAAGACACTGCCTATGCTGTTTAACCCTTTCATTACCATACTTCTAATGAAAGACACTGCCTATGTTGTTTAACCCTTCCATTAACATAGTTCTAATGAAAGGCACTGCCTATGTTGTTTAACCCTTTCATTACCATAGTTCTAATGAAAGGCACTGCCTATGTTGTTTAACCCTTTCATTACCATACTTCTAATGAAAGGCACTGCCTATGCTGTTTAACCCTTTCATTACCATATGTGTAATGAAAGGCACTACCTATGTTGTTTAACCCTTCCATTACCATACTTCTAATGAAAGGCACTGCCTATGTTGTTTAACCCTTTCATTACCATACTTCTAATGAAAGGCACTGCCTATGCTGTTTAACCCTTTCATTACCATATGTGTAATGAAAGGTATTGCCTATGATTTTCAAATAATTTTTAAAATAATTCATAATTTGGCAGGATTTAGTAATATAACAAACTTTCTCATTATCACGTGGATATTTGGAACATAACTTACAGGTTCTTACATGAATTATGATGGACGGTTTTTTTTTATAAATATACATATATTAACCCTTTTGTTATCATATTTCTAATGAAAGACACTGCCTATGATTTTCAAATAATTTTGAAAATAATAAGGAATTTAATTAAATTGAAAATTTATATACAGAAATATACAAAGCAATAAGGAAATGAAAAATAGAAGAAAAAGAAAGGAAATTAAACAATGAAAGGAAAGGAAGAGAGGGAGGGAGCAACAGACTACACCCAAGTCTGAGTGGTATCTCTAAGCTGTATCAAGAATTTTAAAAGATTTAATATTATGCCTAACTTTCACATTATTAAGTTAATGTTTGGAACATAACTTAACAAAGGTTCTTACATAAAATTTATGATGGAAAGTTTTTAGATAAATATAAAAACTTTAAAATAAATATTTTTTAAACAGAGAACCAGGGATATTTGGAATATAACTTAACAAAGGTTCTTACATAAAATTTTAATGGAAAGTTTTTACATAAATATGAAAACTTTAAAATAAATATTTGTTTAAACACAGAACCAGCGTCAGCTTCAGACAGTTCAGTTAGAAAAGAGTTAATATTGATTTAGGCTTTTATTCATTTTTGTTGGAATGATTCTTATCTATAAAACTGAGGATGTCTGTCTGTGTGTGTGTTAGTTTGAATCCCTAAAACTCAAGAAGCACCCAACCGACTGTTTTCAAACTTTACACATGTAATACTTATGTTTCAGGGAGTGTTCTGAGCAAAGAAAATTTCAAATTTTCAATGCCCTAGGGACCGCATTAGGCGATTTAGCGATCTCTCTCTATAATTCTTAGTCTTTCTCTTTTTAGATAGATACATACATATAACGTCAGGCCCTTATAATATCTGTCTGTATGTCTGGCTGCTGCATTACGTCACTTCCCACAATTCCCTCTGCGTCCAGAACGCGCCCTTATAATATCTGTCTGTATGTATGGCTGTCTGCATAGCACTTGGCGCGTCAATGTATGGCTGTTAAACGGACCGCTAACGCATTCTGATTCATTCTAAAGGCTACCAGTGGAAGCAACAATAACACCCTCCTTCAAATGTCAGAGAACGCAGTCAAAGTCACTATTAAGGGCTACAAGTGAACGCTCACATGGCCCTTTTTAGGGCCACCACTTGAAATTGTTGATGGTTACCCCTCCTTACTGGGGTGACAGTGAATGGCTTACACGGCCCTTTTAAGGGCCCTTGAAATAGCTAATGGCGCCCCTTTCCTTTAGGGCTACCAGAGAACGCACACACGCCTAGGGGCCCATTTTATTGCACCATTCCTGTATAAATTTGTTAAATTATACCCACAGTTTGGTAAACGTTTGTCCATTTCCGTTTACTTACTAAGGTGCGGTGGACTCCTTCGAGAAGGCTTCACATGCTGTCCAATTGCACGTCATGCCTTGCTCAAGCACTGCAGACTTCTCTCTGACATAAATGGTGACATCTGTCTTGCTGACTCATGCCACGTTATTAAAATACAAAAGCACCAAGTCGATTTTCTCCACATGGAAGGAGAAGCATACCTAATACTAATTGCATCAGAGTATTCGGTTTATTTTCTTTACATATTGTCCAGGCATGCAGTTTTTCCATGATTAGGTCTATTGGCGGCCTGCGTTATGTTTCAGGAAGTGTTATGCACATAAAAAATTCAACTTTTTGATCCCCTAGGTGAAAAACTGCGTTTTTTCAGCTTTTTAAGGTATTTTGAGGCGTTACGTCAGACCGATTTCCTTGAAATTGTAACTATGTATTAGTCAGTCTCTTCTTCATACCGTGAGCAAAGAAAATCCAACTTTTTTATGGCCTACGGCCCACATTAGGTGAAAAACTTCCTTTTTTCAGCTTTTTAGGGCTTTTTTTTAGGCGTTACGTCTAGCTGATTTTCCCAAAATTTCAAGGCATATTATGTACATAAAAAAAATTCATTTTCTTGATGCCCTAGGGCCCGCATTAGGTGGAAACATGCATTTTTCCTGCTTCATCGAGGAAAATTTTAAAGATTATCCAACCATCAGAGTATTCGGTTTATTTTCTTTACATATTGTCGAGGCATGAAGTTTTTCAACGATTAGGTCTGTTGGCGGCCCGCGTTCCAAAATACCTTATCCCATGCAACGCCGGGTACCACTGCTAGTAGGGAATAAAAACATATTTCTCACAATCCTTATAATTCTCAATTATAAATCCCTATTGACATCCACTCCACATACTCACCCTAATCATCATCATCATCATCATCATCATCATCATCATCATCATTCTCATGATCGTCATCATCATTTTCACCATTGCCACCACCTGCACCATTGTCACCACCACTACCATCACCATCATCAACACCATTACTTCCACCACCACCACCACCACTATCGTCACCACCACCATTGCCATTATCATCATCATCATCATCATCATCATCATCATCATCATCATCACTTTAACATACATGTCTCTAAATTTTAGCTTTAGTTAGACTGAATGGCTATGCAAGCATGTCTCCACACCACCATCCTCACCATCATCACCATCATCCTCATGCTAGACTGCATGGCTATACAAACATGTCTCCACACCACCATCTTCATCATCATAACCATCATCATCATCACCATCATGATGTTAGACTGCATGGCAATATAAGCGTGTCTCCACACCAACTTCAATACTTCATTAATTCATCTTTAACTACCAAATATTATCTGATATCTCCTAACTGCATCTCACTAAGTCTTCTTATCTCCCTCACCTAATGCCTTTATTAGTATCATTAGTATCATTATTATTATTAGTATTATTATTATTATTATTATTATTATCATCATCATTATCATTATTCACCTAACATCTACTGACATCCCGTTTTATCACCCAACCACACAACTAACTACATACCCCTTTTACCCAACTAAATTCCTGTATTCCCTCTTTATTTGTGCCCTATCAACAGAAATATCTGCCCTTTATAGATCAGATAACTTGTTTTAAATCCATCTTGCTCTTTCAACTCACTTTCCCTCCCCTGCTGCAGAGGCATTTCTCATCAGTTATATCACATATCACATATCCATCGACTATATAAACCTTAATATGACATATCCAACCAGTATATATAAATATATATGTATATATAATATATATATATATATATATATATATATATATATATATATATATATATATATATATATATGCACACATACACACATACACTATATTAAACTCCTTTCTCTCCTATTACTACAAATACTCTCTGCATTCACAAGCATACTGCATTTCACTTCATATATATAGTTTGCATTTTCTACAGAGACAGAAGTAATCTGTGCTGTATCTAGAATTGAACAATATAAAATGTTTATAGTAAACAAGAAAAGGAAGTTGAGAAATTTTAATATCATATTAGTGGACCAGTGCCATCAATAATAATAATGGCAATATCTTTGAATGTATTTAATGTTTGGAGTTCAGAATTAGGCTGTTCTTAGCTGAAGGCTTATCAGACCAGTGCTTATCCACATTCCTTGGAATAAAGTGACTGAGAGTATAAAACTCACCATGGATATGATGGGGTCTATCACAGGTTTATCTCCCCAGTTACTGCTTGTACTCACTCTCAGCTGAGTGTACTGAAGCAATGTGAAATAAAATGTTTTGCAAAAGAAAACCAAGCAGTAACCTGTCCAGGAACTGAACCAGTGACATTAAAATTTGTTTATCATATATAATGTCACTACCAGATATATGCTACTCTGTTTCATTCTCCATCCTTGTTCATCAAATTTGTATCTGTGCAAAATATAAATAGTATAGATTATACTATTTTTAATTTATGCATAGCTTAGTGATTAGAGCATCGGGCTTACAATCGTGAGGTTGTGAGTTCAATTCTTGGACCGGATGATTCAAGACACTTTATTTCACGTTGCTCCAGTTCACTCAGCTGTGGGAATGAGTTGCAACATCACTGATGCCAAGCTGTATCGGCCTTTGCTTTTCCCTTGGACAACATCGGTGGCATGGAGAGGGGAGACTAGTATACATGGGCAACTGCTGGACTTCCACAAACAACCTTGCCCAGTCTTGAGCCTTGGAGGGGAACTTTCTAGGAGCAAATCTCATCGTCATTCATGACCAAAGAGGGTCTTTACCTATATTCTAGCAACCACCACTGTTTCCCATATGTCATTTTTATCTTTATATGAAAACAAAAGGCTTAGTTGTATAATATTGAAAGAATGTATATCATCATGCAAACTGAACTGATAAATTCACATTGTGTTTAATTAATGGTTTGCACAAGATAAACCCTATACTTTATGTTGATTACTGATTATGGAAATGATTAAAGATAAAAATTATATTTTAATTTATTTCTAAAATATAAATACATAAATACATTGTTTTTGGAGAAGATAACTCTCATAATACTGGGTCCTCAAGTGGCATATTGAAGAATGACCTTCAGATATGATGGTTAGCTGCGAATATATTGAATAAGCAGTCTTGGATGAAATCCCAGGTTGCCCTTTGGCAAGGTATAGTACCTGGCAGCCACATGTGTGGGGGTTATGCAAAGATCCATTTGGGAAGCAGGAATGGTGATTGGGCTGAAAAGTGAACACTGATAAAGAGTTGTCTCAGTTTTCAGTGATTGTTCACCTAGTGGAGAAACTGATCATCAGGTCAGTGGTAGGGGAACTTTTCCTCCATCAGTGGAGCACTGAACCTGTGAGAGTCATGGCACATCATCACAGTACTTCAGCTAATAGAAAACATGACTAACATGACTGGTAAATACATAAATATTCCACATGTATGAACAAAGGCCATATGAGATTAAATGTATGAGAAATTTTGGAGCAATAACTATTTACAAAGGCAAATGTAGGGTTAGGACCCATGACATTGTGATGGGAAAGTGGACTTCTTTTTTGTAGCAACATGGTTGATACAGGAAATGTATTGTGTGTATATATGTGTAAATTACAGACTGAGATTATCATTATCATCAACACTGTTTAACATCGATTTTTCCACACTAGCATGGGTTAGATGAGTTCTCCAGTTGTGAAACAAGCCAGATCAAATGACCATGTCTTGCTCATACAGAACTGCTTCTGGCTTGGTTTATATGGCTGGATGTCCTTCCTAATGCCAATCACATTTACAATGTGAGTTGGGCGCTTTTTATCATGGGACCAAAATGACCACTTTACCAAGTGGAGTAGGAGCTTTTTGTTGTGACACCTTTTGTCATGTAACCAACACAACCACTTTACTCTGTGGACTGGGCACTTTTTGTCATGTTACCAACACAACCACTTCACTCTATGGACTGGGCACTTTTTGTCATGTTACCAACACAACCACTTTACAGTGTGGCCTGGGCACTTTTTGTCATGTAACCAACACAACCACTTTACTCTGTGGACTGGGCACTTTTTGTCATGTTACCGACACAACCACTTTACAGTGTGGGCTAGGCACTTTTTGTCATGTTACCAACACAACCACTTTACTGTATGGACTGGGCACTTTTTGTCATGTTACCAATACAACCACTTTACAGTGTGGACAGGGCGCTTTTTGTCATGTTACCAACATGACCACTTTACAGTGTGGCCTGGGCGCTTTTTGTCATGTTACCAATACAACCACTTTACATAGTGGACTGGGTGCTTTATATCATGACACCAATATATAAATATACAAATACACATGTCATATTATACTGGTTAATAGTGAGTGACGTTGCTGTCATTTGTGCCATCTGCAGCAATACTCGAATTTTCCTTCCACTTCCATGAAAAAACATAACATAATATACAAAATGTGTTTCCCTTAATATGTACATAAACTGACAAATCTATATCTTTTGTCTATTCTAGTAATTTTTACCATTTAACTCTTTTGATATCGAACTACCTGAAACTGCCTCTGATTATATAATATTGCACTGTTTTAAAGTGCTTATATTTGCCTAAAAGATTTTCCACCAAAATTTTATGTATAAACCTTTCATAAGTTATGCTGCATGTGACATCCCAGACAAGGGGTTTACCACCGCGGAACTGGAAGTTGGTCGTGCCATCTGGCCTTTTGCCGGCCCCTTCGGTCCAGCCCCACCGGCTCGAGCTGGGATGGGAAGCCTGCAGCATCCAAGTCATGCTTTATGACCTCATTGAGTGCAGCATGACATGGAAGGCAGCCAGCACTGTAGCGACAGGAAAGCAGATGGCGTCCATAATTTTTGATTTAGACACAAGGCCAACAATTTTGGGGGAGGGCAATGTTGATTAAGTCAATGCCAGTATGTTACTAGATCTTTATTTTATCAACCCTGTAAGGAGGAAAGGTGGAGCTAATCTCTGCAGGATTTGAACTCAGAATGTAAGCGGCATAACTCTATGCTGCAAAGCATGTTGTCCAATGCTCTACTGATTACTGCCAAGCCCCTACCACTCTAGCTTAATGAGAATGTGTGTTATTACTAAAATCCTCCAAATTGTTGAATATTAATATTTCAACTTTTTTTAATAAACAATTTTATTCAAAATTTTAAACCTTTGTTCAGTTTCCTAAACTTTTTCCACCAGATATAACTTAAATTAGTATAGAGTTCAATTGACAAGATCATCATCATCATCATCATCATCACCGTTTTATGTCCATTCTTCCATACTAGCATGGGTTAGATGAGTTGTCCTGTTGTGGGCAATGCCAGGTCAGGTGACCGTGACTTGCTCATACAGAACTGATTTTGGCTTGGTTTCTACAGCTGGATGCCCTTCCTAATACCAACCTCATTTAGAGTGAGTACTGGGTGCTTTTTACCATGGCACCTACACAACCACTTTACAGTGTTTCCATTGGTCTTTCCCTTGCTGATACTATCTACTGGTCAAAACTCCTGGTAGATAGATGAAATTAAAAGAAGAAAAAATGGAGGACTGGAACAAGACCAGCACATCCATTCAAACACGTGCCACAACAAAGGGGTGCTGGAGTTTCCTTCAAATAATTTGTTATGCAAGCTAACACATTCATCACATTACTATGGATGATAGTGATGCTAAAGCACTGAAACAACCAAACATACTTGCAGGAATCACCTGACACCTTGGTAAAATGAGCTGCCAACATAAATACAGAAAATAGAGCAATGAAAGATTAATGCTAGCTAGCAAATAATTTAGTATTGTTTAATCATATCTGATTTTCATATGGGTTTAAAGGCTCACGTGTGTAATGCAGAGGTATAATCAATTGAATCAACAAAAGGACACACCCAGGATATATTTGATCAACCCTGAAGAGATGAATAGAGAAATCTGTCAATGTGTTTAGTTCAGTGACAGACCTGGTCAGCTAATCCATTTTCCTTAATTAATTGAAATAATGATAATGAAATAATAACAATATATTTTATATATATATATATATATATAGAAAGAGAGAGAGAGAGAGAGAGAGAGAGAGAGAGAGAGAGAGAGAGAGAGAGAGAGAGAGAGAGAGAGAGAGAGAGAGAGAGGATGGGGAAAGATCCTTCCAGTATATGTATACACCTTAATAAACTCATTCTTCTGCTATTAATGTAAATATTCTCTGCATTTCACTTCAGATACATAGTTTTCAGATACATAGTTGTCTTTGCTACAGAGACAAAAGCAATATATATATATTTGTATGCGTCGTCATACCAAATGTTTGCCACAGCAGCATCATTGTCAATTGCTACAAGGTAATGGAAATGCACTAGATAGAGGTAACTATAGAGGTATAAAACTGATGAACAAAGTCATGAAAGTAACAGAAAATGTCATAGCACAGTTGATTAATGAGAGGGTAAATCTAGATGAGATGCAGTTTAGATTTGTCCCAGCCAAAAGCACCACTGATATCCTCTTCCTTATGAGACAGTTACAGGAAAAGTATCTAGCTAAAAGTAAGCCTCTCTACCTGGCATTTGTTGATCTGGAGAAAGCTTTTAACAGAGTGCCCTGTGACATAATTTGGTGGGCTCTTAGAAAACTCGTTGATGAATGGCTTGTGAAGGCTGTACAAGCCATGTAGAGAGGCGCAGTCAGCAAAGTCAGAATTAACAATGACTATAGCAAGGAATTTAGTGTACAAGTTGGTGTTCACCAGGGCTCAGTTCTTAGCCTGCTCCTGTTTATTATCACTTTGCAGGCTATAACAGAGGAGTTTAAGAGTGGCTTCCCATGGGAACTTCTGTACACAGATGATCTTATGCTCATAGCTGAATCTATGGTGGAACTAGAGAAGAAACTCCAAACATAGAAGCAGAGCCTAGAAAGAAGGGATCTTAAAGTCAACCTGACAAAGACAAAGGTCCTAGTAAGTAGATGAGAAAACAGAACCTAGATCCCCTCGGGGAAATGGCCTTGTTCAGTAGGAAAGACATAGGCAGAAACTCCATCCTCTGCCCCATATGCAAACTATGGGTACACAAGAGATGTAGTGGGATCTCAGGAAGTTTAGCTAAGAATGTAGGCTTTACATGTAGCAGTTGCACTGAAACAGTAAGCAGCAAAGGACTGCAGGAAACAAGTGCTACCAAATTCTAGGAGGGCTCTGTAAAAACAGTAGACAGCTTCTGCTACTTAGGTGATCGAATTAGCAGCATTGGTGGGTGTTCTGAAAGTACAGTAGCCAGAGTAAGAACGGGATGGAGAAAGTTCAGGGAGCTACTATCACTGCTGGCTACAAAAAGCTTCTCCCTTAAAATAAAAGGCAGACTGTATGATGCATGCATACAAACAGCTATGCTGGATGGTAGTGAGACCTGGACCCTGTGTGCAGTAGACTTGCATAGATTGGAAAGAAATGAAGCTTGCATGCTCCGATGGATGTGTAATAGTAATATACGAGAACAGCGAAGCATAAATGAATTGAGAGAAAAACTATGCATAAGAGGAATCAAATGCTGTGTGCAGGAGTGGAGGTTACATTGGTATGGACATGTGATGCATATGAAGGATGACAGCTGCATAAAAAAATGCAAAGCTCTCAAGGTTGATCGAAGCCTTGGAGTGGGGAAACCTAGGAAGACTTGGGATGAGGGGATAAAAGCTGACCTTGCCCAATTGCACCTCTCAAAGGCAATGACATATGACTGAGATCTCTGGTGACGCAGTAATACAGAAGACCTAACTTCCTATGAGCATATATGCAGTATGCTACACCCCACCCTCCCATACACCCCCATGAGGACAGATCAAAGTAAATGCATCTGTGCATCCCCCAGCTCACACTGTAAAGTGGTCATGAGGGTAACATGGCAAACAGTGCCCAGCCCACACTGTAAAGTGGTTGTGTAGGTACCAACAAAAAGCACCCAGCCCACACTGTAAAGTGGTCATGTAGGCATCATGACAAAAAACACCCACTACTCACTGTAAATGAGGTTGGCATTAGGAAGGGCATCCAGCTGTAGAAACCAAGCCAGAATCAGTCTGGTATGTGCAAGACATGGTCACCTAGACTAGGATTGCCCACAACAGGATAACCCATCTAACCCATGCTAGCATGGAAAATGGATGTAAGAAAAATGATGATATGTGTATATACACAGAAATATATATATATGTACCATATGTATATATATATACATGTGTGTATGTTATTTTGGGTCCACAAAACTTCCAGCCCCCACTGTAAAGTAGTCGTGTAGGTGTCACGACAAAAATACCCAGCCCACATTGTAAAGTGGTCATGTAAAAGACATGGCAAAAAGCACCCAACACACACTGTAAATGTGGTTGGCGCTAGGAAGGGCATCCAGCCATATAAAACCAGCCAGAAACAGTCCTATATGAGCAAGACATACTCACCTGATCCAATTTGCCTCTAAATGGGATAAACCCATCTAACCCATGTTAGTGTGGAAGATAGACGTTAAACGAGGATGATGATGGTAATGATATACATATATATATATAAGGAATGAATAATAACAGGTAGACATCATAAAAAGGTAATTTATTCTGTGTGCTTACAAATGTTTCCACAGTGGTTATACAGCCTAGTTATGCTATGTGCAAATTTACAACTATTTGCAAAACTCAAATATCAAATGCTGTGACCACTGTATCATCAGAGCAATACCTTATATATATATATATATATATATATCGTTTCTGAATTTGTTTAGCAAGATTCTTTATCTGAAATCGTGTGTTGAAACCGATATTGTTATACTTTGGGAGGGTCATGTTGCCAATAAGAAACACACGCACCAGTTGCTTTCACTTCAATTTATTATATATTTATAAATTTATTTCTAACTTTTGTTAGAAATATTGTAATAAAATGGTTAATGTACTGGAAATAATTCTTTCTGGCACTGAAACAAGGCCAGTCATTTGAGAGTTGGAGAAATTTGATTATATGAACCCCAGTACATAATGAGTACTTTATTTTATAAACTCTGGAAGGGTGAAAGACAAAGTTGAATGTTGAAGGATTTTGAACTTAGAACATAAAAAGTCGTAACTAAATACCACAAAGCATTTTGTCTGACACTCTACCAATTCTTCTAATCTATCATCCCGATACACAGTAAATTATATTAACAGTAATCTTCATAACAGCCAGGACAATAAATTTATAAAAGTATTAAATACAGAAAACAATGCAATGAAAGAATAAATGCTAGCTAACAAGTAATTTAGTATTGTTTAATCATATCTTATTTTCATATGGGTTTAAAGGCTCACGTGTATAATGCAAAGGTATAATCAATTGAATCAACAGAGGGACACACCCAGGATATATTTTATCAACCCTGAAGAGGTGAATAAGAAAAGTCTGTCTAGGTAATTTGTTCAGTGACAGACCTCGTCAGCTAATCCATTTTCCTTAATTAATTGAAATAATCATGATTTCTAATATTAGTAATATTCGTATATATATATGTGTGTGTGTGTATATATATATATGTATATATATATATATATGTATATATATATATTATATATATATATATATATTTATATATATATATATATATATATACATATATATATATATATATATATATATATATATATATATATATATATATATATATATATATATATATATATATATATATATCGTTTCTGAATTTGTTTAGCAAGATTCTTTATCTGAAATTGTGTGTTGAAACCGATATTGTTATACTTTGGGAGGGTCATGTTGCCAATAAGAAACACATGCACCAGTTGCTTTCACTTCAATTTATTATATATTTATAAATTTATAAATTTACAAATCTACAAACTTATAAGTTTCTGGTTGGTTGGTTGGTTCCACAACCAGATAGTTGTTTATATATAGTCATAGTCCTTTCGTCACACACTCTGTGACCTCATCAGTGACTGGGGATTCCTTTCTTTGTTTCTGTGCCTTTCCTTTCTTCTGTCCTACGCCATTTTGTTTCTGTGTGTGTGTTGTGTGCTCCGTTTGCACATGCGCCACATCCGGGTGTCTGTGTGTGTTTGTGTTCATTTATCTATTTGTTTATTTATTTACATGTTGTTGGTTGGTTGTTTGTTCAATGTGTGTGTGTGTTTTCATTTTGTCCTTAATTGTAAGTTGTGATGTTGCTGTTCCACTCATATTTTCTATTTAATTTTAATGCTTACTGCCTCTATAATTTGCCTAAACATTGCATCTTTTCTGTGTGTGGATTCTATTTTTATTTCTATGTTCTCTAATTTACCCTTGTGTTCTATCTTAGCATGTTGGTAGAGTACAGATGATTCTTTATTATCTTGAAGGTCTCGCCAGTGTTCATTTATCCGTTACCCTATACTACGAGCTGTCTCACCTATGTACACTATATTTTTGTTTCTACATTGTCCTTCAGTACATCTTATGCTATACACTACATTTCTAGTTTTACAGTTAATATGGGGGCTTATTTTACAGGTTATACATTTCTTATCTATGCATGAGGGTCTTTGGAACGGGTATGTCTTGCTAATAAGTGTTTTTACGGAGGTACCTGGTCTTTCTACCATCTTAATATTGAGTTTATGTTTATTTAGGGCCCTTCTAAATTTGTAGGCTAGTTCGCCTCTAGGGGTTGTATTGATGAACATTACACTCTGGTATTTATTGCTATCATACCATGAGTTTATTCTATTGGCCTTGTTCCTAGTTCTTTCTATTCTATTCCAAAATTTGCTCCTATACAAGGGGCAGGTCCCGTTTATGTCATTATTTATCATTTTTTCCCATTTGGTTCTGGCTCCTCTATACACTCTGATTCTATCTCTCTGATTGTAGCCAGAGAACTGCATACGGTGGATGAAGTGTTGTATGTGTCTCTCTAGTTCTTCGGGGTTGCACATGCGGGACACATTTCTCATCACCCGTACCAACAACAACAGACACACAGACACAAACAACAATAACAACAACGCACACATCAACAACAACAACAATAGCAACATACCTAGAAACAACAACAACAGACACGCAGACACAAACAACAATAACAACACACACAACAACGATAACACGCGGAGACAACAACAACACACATCAACAACAGCACACATCAACAACAACAACACACACGCATTCAATGCCTCTCACCACCACCACAATCTTAACAAACACACAGACACAGAAAACAAGTAATGACAGTAGCACAGAAATCAGAGAAATAAGGGAAAGTAATAAGATTAAAAGGAAAAGGAGAAGGGAGACTAAGGACAAAGAGAATAACCAAGACGAACACACAGACACACAAAATAGGGTAGATAACAACATTGAGCCAGTGGAAAGAGACAGGAGTAATTATGAGAGACATAGAAACAACCATGAGGCTGTTGGTGGAAATAGAAATAGAAACAACACAACTAACAATAACAATAGCACTAGTACACATAAAGCAGCAGCCTGGAACTCTCCGTTTTATAATCCCTCCGATAAATCATTCGACCTGCGACGAGTCCACGCCACGACTTTACCATTTAACAAACGCACGCAGTTGCCGTCGCAGGTCGATGAACAAACAGAAGCACAATTTAAGCTAAATCCGAACTTAGAAATATTATAGAACAGTATAACAAGAAGCATAATAGAATAGAGGCCCAGCAACTGGGAGAAAAATCTGCAAATGGCTTGCGTAAGCTCATGCAGCGCTCACGTAATGGAGAGATAGCATGCTTTCCAACAGACAAGTCTGGCAGATTGTCGGTTGACAGCCTGCCAAACTACATCCAGGCAATGCAACCCCACATCACTAACACAAGAGAGGTAACACCACAGGAGCATGAGGATAGAGAAAAAGCCCTCAATGCCCATATGGTGATGTGGACGAATATAATGCAGCCCAACAAAAGGACGGCCAACAACTTCCAGGCCTGGAACAATGACGTGCCGGCGTTGTATGGGCTTCGAAAAGACCATAAAACGGGCTGTGACCCTGTCGCGGGACCACCAACACGGCCAGTCTGTGGAGCTAACATTGCTAGTAACTACAGACTGTCCTACTTCCTCTCCCTGATCATACGCCCCATCATTGAGATGTCCCCAGATGTATGTGACAGCACGGAGGACCTCCTCAGCAGAATCGGCGTGAGTAACCGATCTGGGGACCTAACAAACTGCATAATAGGCAGTATGGATGTTGTGTCCCTGTATCCATCTATTGACGTGGATTTTGCTGTGGAGAAATGCGTAGAAATGATCAGCGAGAGCAAGGTTGAGTTCCGTGGGATTGATACCAGTGAGCTAGGACTTCTACTTAAGCTTACCCATAGTAATAGTTACCTAGACACTTATGACCTTAGCAACCTGTGCCCTACAAGACCAGCAAGAGGCAGACCACCTACCATTACCTCAATGGCCAAGAAAACCCACACAGATAGATGGAACGGGTGGACCAGAGCCATACGGACACCCGAAAACCACGATGAACTGAAGAAAATGATTGCACATGCGGTAGGGGCCAGCATAAAATTAACCCTTAAGGAACATATGTTCAAATTTAATGGAAAAACATATGCCCAAGAGGAAGGAGCAGCCATTGGTGTTAGCATTGCAGGCGACATAGCTAACTTATTCATGGTATGGTGGGACAGTAGACTTAAACTTAAACTTAAAGAACAATTAGAAGACAGCTTAACCCTGATAATGTACTCCCGCTACGTAGATGATATAAACATCGTAGTTAAGACACCCCCACTAGAGAACAGTCAGGAACTAGAGAAAAACACAATGGAAAGCATCCAGCAAATAGCAAACTCCATCCACCAGAGCATTAGAGTTACTATAGACTACCCAAGTAGACACCCCAACCATCGATTACCTATACTAGACACAGAGCTCTGGTTAGATACATTTAACAACCAAAAACAAATCCTCCATTCCCATTATGCCAAACCCATGACTTCCAAACATCTGATCCACCGAAACTCGGCCATTTCGGACCATACCAAAATCAACATACTGATTGCGGATTTGGTACGGGTGATGAGAAATGTGTCCCGCATGTGCAACCCCGAAGAACTAGAGAGACACATACAACACTTCATCCACCGTATGCAGTTCTCTGGCTACAATCAGAGAGATAGAATCAGAGTGTATAGAGGAGCCAGAACCAAATGGGAAAAAATGATAAATAATGACATAAACGGGACCTGCCCCTTGTATAGGAGCAAATTTTGGAATAGAATAGAAAGAACTAGGAACAAGGCCAATAGAATAAACTCATGGTATGATAGCAATAAATACCAGAGTGTAATGTTCATCAATACAACCCCTAGAGGCGAACTAGCCTACAAATTTAGAAGGGCCCTAAATAAACATAAACTCAATATTAAGATGGTAGTTTCTACCTACGCCTTTCCTACACACTGAGCATGGCCATTTCCCGGAAGGGACCGGCGCCTTATTTTCTTTCCTACAAACTAGAACTTTAGTCTTAGCCAGGTTAATTTTAAGGCCTTTTGATTCTAGGCCGTGCTTCCATGTTTGGAATTTCTTCTCTAGCTCGGCCATTGATTCAGCTATGAGCGTTAGATCATCTGCGTATAGGAGTTCCCATGGGCAGCCGGTCTTGAACTCCTCTGTTATAGCCTGAAGGGCAATAATAAATAGGAGGGGGCTAAGAACAGAGCCCTGATGGACACCAACTTTTACGCTAAACTCTTCACTATATTCGTTGTTAATTCTAACCTTGCTGACTGTTTCTTTATACATGGCTTGTATAGCCCTCACAAGCCATTCGTCAACACCTAGTTTTCTAAGGGCCCGCCAGATAATGGAACGGGGGACTCTGTCGAAGGCTTTCTCCAAGTCAACAAAAGCTAAGTAGAGGGGTTTACCTTTAGCTAGGTACTTCTCCTGTAGTTGTCGTACAATGAAAAGAGCGTCTGTGGTACTTTTGCCTGACACAAACCCGAACTGCATTTCATCTAGATCAATTCTCTCTCTGATTAGTTGCGCTATTACTTTTTCCATGACCTTCATGACCTGGTCGATTAATTTAATGCCTCTATAGTTACACCTATCTAGGGCATCTCCTTTACCCTTGTAACAGTTAATGATGATGCTGCTACGCCAGTCCTTCGGATCAACCCCATTCTGTATGACTTGGTTTACTATCTGGGAGACCATGGTGTGTCCCACCGTTCCAGAGGCTTTCAGCATCTCAGCAACTATTTCCGAAGGCCCAGCCGCCTTACCCGCCTTCATATCTTTGATTGCGTTACTTATTATACTACCTTCGACTAACACTGCTGGTCCCTCTATTGGGTCGATGTGGGGGAGACTGTCTTTCTCCCATTTATTCTCCTCATTTAGAAGCCTTTCGTAGTGACTCTTCCAAGCTACCTTCTTATCGGCGTCAGTGATGGCAAGTACGCCTTCATCATTAAGTACACACTTCTCCCCGACAATATCACGGTTTTCCTTGACACATTGCCTAGCAATCCTGAACACCTCACGTTTTTGGTCCTCGCGTTGTAGAACATGCTTGAACTTTCTTTCCTCTGCTTCCCTTCTTGCGAAGTACACTTGTCTCCTAGCTTCCCTCCTGGCCACTTGATAGTCTTCTCTACTTCCCCCATCCCGCCATACTTTCCAAGTCTGTTTTTTGGCCTTAATTGACCCCTCCACCTTACTGTTCCACCACCATGTTACTCTCCTCCTACCTACAGGCCTGCTCCAGCCACAGACTTCGTCTGCCGCCGTCAGCAGGTTTGCTTTCAGGAATTCCCACTGTTCCTCTATATTATACGACTCTAATTGCTCTTCCTTACTGTCGAAAGCATCAAGTAATATGCTTTGAAATTTATTTCTGGCTGTGGGGTCCTTTAGCTTCCATATTTTTCTCCTGAGGATAGTCCTCTTCTGCTGTCTAGTACGTCTCGTCCTGACTATGAGGTCGCTAATTATCAGTCTATGTTGGGAGGTGCATTCTTCATGGGGGAGGGATTTAGTGTTAACAACAGACACTCTGTCACGTCTTCTGGTAAGGATATAATCTACCTGGCTTGTGTGTTCCCCCAATCTATAGGTGATCAAGTGATCGTCTCGTTTTTTGAAGTTAGTGTTACAGATAGTTAGGTTATTTGCGTCACAGAATTCCAGGATTCTGGAGCCTTCCTCATTTCTAGTACCGAACCCATAGCCTCCATGGATTCCGTCATAGCCGTCACAATGTTGTCCAAAGTGACCGTTTAGGTCGCCTGCAATAATTATATAGTCACTGTCAGTTATTTGGGAGGTAGCGAGCATCAGTGTCTCATAGAATCTGTCTTTTATAGCGCCGGGCAGTCCGGATTGGGGTGCGTACGCAGATATTACTGTCACCGTAGTTCTATTGAGGACAAGTCTTATTTTCATTATTCTGTCGTTCACTCTATTTACGTCTATTTCTTATCTGCCCACTTTTCTGCTACCATGATTCCTACTCCACCCAGCCCATTGTCATTTCCCACCCAGAAAAGCTTATAGCATCGTTCTTTACCCACGATGAATCTAGCAGACCCTCCCTTCCACCTGGTCTCTTGAATACAACAAACATCGACCTCCTTACGTTCAAGCATTTCTACAACCTCGTTAGAGCGACCCTTTAAGGTACCTACATTCATGGTACCAACTCTGAAGTTTTGGATTGCGTTTGGAGGGTGGGGGCGGTGGGAGCGGGGGGGGGGGATAGCGGAGTTGGGGTTATGTTAGTCATCCGCGGCCGAAACAAGGGGGAGTGCTTGCATTCTCGTCCACGAGGTGAATTTGTCTTTATCTTTGGCATTGTCGCTGAGCGTCCAGATTTTTCTCTTCAACTCTCCAGAATTCCGTAGTCCATCCATCATATCGGAAGGCAACCAGGTAAGTGATAGGCCTGACTTATGATTGGTCCACATAATAATAATGGTGGTGCGTGGGGGCGCGGGGGGGGATGTTGGGTAGTTAGCGAGAAGGTAAGGTTATAAATAAGATGCCCATATTTTGGGCATAATTTAACAAGCACAAGATTTGTTTCGGAAAATACGATAGAGAAATACGATAGAGAATGGTGAATGAATGGAACTAACGGGTTAAAAATGGAGAGAGAATGGAGAAAATATTTGTCTACATATATATATATATATATATGAATGTATATATAGTGTATTTTGCAATACACTTTATGCTTAATTAAAAGCATTTTGAAGACCGTATGCTATTGCTTTAGAGTAGTGACAGACTCACTTACTTTAATTTCAGCAAACAGGGGGAGATAAAGTTGGAGCACCTTTTGTTCATAGGCTTACTCTATCAGAGCTAGCCTTGTTCTAAACAGTGGTGGAAGATTGGAGGAATGAACCTCTGTCGGTTCCAATGCCAAGTGTTCCTGTTGTTTGAACAATGGAACAGCCTGCTCATGAAATTAACATTCAAGTGGCTGAGCATTCCACAGATATGTGTACTCTTAACATAGTTCTCAGAGAATCAGTGTAACACAGTGTATGACAAGGGTGACCCTTTGAATTACTTGTACAGTCCATCTTGTACTGTAGTGACAAAAAAACACACAGTCCACGCTGTAATGTGGTCGTGTAGGTAACACGGTAAAAAGTTCCCAGTTCCACACTATAAATGTGGTTGGTGTTAGGAAGGGCATCCAGCCGTAGAAAACCTGCCAGATAGTCCTATATGAGCGAGACACGGTCACCCGACCAGCCTTGCCTCAAGTGGGGCAACTCCCGTCTAACCAATGCTAGCGTGGTGGAAAATGAACGTTAAACAAAGATGACGAAGATGATGATATATATATTCATTCATATATATATATATATATATATCATCATCATCATCATCATCATCACCGTTTTACGTCCGTTCTTCCACGCTAGCATGGGTTAGACGGGTTGTCCTGTTGTGGGCAGTGTCTGGTCGGCTGACCATGCCTTGCTCATACAGGAACTGATCTGGCTTGATTTCTACAGCTGGATGCCCTTCCTAACACCAACCTCATTTACAGTGAGTGCTGGGTGCTTTTTCGTGGCGCCTACACGTCCACTTTACAGTGTGGGCTGGGTGCTTTTTTGCCGTGGCACCTCCACGACCACCTTGCGGTGGGGGGGGGCATATTGTTTATATGCTTCAGCATGTACCCATGGGAGGTCGGGTACCCTGTATTACTGCGTGACGCCAGAAGTCACGGTCGTGTGTCATTGACTTTGAGAGGTGTAGTTGGGTAAGGTCGGCTTTTATCACCTCATCCCAAGTCATCTTGGGTCTCCCCACTCCGCGGTTTCCATCAACTTCTAGTGCTCTGCACCTTTTTATGCAGCTGTCATCCTTCATACGCATCACATGTACATACCAGCGTAACCGCCTCTCCTGCACGCAGCATTTGATTCCTCTTATGCTCAGTCTCTCTCTCAATTCATTTATGCTTTGTCGTTCACGTATATTACTGTTACACATCCATCGGAGCATGCAGGCTTCGTTTCTCTCTAATCTACGTAAGTCTTCCACCTTCAGCGCCCAGGTCTCACTACCATGCAACATCGCTGTTCGGATACACGCATCATACAGTCTGCCTTTCATTCTGAGGGAGAAGCCTTTTGCAGCTAGCAGTGGTAGTAGTTCCCTAAACTTCTTCCATCCCGTTCTTACCCTAGTTATTGTACTTTCTGAGCACCCACCTCCGTTGCTAATTCGGTCACCTAGGTAGTAGAAGCTGTCTACTGTTTCTACAGGGCCCTCCCAGAGATTGGTGGTACTTGTTTCCTGTGGCTGTTTGCTTGCTGTTTCAGCACAGCTGCTGCATGTGAATCCTACATTCTTAATTAAGCTTCCTGAGATCCCGCTACATCTCTTGTGTACCCATTGTTTGCATTTGGGGCCGAGAATGGAGTTCCTACCTACACCTTTCCTACATACTGAGCAAGGCCATTTCCCTGAGGGGATCTGGGTTCTGTTTTCTCGTCTACTTATAAGGACCTTAGTCTTTGTCATGTTGACTTTGAGGCCCTTTCTCTCTAGTCCCTGCTTCCAGGTTTGGAATTTATTCTCTAGTTCTACCATAGATTCAGCTATGAGTGCGAGGTCATCAGTATACAGGAGTTCCCATGGGCATCCGGTCTTAAACTCCTCCGTTATTGCCTGCAGGACTATGATGAACAGGAGAGGGCTAAGAACAGAGCCCTGGTGGACCCCAACCTGTACGCTAAATTCCTCGCTATACTCATTGCCAATCCTAACTTTGCTGACTGCTCCCCTATACATGGCTTGTACCGCTTTCACAAGCCATTCATCTACTCCTAGTTTTCTAAGAGCCCACCAGATTACTGCACGTGGAACTCTGTCAAAGGCTTTCTCAAGGTCGACAAATGCCAAGTAGAGTGGCTTACTTTTAGCTAGGTACTTTTCCTGTAATTGCCTCACAAGGAAGAGCGCATCAGTGGTGCCTTTCCCTGGTACAAACCCAAATTGCATCTCGTCTATATTCACCCGGTCCCTAATCAGCTGTGCTATAACTCTTTCTGTTACTTTCATGACCTGGTCCATCAACTTTATACCTCTATAGTTTCCTCTATCTAGTGCATCGCCTTTACCTTTGTAGCAGTTGACAATGATGCTACTGCACCAATCTTTTGGTATGGCCCCCTCTAGTATTACCTGGTTAACGATACGTGTGGTTATAGTGTGACCTACAGACCCAGATGCCTTCAGCATCTCGGCAGCTATACCCGATGGACCGGTTGCCTTCCCTATCTTCATATCTCTGATTGCCTTACTTACTACGCTGCCGCTGACTTGTACTGCTGGTCCCTCTATAGGGTCTACGTGGGGTAGGGTCTCTTCTTCCCATGCATTCTCCTCATTTAGTAATCTATCATAATGACTCTTCCATGCATCTTTCTTCTCAGCACTTGTGAGGGCAAGCTCACCTTTATCATTCCGGATACACTTCTCTCCAATGACATCACAACTATCTCTGACACACTGCCTCGCAATCTTGAATACCTCCTGTTTCTGGTCCTCACGTTGTAAAACAGGCTTGAATTTTCTATCCTCTGCTTCCCTCCTAGCTAAGTATACTTGTCGCCTAGCTTCCCTCTTGGTCTCTATGTAATGTACCCTGCTCCCCCCGTTCTTCCATTCTTTCCATGCCTGTCTCTTGGCCTTGACTGCTTCATCTACCTTATTGTTCCACCACCAAGTCACTCTCCTCCTGCTTGAGGTCTTACTCCAGCCACAAACCTCATCCGTCGCCTCTAGTAAGTTATTTTTTAGGAACTCCCAGTTCTCTTCTACGTTAAATGTCTCTATCTGTTCTTCTTTACTGTCGTAGGCGTTGAGTAAAATATCTTTAAATCTGTTACTGGTTGAGGGGACTTTCAGCTTCCAGATCTTTCTTCTCCAGGTTGGCCTCTGTTTCAGGGCTCGTCTAGTTCTGACCGTGAGGTCGCTGACAACTAAGCTATGTTGGGATGTACATTCCTCACTAGGAAAGGCTTTTGTTTTTACGACCGTCCATCTGTCACGTCCTCTGATGAGGATAAAATCTAACTGACTAGAGTGCTCCCCTGATCTATAGGTGATCAGGTGGTTGTCGGGTTTTTTAAAGTTTGTGTTACATATCGACATGTCATTGGCGTCGCAGAATTCTAGAAGTCTGAATCCTTCCTCATTCCTTGTGCCAACTCCATGGCCTCCATGTACTCTATTGAAGCCGTCGCTGTGTTTACCTACGTGTCCGTTAAAATCTCCTGCAATGATTAGGAAGTCCTTGTCGTCTGTTAGAGCAGTAGTGTGTATTAGGGACTCGTAAAACCTATCCTTAAGTTCGTCTGGCAGCCCCGATTGGGGTGCGTAAGCTGATATTATTGTGGTAATTGTCTTATTCAGGACTAGTCTGAGTTTAATGATTCTTGCATTTACCCTGTACACTGAGATTACTTTATCTACCCACTTGTCAGCTAATAGTATACCTACACCACCCATCCCATCGTCATTTCCCACCCAGAAAAATTTGTAGCACTGGCTTTTTCCTACAAGGACTCTAGCAGACCCTCCTCTCCATCTAGTCTCTTGCACACAGCATACATCAACTTCCTTTCGCTCTAGCATTTCTACGATTTCTCCTGCTCTTCCTTTCATTGAGCCTACATTGATGGTACCAACTCGGAGTTTTGGGCATTTGTCGACACTCGTAGGGGAGGGTCTCTGGGTTGGCGCTTCACGTGGGTGCTTGGTAGCTCGCAGATTCATATTTCATCTATTGATTCAGAGTTGCTCGTGTATTCCCAGCTCATCCATCCATAACGGTGGGAAAATTGAGGGCTAGAAGGACAGTGGTGGTGGGGTAATGGCAGGGTGTGTTGGGATGCGCCAGAGGAGGAGAGAGTTAGTTAGGCAGGTAGTAGCAGCAGCAGCAGTGGAAATGGCATGCTAGGTTTGATTGGTCGAATAGACTATGGTGGTGTGTGGGGGTGGGGGGGGGGGGGGGGGAAATTGTGAGGTAGGAACTGAGGGTCGCATGGTAAATATCCAAGTTAATACTACATCAGTAAAATTAACAATAATAACGTCATGAAAAAGCTACTAAGAGAAACCCTCGAAAATTTATCGCTAATACAGCAGGGAAAATTTAACGCTAATACAGCAGGGAACATCATAATATTAACGACAATATGTAGGCTAAAATACCTTCGTAGATTAGATGGATGGCTGGCTGGGAAAATTGGAATCAGCTCTAGTGGTACATTTTAGCAGAGAAGAATGGGAAAGTGTCTTATCTCTTCAATATTTTCAGATTGAATGAATTAGGTTAAAGACAGGGTAGTAAGCCTTAAAGAAGTGCATAGAGAGGGGGGGTAGGAACTGAGGGCCGCATGGTAAATAACTGAGAGAGATACAATAGGATTAGAATACCGCATGGTAAATATCCAAGTTAATAAGTTAATACTACATCAGTAAAATTAACAATAATAACGTCATGAAAAAAGCTACTAAGAGAAACCCTCGAAAATTTATCGCTAATACAGCAGGGAAAATTTAACGCTAATACAGCAGGGAACATCATAATATTAACGACAATATGTAGGCTAAAATACCTTCGTAGATTAGATGGATGGCTGGCTGGGAAAATTGGAATCAGCTCTAGTGGTACATTTTAGCAGAGAAGAATGGGAAAGTGTCTTATCTCTTCAATATTTTCAGATTGAATGAATTAGGTTAAAGACAGGGTAGTAAGCCTTAAAGAAGTGCATAGAGAGGGGGGGGTAGGAACTGAGGGCCGCATGGTAAATAACTGAGAGAGATACAATAGGATTAGAATACCGCATGGTAAATATCCAAGTTAATAAGTTAATACTACATCAGTAAAATTAACAATAATAACGTCATGAAAAAAGCTACTAAGAGAAACCCTCGAAAATTTATCGCTAATACAGCAGGGAAAATTTAACGCTAATACAGCAGGGAACATCATAATATTAACGACAATATGTAGGCTAAAATACCTTCGTAGATTAGATGGATGGCTGGCTGGGAAAATTGGAATCAGCTCTAGTGGTACATTTTAGCAGAGAAGAATGGGAAAGTGTCTTATCTCTTCAATATTTTCAGATTGAATGAATTAGGTTAAAGACAGGGTAGTAAGCCTTAAAGAAGTGCATAGAGAGGGGGGGGTAGGAACTGAGGGCCGCATGGTAAATAACTGAGAGAGATACAATAGGATTAGAATACCGCATGGTAAATATCCAAGTTAATAAGTTAATACTACATCAGTAAAATTAACAATAATAACGTCATGAAAAAAGCTACTAAG
>OZ024741.1:337563339-337588339 GCA_964016885.1 Eledone cirrhosa
ATATGTAATAAATGACTGATAAAATTCAAAAAGCTGGTACAATGTAGTAGAAATATATAAAAAGCAAAGGATGACAAATAAAATAAAACAAAGTAATGTTTTACCCAGTATATTTCAACATGATATTTCAGGGCTATTACCCTCTTTTCAAATATAAAATTAAAATGGTTCAAAACAAAAACAAATGATCAATGTGTTCTTCCCTAACTGGTCTTAGTTTTGAGCTATTTTCATTTTATATTTGAAAAGAGGGTTGTAACCCTGAAATATCATGTTGAAATATACTGGGTAAAACATTGTTTTGTTCTATTTGTCATCCTGCCCTTTATATATTTCTATCACATTTTACCAGTACTTTGAAACTTATCAGTCATTTATATATATATATAGAGAGAGAGAGAGAAAATTGAGGTTGGTAATGGCACATGGAATATATAAGAGACAGAATACTTTTTTGTGAAAAAACATATAATTTTATAAGGTAAGGAAATAATAAAGGGTATAAAAAATGACCGGTTTCGATGGGTCTGCAAAAGCCATCTTTTCAAATGTTGATTAATATTAAGAAAAATTAATAATACGACGAGTTAAAATTTGAGATTTGAAAATTCAAGTATAAAATTCATTGTGGGATTTCATAGTAGTTTTCATCTAGGTAGCAACATGTTGACTGCTATGTCCCTTTCTGGTAGAAAGGGACACAGCAGTCAACAGAAAGGGACACAGCAGTCAACATGTTGCTACCTAGATGAAAACTACTATGAAATCCCACAATGAATTTTATACTTGAATTTTCAAATCTCAAATTTTAACTCGTCGTATTATTAATTTTTCTTAATATTAATCAACATTTGAAAAGATGGCTTTTGCAGACCCATCGAAACCGGTCATTTTTTATACCCTTTATTATTTCCTTACCTTATAAAATTATATGTTTTTTCACAAAAAAGTATTCTGTCTCTTATATATTCCATGTGCCATTACCAACCTCAATTTTCTCTATAACCTTCGTTTTGTGTAGAAAATTACACTTTTCATATATATATATATATATATATATATATATATATATATATATATATATTGGCTTCCTGATGATTTCTCCCGAATGAAACAGTTCTAGTCCTGTAGAAGCCATTTCTATATTAAATATATATACTCTGCTATGTATTGAGTACCTTACTTACTGTGGTTACCCCCGAATGAACCCGGGATAAACATATATATATATATGTGTAAATGTGCGTGAACGACCCAGCATAAATGTGTTGAGAGAGAAACTGTGTCTGAGAGGGATAGAATGTAGTGTACGGGAGAGGAGACTGAGGTGGTATGGACATGTGATGCGCATGGAGGATGACCGATGGGTGAAGAAGTGCCAGGAAATGCCAGTTGAAGGAAGACGTGGTAGAGGTAGACCACGAAAAACATGGGCGGAGGTGGTGAGAACAGACCTCAGATCATTGAAGCTCACGGTGGAGATGACGAGGGACCGTGATGAGTGGAGAGATGCTGTGCTGAATAAGACCCGTCCCACCCTTGCAAGCAGGGAAAAGCGGACGTAAAATGATGATGATGATGATGATGATGATATATGTATAAGGAAAGGAAATCGAAAATTCAACTGGAGTCTTTTAAGAATATTTATTTATTTATTTTACCAGTTTCACAGTTCTTATGCTTTTCAAAAGTAAAATTGAGATGGAGGGTTTGTGTTTCTGTTATGGTTTATATATATATATATATATATATATATATATATATCATCATCATCATCATCATCATCACCATTTAAGGTCCATTTTTCCAATTTGTCCATGCTATCATGGGTTATACATATGTATATATATATATATATATATATATTACTCATTTGCTTTTACTATTTTTGTTACATAGCCACCGAATTGGCAGTCATTAGAACATCGGATAAAATACTTTGTGGTATATATTGCAGCACTGTGATCAAGTTTCACTGAGTTCAACTTTATCTTTCATCCTTTCAATATCGATAAAAATAATACCAGTCATGTCCTGGGATCGATACTTTCTCTATATCTCTTTCTCACTTTTTCTATTTCACTCATATTCCTTCTCTGGAAGAAATAATCAGTTGTGTTCAGTGTTCAGTCTTGGGGAGAAGATGGACCCTGCCAGGTTTAAAGTGCCCAAGACATATCATATATCACTACACCACCTGTTTTACTCCATCAGGAGATGTTCAGGCTTGGGGGGGGCCTTTCAAGGGTCAAAATTCCCAAGATATATCATATGTCACTGCTGCGCCTGTACCACTCCATCAGGAGTTATGGTGCCACACATAAATTCATTATTATAAGATGTCTAAATTCCACTTTAAGCCAATTGTAACATTGCCATCTAAGATTTACCAGATTATATGTACATCTTTTGCAGTTCCCATCAAGAATATGAAATTAAATTAGTTGTCTAACCTTCAATATTCCCTTCATTTTTCCAACATCTCACATCACTTTCAGCTGAATAAACTTCATAATTATTCTTAATGGTCTAATATACATAATCAGCTACATAATCAACTAATTTTCAGTCTTGATATGAATTGTCCATATACATGTACATATATATATATATGTAGATAAATCTACCAAAATATACGGTAGTGTCCAATCCGTATGAAGAACTCAATGTAATCCAAATATCATGAAAAGAGAAGATGTATTCAAAATTTTTTCGATGAAAATCACAGGAAAACAGAGTCAAGATAAATTAATAAAAATAATGAATAAAAACACAGAAACAGTTCCTTATATTAAAAAATTCATCATTTTACGATCGTTTCTAGGATATATATGTGTGTGTTGGTATGTATATCATATAGATCTATGTAAAAATTTTACAAACTATCAGAGGGAATATACATACCTACACATATATATGCTGTCTTCAGAAATAATGATTATTTCTGAAGACAGCATATATATGTGTAGGTATGTATATTCCCTTTGATAGTTTGTAAAATTTTTACATAGATCTATATGATATACATACCAACACACACATATATATCCTAGAAACGATCGTAAAATGATAAATTTTTTAATATAAGGAACTGTTTCTGTGTTCTTATTCATTATTTTTATTAATTTATATATACTGTATATATATATATATATATATATATCATCATCATCATCATCACCATCATCCTTTTAGTGTCCACTTTCTCTGCTAGCAACGGATATATATATATATTCATATATCATCATTCTCTTAGCATTCGCTTTTCCTGTTAGCAAGGGATATATATAACTTACTAAACAACGGAGTGGGTGCACTTTTCAGTCGTGTCAAAAACATGACAATTTCCCTAGTGCTGGTGCCATGATAAAATGGACTGAGTGCACTCTGTAGAGTGCACCAGAAATATATGTATGTGAGATGCTAGACCACTGATATTGTTATTACCTAGAACTTCATATTATACACACATTCAATAAACAAATTTTTGCTTTCATTTTTCTTTCTATATGTTTTTTCCATCCATCTGTCTTCCCCTTGTCTTATTTCCTCCCATCTTTGCATCTGCCAAAATATTCACTTTGAATTCTTTCCCATTCACTGAATTAAATCGTATTATGTGTCCCTCCCCCCCCCCCCCCCCCCTGCTATATTATATATTTCCAACTAGTTTTCTTGCTTCCATCATGATTGCTATCATGTTTCAATGCTTGGCAGATATTTTGATATCTTCCAGTTTATCATTATCATTCAGTGGGAAAGATCAATTTTATTTTTCCCCCCAAGTCTTCTGTTCTGTACATCTTCTCTTTTAGTCAGTCAGTAGTCGCCGCCTCTATGCCTCTACGCCTCTTCGCATTACCTTCTAATTAGACAAACTTCAGTCACATCTCCTCTCTTTTTCTTCTCCTATTGTTTATGTCATTAACTACCTCTTTTATCTCTATTATATCTGAACATTCCTTTTAATGTTGAATATATCAACGGACAGTTATTCCACTTTACTCTTTAACTTTATAGCCTTGGTTGTCACTTTTAAGTTAAAACTAAAGCAACAAAGATGGCTAACTACTCTGAAAGATATCATACATTTTATTGCCTGTATCATCACATGTATTGTGCATCTATAGTCTTTGAACCTACTACAACAAATATCTTTTCAAACCGAAAAAGAAAAAAAGAAAAACTCTTAAAATTCTTTTCAATACAACCCAAGAATTATTGCTACATCTCTTAAATGTTATTGTTAGTAGCTGTACATAGAGTTTTAGATTTTAAAAGCTGATTGTGTGTATATATATACATATATATACACACAAAATCAGCTTTTAAAATATATATATATACACACACACTACACACACATGCATACACACACATACACACATACACACACACACATATATATATATATATGTGTGTGTGTGTATGTATATATATATACATATATATATTGAGTTCCTGTTATTTGTTAAATCAATTTTTAGTTTCTGTTTCTGGCAATATTCCTCACCCTCTCAGGATTAGCAGTATCGGTAGAGCGTCAGACAACATGCTTTGCAGTATAGAGTTACGGCCCTTACCATTCTGAGTTCAAATCCCGCCGAGGTTAACTTTGCCTTTCATCTTTACGGGGTCGATAAAATAAAGTACCAGTAATGTACTGGATAATTGCTGGCCTTGTGCCAATAATAGAAACAATTATTATTATTATTATTATTATTATTATTATTATTATTATTATTATTATTATTATTTTGCCTTTGTGTCTACTTGTCAGTTTATATTATCTGTTAAACAATAAAATATCTCTAGTTTGGTTTGTTCTTCATCAAATACCCATCAGTAGGTATTTTCTGTTAAAATCCTCCATAAATCAAATATAGCTTTTTTTATCACCTCCAAAACAACACACCTATTTAATACTTTCCTGTTGTTATTTTTAAAAAAAAACCTGGCATATACTGCTTTTAAAGGGAAATAAAATGAAATGAAAATACATTTTATCCAGAAAGCTATCTATGAAAGAATTTTTTATATGTTTCATTTATTTTACTGCTGATATTTTCAGGAAAGCCTAAATGTACTTTTAACGATTTTCATTTTGTAATTTATTTATAAATGACATCTATCAAAAAAGTATCCAATTTTAGGCTGGCAAAAAAAAAATATTACATACTTGGAGGGTTTCAATAACTAATCCCTTTCAATAGTATGTCCCTTGTACTGCCACCTACTTAGCCTAATGATGCTTCCATTTTTGAAGCATGTCTGGAATGGAAGGGCTGAAAGACTTGCTTCTAGGGTTTTTTTTTTCTCTGAAGACGTTCTGCTGTCCAGCTCTCCTGGGAGTTTCTTACCAATTCTTCATGAATTGTTCTCACCTCTGCTATTGCAGTCTTTTTTTATGTTATCACTATATAATGCAGAAACAGTCATAGGCAGTGTATAAGGCAGAAACTATCACAGATGTTATATAAGGCAGAAAGTATCATAAACAGTGTACAAGACAGAAGCTATCACACAGACTGTATAAAGCAAAAATATCAGACAGTTTATAAGGCAGAAACTATTACAGACAGTGTATAAAGCAGAAATATCAGACAGTGTATAAGGCAGAAACTATTACAGGCAGTGTATAAAGCAGAAACTATTACAGACAGTGTATAAATCAGAAACTATTACAGACAGTGTATAAAGCAGAAACTATTACAGACAGTGTATAAATCAGAAACTATTACAGACAGGCTATGAAGCAGAAACTATTACAGAGAGTGTATAAAGCAGAAATATCAGATAGTGTATAAGGCAGAAACTATTACAGACAGTGTATAAAGCAGAAACTATTACAGACAGTGTATAAGGCAGAAACTATTACAGACAGTGTATAAGGCAAAAACTATTGCAGACAGTGTATAAAGCAGAAACTATTACAGACAGTGTATAAGGTAGAAACTATTACAGACAGTATATAAAGCAGAAACTATTACAGGCAGTGTATAAGGCAGAAACTATTACAGACAGTGTATAAAGCAGAAAGTATTACAGACAGTGTATAAGGCGGAAACTATTTTATACAATGTATAAAGCAGAAACTATTACAAATGCTGTATAAGGCAGAAACTATTACAGACAGTGTATAAGGCAGAAACTATTACAGACAGTGTATAAAGCAGAAACTATTACAGACAGTGTATAAGGTGGAAACTATTACAGACAGTGTATAAAGCAGAAACTATTACAAATGCTGTATAAGGCAGAAACTATTACAGACAGTGTATAAAGCAGAAACTATTACAGACAGTGTATAAGGTGGAAACTATTACAGACAGTGTATAAAGCAGAAACTATTACAAATGCTGTATAAGGCAGAAACTATTACAGACAGTGTATAAAGCAGAAACTATTACAGACAGTGTATAAATCAGAAACTATTACAGACAGTGTATAAGGCAGAAACTATTATAGACAGTGTATAAGGCAGAAACTATTACAGACAGTGTATAAAGCAGAAACTATTACAGACAGTGTATAAGGCAGAAACTATTACAGACAGTGTATAAAGCAGAAACTATTACAGACAGTGTATAAATCAGACACTTCCACAGACAGTGTATAAAGCAGAAACTATTACAAACACTGTATAAATGTTATTTCTGATTCAAACTCTAGATTAAATTAAGGTTTCAAATCAAGCAAACAAATAGTTCTGCTTTCAAACATATTCTTTGGAAATTCTGTTGAATACTGCAAAGTTTACCATCTCCCATCTCTTTCTTACTAACAGACCTACTCTCTATTATCTTATCTTCACTCTCTCCCACATCTATCTACTCTCTTTTATCTCCCCATCCGTTTCTGCCCACCACCATCTCTAACAATTTCAACCATAAAATAAATTATTATTCACTTATCTAGAAATCACTGTTTCCTTATTGTGCTTTTCTTATTTAAATTTTATTCTTGCCTTAACTTGCCTTTAGTCTAATTTCTCCTTTACAACACATTCTACAAAGACTATTTATTTCCTTCTTCTTGTTTTTATTTTATTTTATTATTTTTTTGTAAAAAAAATTATTTACTTATTTATTTATTTATATACCTATTCATTTATCTGACTATTTTTGTTTTAATACCAAAACGAGTTGCAAGTAATATAAATAAAGGCTGTCTTTTTTTTTGTTTTTGTTTTTTTTGTTTTTTTTTTTTGCTGTGATGTAAAGACAAGCTAAATCCCACTGGTGGCTGACAAAACCAGCAGAAGCAATTACTTTCTTAATTACAAATGCTCATTACAGCATAAAACGAAGTAAAGTTCCAATACGTTAATGAATTGGCACAGCAAGTTGTTACAATGGTGGCAGACAAGATAGCCACTGGAGCGTTATGATTCAAGATATCATTTCTTCAGAGATTCAAAACTGCGTACTTACTGCAAAGAAAGAAAAGGGGAAACCAGATAGATTGGTAGATAAAGATAGATAGAGAGAGAGATATATACATAGATAATAAATAGGTAGAGAGAAAGAGAAAGAGGGAGCAAGAGGCAGAGAGAGAGAGGGCAAGTGGAGGAGAGATGGAGTGAAGTTGTAGAGATAAAAGAAACAAGAGAGAAACAGTGTGTGGGGAGGGGAGAGAAAGAAAGAGCAGGATATGTGAGAGAGAGAATGTGTATTGGAAGGATGAGAAAGAAAGAGAGAGCAAGAGAGAGAAAGGAGAGCGGAGAGAGAAAGAGGGGAGAGTGATGAGAGAGAGTGGAAACAGAGAGGAGAGTGGAGAAAGAAAGAGGAGAGAGAGCGGAGGTGGAGAGTGGAGAGAGAGGAGAGAGAGGGGAGAGTGAGAGGAGAGAGGAGATGAGATTAATGAAGGGAAAGTTTATAAACAGATGAAAACAGTAAAAAAAAGAAATAACTGGAAGAGAGAGAATGGTTGAGGAGATTTGAATAAAAGAACGAGAATGAGAATAAAAGAATGTGATGGAGAATAAAAGAATGTGATGGAGAATAAAAGAATGTGATGGAGAAGGAGATCTAAAGAGGGAAGAATGAAATCTGAAGAACAGAAACAATGGCAGAATGGAGAAGAGGAGTAAAAACCTAGGAGGGGGGGAGTGTTGAACGAGTTATTAGACTAGAATATAAGAAGGAAGAGAGAGAGAGAGAGAGAGAGAGAGTGAAGGAAGTAAGATGATTGAGAGGGAGTGTGAGAGAGAGAGTGTGTGTGTTTATGTGTATGAGACATTGAAAGAAGATATGTAAAAGAGAGAGAGAGAGAGGCAGTGGAAGAGAATGTGTGTGTGTGAGAGAGAGAGAGAGAGAGAGAGAGAGAGAATGAGACTATGAAAGAGAGTAAAAAACAGTGAAAGAGAATGTATGAGAGAGGGGAAAAGGGTGAGACAGTGTATGTGTGTGAGAGAAAGAGAGAAAAAAAAGACTGTGGGAGAAAATGCAAGGGAGAGAGTAAACGATGGTGAGAGGGAACTTGAGAGAGAGAGAGAGAGAGAGAGAGAAAATGAGAGAAAGTGAGAGAGAGAGAGAAAGATTGAGACAGTAAGAAAGAATATATGTGAGAAAGGGAGAGAGATAGGGTAGAATTGGAGAATATATTGTTAAGAAGTAAGGAAAAATATTAAATGGTAAAGTGTGAAAATAGAATTGAGGTGTGTGAGGATATATATATATATACATATATATATATATATATATATCATCATAATTGTTTAACGTCCATTTTCTATGCTAGCATGGGTTATGGGTTAGACGGGTTGTCCCATTTGAGGTTAGTAGGGTCAGGTGACCGTGTCTTACTCATATAAAACTATTTTTGGTTAGGTTCTATGGCTGGATGCCCTTCCTATATATATATTCATTTATATTAAGGTTAAAAAGTAAGTCTTGTTACTCTGGAGTTTCACCTGTTTATCACAGGGTCATATATATATATGACAGTCCACGCTGTAATGTGGCCGTGTAGGCAACACGGTAAAAACCTCCCAGCCCCACACTGTAAATGTGGTTGGTGTTAGGAAGGGCATCCAACTGTAGAAAACCCGCCAGACAGTCCTATGCGAGCAAGACAACCACTCTTGCCTCAAGTGGGAAAACCCCCGTCCAAACCCATGCAAGCGTGGAACATGGACGCTAAACCTGATGATGATGATGATGATGATGATGGCGTCATCATCATCATCATCATCATTTCATTTTACGTCCACTTTTTCCCTGCTTGCAAGGGTGGGATGGGAACTGATTCTGGCTTGATTTCTACAGCTGGATGCCCTTCCTAACACCAACCTCATTTACAGTGAGTGCTGGGTGCTTTTTTGCTGTGGCACCTCCACGACCACTTTGCAGTGGAATGATAGGGACCCCAGTCCCTATCATCTCATTTCTACAGCTGAGTAAACTGGAGCAATGTGAAATAAAGTCTCTTGCTCAAGGAAACAACACATCACCCAGTCTGGGAATTGAACTCACAACCTTTCGATTGCAAGGCCAATGCTCTAACCACTAAGCCATGTGTGTGTGTGTGTGTGTGTGTGTATATATATATATATATATCCATCGTCTCAGTGTGTTTTGCCTTTAACGCTTGTTATAGCTCTGGTTCATCTGAATCATTGAGCACTTGCCACACATCTCGGAGGTTGTTTTTCGTTATTTCGTGGGCCGAAATGCGAATCTCGATAATTTATGTTTGTTTTTATATATATATATATATATATGTATGTATATATATATATAAAACAGAGTTTTGTAGCTTGCTTGAAGCATTGTTTAATAGGAAACACAAATTTAAATTTTGAAGGTAAATTTTGCTAAGGTAAGATTCTTTTGTTATCTTGGCAGTTTAACATTATTCATATGCATTGTGTTGATCTTCAAAATTTAAATTTGTGTTTCATATATATATATATATCTACAAATATAAATAAATGGTACACTATGGGATAGGGCCACTTTTCCATAAAAGCATCTCACTGACCACAGACCTCCAAGGGATAAGTGAGGTACTGAATGGACAATACAAAAGTGTTTTCACACCCCCAATGAGACACAAGCAAATAAATGAGTTCCTTAACACCACTGCATTACACAGAAAAATGGCAGCTATCAACGACATAGATATAAAGGTGAAAGATGTATTATCCGCCATAGCCGAAATGAGACCAAATTCTGTAGCTGGCCCTGATGGTTTCCCAACAATCATCCTAAAGAACATGCAAATGAACATTAGCAAAACCACTGCTGATCCTCTTGCAAATGGTAACCTACCCGTAAAGCTAAAAGAAGACATGATATGTCCTATCCATAAAGGAGGAAGCAGAGCAGATGCTAAAAACTACAGACCTGTCTCCCTAACCTCACATATCAGCAAAGTCATGGAATGAATCATTAGACCACAATTTATATATATATATACTATATGTTTCTCTAACGATACATGACATATACATATATTTTTTTTTATTTGAATTATTGACGTTATGTTATAATAATTAGTATATATCTGCTCCAAATTCTTAATTTGTTGAGCTGCATTTGTTGTGCCTGGTACATCGCACCTATTTCTAGTGGACACAATATCCAGTCCTATTTATATCTGTCATCACTGTTAAATATAAATTCATTCCATGTGGTCTGGATTGATTATTTCTCTGAACATGACAGATATAAAGGTATTTTGTATTTTATTGATCTTATAACGAGATGGTTTCCTCTGATGATTAGTTCCATGTCTCTCAGAGCTCTACCAAAATCGATATTTGGTAATTGATAATCGATTACTTAGATTTATTTTCAATCTGGTTCTCAGAGCTATGAAACAGCACTGTAAAGAATTTTAGTTTTTCCACCCTAAATCATAAGGTGTTTCCAAAATATTATGTTTTTTATATATATACATACAGAATACAATGTTTCTCTAACAATATATGACTATATACTTATAATTTTTTAGATTTGAATTATTGATGTTCTGGACAAACATCCATTGAGCTTTGTCACTGAGACACATATTCATCATACCTATTGTATATGTAATGATACTTTAAATTAGTATATATATATATATGTATGTATGTATATATGTATATATGTGTATATATATATATATATATGTATATATCATCATCATCATCATCATCATCATCGTTTAACGTCCATGTTCCACACTTGCATATATATGTATATATGTGGGTCTGTGTGGGTCTGTGTGTCTGTCAGTCTGTGTGTTTCTTGTTAACCCTTTAGTATTTACTTTACTCTATAATGATAAAATGATTAATACTTATAAATACATTTACACAGATACATCCATCCATACATACATAGCATCCTACATACATACATGCATATGCATTCACAAACTTATACATATACATACATACATACATACATACATACATACATACATACATACATACATACATACATACATACAAATACATGTATATATGTACATACAAATACTCATGCACATACATGCTCACATAAACATAGACAGACACTCATATACAAATACACACATATTTCCACAAAGACCAACTATCCACTACCAACCATCCACTACCATCCACCACAGTCATCAACCAACCACCACAGCCATCTACAACCACCAACACCACCACCACCGCCACCATCGCCATCACATAGACCAGCAGTAGATTTTTACAAAACAAAATTTGAATGTTTAAAAACACGCAGAAAGAAACTTGCCACACACACACAGCTATGCACACAGGCATATAGACACAGTGGTGGTGTTGGCAGTGGTAATGTGTTGGCGTTGGTTGTGGTGGTGTTGGTGTTAGTATTGATGCTAGTGATGGTGGTAATGGTGATGGTGATGTTGGTGGTGGTGTTGGTATCGGAGGTAATTTTGGTGTTGGTATTGGTGGTGGCGTTGATGGTAATGGTGATGGTGGTGTTGGTATTGGTGGTAGCATTGATGGTGGTGGTCGGAATGATGTTGGTTGTGGTGGTGTTGGTGTTGGTATTGATGGTAGTGATGGCAGTGTTGTTGGTGGTGGTAGTGATGGTGCTAGTGATGATGGTGGTGTTGGTGGTGGTAGTGATGGTGTTAGTGGTCATGTTGGTGTTGGTGGTCGTATTGGTGGGGGTAGTAGTGGTGGGGTTAATGGTGGTAGTGATATTGGTGGTGGTGGTGTTGGTATTGGTGGTAGTGTTGGTTGTGGTGTGTTGGTGGTGGTGTTGGTAATAGTGATGGTGGTGTTTTTGGTGGTGGGGGTGTTGGTGGTTGTGGTGGTGGTAATGGTGGTGGTGATGTTGGTGGTGGTGTTGGTATGGTGGTAGTGTTGGTTGTGGTGGTGTTGGTGTTGGTATTGATGGTAGTGATGGTGATAATGATGATGGTGATGTTGGTATTGTTGGTAGCATTGGTGGTGTTGGTGTTGGTGGTGGTGTTGGTGGTGGAGGAATTGGTGGTAGTGTTGTTGGTGGTGGTTTTGGTGGTGGTGGTGGTGGTGGTGGTGGTAGTGGTGGTAGTGGTGGTAGGTGGCAGTCTCAATACTATAATAATCAATAGATTGTATATACTTGACACGACGATATAATAATAATGATGATGATTATGATGATTATGATGATGATAATGGTGGTGGTGGTGGTGGTGGTGGTGGTGGTGGACATAATAAAGTTTGAATGCTTTAAGGGTATCAATGGAAATGACTTCGTGAGGAAGCGTAACTTCACAAGATTAGGCAAATATATATATATGTTGTTGTTTTTGATGTTGTTATTGTTGTTGTTGTAGTGGTGGTGGCGGTGGTGATAATAGTAGTCTCAGTGGTGATGATGGTGGTGGTAGTGGTAGTGGTGGGAGAAGTATTGTTATTGTTGGTGATGGTGGTGGTTGTCTTGGTAGTGTTGGCGGTAGCAGTAGCGATGGTAGTCTTGGTGATGGTGGTGGTGGTGGTGGTGGTAATGGTCTTGTCGATGTTGGTGGTTTGGGTGGTAATAGTAGCTATGGTGGTGATGGTTGTGGTGGTGTTGGTGGTGGTGGTTTTGATGACGGTTTGGGTGGTAATGGTGGTGGTGTTGATGGTCTTTGTGGTGCTTTACTGTGTTAGTCAGTTCATGTCTATCTCTCTATCCATCTGTCTCTGTCCATCTATCAATCTGTCCATCTGTCTGTCTGTCTGTCCAGTTGGCTTGCTTGACCTCTCTGATAAAATTGATCAAAGAATTGGTCTTAGTGGCTGTAGATAAATGAGGAAATTGCAGATTGCAGCAGCCAGGCTGTTTTAGTATTTACATTTGACAAGAAGGACAAGAAAAGGAATTGAAATAGCCAATATATGACCAATATATATAGCCAATATATAGCCAATATATATAGCCAGCATTTGATAAATTCTATGAGGAAGAATTTCCTCCCATGTACTGGTCAATGCAATTAGCGTAGTGTCCAGTTTGAATTCTGTGAATGTTAGCCTTTCATAAGGTCATTGATATTATTTTTTTTTTTCGTTTATTTATTTCTTGTTTTTTTAGGGGGGGGGGTACATAAAGAGGTGTTTTTTTCTTTTATTTCTTTCTTATATATATTTATTAATTTACTTTTTTGTTTTTTTTGTTGTTTCTTTTGGTGGTGGGAGGGGGGGCTATGTATATAAAGGGGTTCTTTTATTTATGGCTTGTATATTGAGGGGGATGTTTAAGTTGTTGTTGTTGCTTTAATTATTATGTCTACGGCATCTAAGAATGATGGAATATGTCCAAAGCTTTTTCAGGTCCCCTTCTTGACTGGGTAGGAAATAGGGGATTATAGGGGTTATAGCTGAATAAAGTTAATTATCTTAACTCTTAACATCTTGTATCACATAAAATCACATTAGCTTCTTGCTGTTGTTGCTGTCGTTGTTGTTAGATCTTTGACAGTTCCAATGATGAGTGTTCCAGTTGTTTGATCAACAGAATTGCCCATTCATCAAAATGAATGTGCAAATGGCTGAGTGTTCTACAAATACATGTATCCTTAATACAATTCTCAAGGAGGTTCAGCCTCACACACTGTATGACAAGGTTGTCTGGCCCCCTATGAATTACAGGTACAACTCATTTTTGCCAGCTGAATTGACTGGAATAAAAGATATAACATGTCATCAAGAATCACATAAGTAAGACATTCTTGAAGAGCACAAAACAGAAATGTGACTGTATCACATTAAATATTAAAGTCTTTACTCTAATACAGCAAATTTTTTAAATGATCTGTCAACCAGTATAGATAATATACATTTTTTTTAATTAACAAACCCGTTTTTAGATATTTTCTGAATAATGAATAATGAATAATGAATAATGAATAATGAATAATGAAAATATTGTGTACAGTGCTCAGGTGCACTACAACTCATCAAAAGTGTATGTTTAAATTATTTCAGGTTGTTAAGCATTAATACTCAATTTAATCTCAAGAAGATTGTGTAATTGAGGAGTGGAGAAGATATAATGTGGGAAGTCATTTTTCCTTGTTAACCCTTTAGTATTTACTTTACTCTACATATACTATTTTTTTAATATTTTCATAGTAAAGGCTTTATATCACATAATATCGAATCGAGGAGATTTTTATATTATTTATTTTAAAAACAATACCTTAACGTCAGTATGAGTGGACAGTTACAGACAGAGTATGGCTAGTTTGAACAGAAAGAGGTGAGTGAATTCTGGCTGGATACAGTTGGTTTAAATGCTTAAGGATTAAAGCTGCAGTTAGCTTTGTGGTTTCCATGATAGACTTCATAGCCACCATGGGCTCTCTTTATGAGGTAATGTTTTACAACCAGATGCCCTTCCTGGCACCAACCTCTTTAGACACCCCTTATGACAGGCAGGGATATGATGTACCTAATCTAAGTAAGTTAAAACAACCATCATTGTTCACAAATTGTGATGTGATATAAGTAAAGAATTCTTTATCATGTGTAATGAGAAATTGATAATGTGTAATAATTGTTTCTACTTTTGGCACAAGGCCAGCAATTACCCAGTGTATTACTGGTACTTTATTTTATCGACCCCATAATGATGAAAGGCAAAGTTAACCTCGGCGGGATTTGAACTCAGAATGGCAAGGGCCATAACTCTATGCGTCAAAGCATGGCATCCGACCCTCTACCGATTCTGCCAAAATGAATTGATAATGTATAAAGGGGAACTGATAATGTGTAATGAAAAATTGATTTGGGGGAAATAGTATGTGAACATGGAATTTGATAATGTGTAAAGGTGAAACAAGCTTGTCTAGTCTAGGGTTAGTAATAATCACTATCACCATCACTACCATCACAATCATCATCACCATCATCATTATCATTATCAACATCATCATCATCATCATCATCATCATCATCACTATCATCATCACCTCCACCAACATCGTTACTATCAACACCACCACTAACATCATCATCCTCATCATCAACATCATCATCATCATCATCATCATCATCATCATCATCATCATCATCATCATCATCCTTACCATCATCACTGTCATCATCATCATCACCATCATCATCATTATACAGTAAAGAACATTTTCTCACAACATAAACTTAATATCTAATATCGTGTTAATGATTAGAATATTCGACATTGATACATTAGATATACTAGCAGAAAACCACAGTTGAGGTGGTTTTCTGCTAGCATGTGTAGTGTGCATATTGATATTATACGCAAATATATATGCATGTAGATATGATACGTCAAATGAAATCGTAATTGACAATATGTACAGAAGTTGAATGAAGTCTGTGTTACACTCTTTTCTGTAATCAGTAAAGTAATCCATGATACATTAAAAAAAGATGATATTATATATAAACAACATATATAATAAACTAAAATGTTATGAAAACGAAAAAGTAGAAAATTAGGAAATATAAACCTTATATAACGATGCAAATATATGAATATAAGCGATGTAATAAGTGTTATAATATAACGGATGCTAACTGGAAGTTTTAAAGAAGTGAATCTTAAAATAAGCAATACGATAGTTAAGTTTATATTAATCTATAATATAATAAAGGGAGGAGTACGGGACAGCACCCATTTTATAATTTTTTTATCCCGTTAGTAAAATAAGTTGGATTATATAAGAATATTCATGTTTAATCAAGAGATACGAAATTTAGTATATAAATTACATAATATTCATTCATTCGGTGGATTGGCAGTATCAGTAGAGGGTCGGACGCCATGCTTTCCAGCATAGTTACGTCCCTTTACGATCTGAGTTCAAATCCTGCCGAGGTTGACTTTGCCTTTCATCCTTACGGGGTTGATAAAATAAAGTACCAGTAATGCACTGGGTAATTGCTGGCCTTGTGCCTAAAGTAGAAACAATTATTTATTGAAAATAATCCAACTTATTTTACTGACAGGATAAAAAATTATAAAATGGGCGCTGTCCCGTACTCCTCCCTTTATTATATTATAGATTAATATAAACTTAACTATCGTTTTTCATGCTAATGATGTCCCTGAGTAATTAGCCTCATGGATTTATTGTTTTATTTAAATAATTGTTTCTACTTTTGGCACAAGGCCAGCAATTAATCAGTGCATTACTGGTACTTTATTTTATCGACCCCGTAAGGATGAAAGGCAAAGTTAACCTGGGTGGGATTTGAACTCAGAATGGCAAGGGCCGTACCTCTATGCGTCAAAGCATGGCGCTCGACCCTCTACCGGTACTGCCAAGAGGGGAAAGTCGATTAAATTGACCCAGTGTATTACTGGTACTTTATTTTATTGGCCTCCATAAGGATAATTGTTTCTAACTTTGGCACTAGGCTAGCAATTTGAATTATTTAAATAATGGTTTCTGATTAAGGTACATGCAAACATTTTTGGGGGAGAGGAAAGTCAATTAAATTCAATGGTAATCTATTTTATCAACCCCTTAAGGATGAAGGGTAAAGTTGACCTCGGCGGGATTTGAACTCAGAACGTAAAGGGACGCAACTCTATTCCATAAAGCATGTTAATAATATTTTTTCATGCTTACTCATGTACAATATTGTACATCTGCTCAGTGATTCTTTCATCACAACTTCAGAAAGAAAGGTAAAGCCTATGTTTCGCTGAAGATTTCTAATATGATTGGAGCCTATACAAATTTATCTCCCTTGTGTGCTGAAAGGATTAAAATAATTGTTTCTACATTTAACACTAGGCCAGCAATTTGTAGAGAAAGAGGGGAAAGTCGATTAAATTGACCCAGTGTATTACTGGTACTTTATTTTATTAGCCTCCATAAAGATAATTGTTTCTAACTTTGGCACTAGGCTAGCAATTTGAAGGGAAGGAGGGAAGTCGATTAAATTGACCCAGCATGCTACTGGTATTTTATTTTATAAACCCAATAAGGATGAAAAGTAATGAATAAAATAAGATTTGCCATTGAGTTTATGTTTTCTTTTCCTCACCACATAAGTATTTTTAACTAGATTTTTAAAATCTCACTAAATTAAATATGTTAACACCAACTTAACTAATTTATCTCAGTGAATTTTTTCTTTCTTTTAAAATTTACAGGTTATAAATCTGGGAGTCAATAAAAAAATATTCCAGATATTTAGCATTGATTTAGCCAGAATATAAAACTACCCTGTGTAAGAAACTATTTACTGTAATCCTTGGGTACAAGACAAACATTGTTTACCCCTGAAGATATTAATACAATATATATGTGTATATATATATATATATATATATAAATCACATGAATCAAAGTTCTGTTCAAACCATTTATTAGCTTACAATTGTTTCGTCCAACCCGAGGTTTGGAGTCTTCGGAGCAATTTTTCAATGATTGTTTACATACATGACCTCCTTTCCAACACAAGAGACATCCAGAAACATATGTATATATCGATGCACAGTGGGGTGACATCCATTATAATATTTTAGCATGGCAATTTACATTCAAAAATTAAAATCATATTAAAAGAAAATTAAAACAAAATTAAAGTTAAAATACAACATCGGCAGTTTACGGAGATAATGCAAGAGGATAGTTTGAAGTAGTTAGTGTATGCAATAGTTACACGTGGGGCATGCACGTGTGTCTTATTTATATAAGATTAATGTGCGGCAAGGTGTTATATGCAATACAAGCACTTTAAGTGGGTAATCAAGAGTATTATGGGAGTTGTACTGGTAAAGTATTTTTTATGTATGATAAAGAAGCTTGTGTGCAGAGAAATATTAAAAATGAGAAGCAAAATAATGTTATGGTTTTTGTATACACCACCATTTTCACAATCCAGCAAACGTAATATATAGAAAATAAAACGATGTAAATTCTCGCAACAAAAACAACCTGCTCTATAAAATTGGATTAAAGAACAACATGCTGTAATAATCTAACCTAATACATCAAGCTTCCAATACTGAATCATCGTTAATTATGTGAAGGACATATAATCTATATATTACGTTTCCTAGATTGTGAAAATGGTGGTGTATACAAAAACCATAACATTATTTTGCTTCTCATTTTTAATATTTCTCTGCACACAAGCTTCTTTATCATACATAAAAAAATACTTTACCAGTACAACCCCCATAATACTCTTGATTACCCGCTTAAAGTGCTTGTATTGCATATAACACCTTGCCGCACATTAATCTTGTAACTATTGCATACACTAACTACTTCAAACTATCCTCTTGCATTATCTCCGTAAACTGCCGATGTTGTATTTTAACTTTAATTTTGTTTTAATTTTCTTTTAATATGATTTTAATTTTTGAATGTAAATTGCCATGCTAAAATATTATAATAGATGTCACCCCACTGTGCATCGATATATACATATGTTTCTGGATGTCTCTTGTGTTGGAAAGGAGGTCATGTATGTAAACAATCATTGAAAAATTGCTCCGAAGACTCCAAACCTCGGTTTGGACGAAAAAATTGTAAGCTAATAAATGGTTTGAACAGAACTTTGATTCATGTGATTTCTATATAACTGCTCTGTAGAACAACTGATGTTATTACATTGAGCTATTTATCTTACTGGTAATAAGGTAGTAATAAATTACTGTCTTTCACTGTTTAGGGTTTAAAATATATATAACTATAAAAGGTTTTATTATATACATAACCATAAATAGTATCGTTAATACTATATATATATATATATATATATATATATATATATAAAGGTATAACACTGGAAGATAATATCCATAGTGGTAGAGCACTCAGTCCATGGGACGAGTTTGGTAGAAGTAGTTCCACATCAGTTAGTTCACAGTTATACCATTATCAGTCTGAGCTGAAGATCTGCATAAGGTGAAATAATTGTTCTCAGCATGGTGAACTAACTGTTGTGTTACTACTTATATATATATAGTAATAATAATAAATATGAAGACTAAAATCCAAAGAGGTCTCGATTCTTTGCTTAAACTTTAATCTGTTATTTTAATAAATATATATATATATATACATATATATAATGTAAAATATAAATATATAAAACTATCAGCTTGTTGACCAATAACCCCTTGATGCAAGAAGGTGCTAAACCACCCAGCAGAGAGAACCCACATAGATATTGTTACTGGTACAACAATTTTGATATCTTACACAAAAAACTTATAGAATATAGAATATAAAATCAGTTAGAACAATTAAATATTACTTACTTTATACTAGTAATATACAGTTCAAATACATGCTCTTCCCCAGTCCCCTCCTCTCTCTCTCCCTATATATATATATATCCAGAGGTTATATTTAATTTGTTGGGATTCAACAAGCTTAAAAAGAGCAACCAATGATGACCTTGAAAAACTAAATACTGAAGCTTCTTATATAATGCAGGAATTAGGCATCGAAAATAGGACTCAACCCTTCATACCTAGGAAACCAAAAATTAATCTGAAGGACCATAAAATAAATTTTAAAATTGAATTACCAGTTAGATTGATTGCACTATCTAAATCGGACCTTGGCATACTTAGCAAGAATATTTTAGATAGAATCATACCACAACTTAAGGAAATATCTTATTTAAAATGATGGAATGGGACTAATGAAGTTATTGACTGGTTTAAGGACATTAAATATAAACATAACAATAAATTCATTCAATTGGATAATATTAATTATTACTCATCCATCACTCCTAATCTACTTAATAAAGCCCTTACATATGCATTTAAATATACAGAAATAACTAGCAATGACATGCACATTATATTAACTGCACGTAAAACATTAATTAAATTTAGCAACCACCTTTGGACTGGAACAGACAGGGATAACAATTTCGATATCACTATGGGGTCATCGGACTCGGCGCAATTAACGGATCTTGTTGGGCTTTTTATTAACAATACTTTACATAGGAAAATACCGGAGATGACCGGTGGTTTATATCGTGACGATATGCTATTACTTATTGAAAATAATAATAATTGTGAAATAAATAGGAAAAGAAAAGAAATATACAATTTTTTAATAGCGTTAATCTTAAAGTAGAAGTAGAGAATAATTATAAAATAGTTAATTTTTTAGATGTAACTTTAAACCTTAACACTGGTTTTTATTGTCCATTTCATAAAATAAACGAGAATTTAAACTATGTTAACTTTAATTCCAATCACCCCATATCCGTTAAAAACACTATTGTACATTCTGTGCAGCACGTATTTCTAGAATTTCAGCGAATAAAAATATATTTGAAGATAAGGCACAATATTATAACGAAGCGTTAGGTAGAGTAGGCTATAGTAATGAAATTAAATACATTGACAATAAGGATGTGCCAATTAACCATAACTATAAATATAATTATAATAGAAAACCTTGCACTAACTCGAAAACCAAAAGAAAAAAATAGAACTAAAAATATATTATGGTTCGCTCCCCCTTGCTCATTAAGTATTAAAACTCCTATTGCTAAATTATTCTTTAAAGCTCTAGATAGGTGCTTTCCTAAGATACACAGGTATTACTCAATCTTTAATAGACATACTATTAAACTCTCATATTCCACCATTTAGCGCAGAATATTAATAGAATTAATAATAGAAACTTAAAACCTAACCAGAATAGCATTAATACCCCTAGCAAGATCCAATATAATGTTACGGCTCCCAATAATATAAATTTAGATAAATGTAATTGTAGAAATAAATCTAACTGTCCTCTAAACAATAATTGTTTAGTTAAAAATATAGTATACAATTGTAATGTCAAAACAAATTAAAACTCCTTTAACTATGTCGGCTCTACTTCCACAGACTTCAAATATCGTTTTAATAACCATAAATGTTCCTTTACTAATATTGGTAAAAATCTTCAACTTCTCTATCTAACTTATTATGGGACTTGAAATCCAAGAATATTAACTATTCTTTACTTTGGAAAATTATTTCCAAAGCTCCTTCATACACTGCTTTATCCCAAAATTGCTTACTTTGCGTTGAAGAAATATTCTTTATACTAAAAAGTAAGAACTCTATTAATTTGAGAAATAATTTATTTAGTTCCTGCAAACATCATTTAAATATATATATAAAATGTAATATATGATTTATCTCCTTTACATAATGTCTTCTATATCTAGATATGATTAATATATTTAATTTACTTTCTATTATCTCTACCTCACATACATATACTATATACTTTTTATTATTACACCTATCGATAGATTATACATTTTTTTTATATGACTGCTTGAAACTCCTTTAAGAAAATTTTTTCATTGAAAAACTTACGGAAGGTTTTAAGAAAAATCTTTTGAAAATTCCTTTGAAAGATATAGAAAAACCATTATTTTCATACCTTCCAATATTTTTATATGTTTATATCTTCAAACGTGTTTAATATATATATCCAAATGTTTATATATATGTGGAAAAACATATGATTTTTATATATAGGTTTTTTTATATATATGTGGAATAACCCATGGTTTATGCTTTAAATATATTCTTAAGATACATTTTTTTTTATTTTTTAACTTTATAGCAAGTAAATTTATGACTTCGTATAAAATAACATATGGTTCATGTTTTAACTATATTCTTAAGATAAAAAAAAATGTTTAACTTTTTAACTTTATAACATTTAATCCTTAGAGCCATCTGAGTTCTTAAACAATCACTTCTAACTTCCTTTACACTTTCTTACTGTTTTTATAATATAATTAAGTGGTTATTCCTTTGTAAACTCTCGTCAATTTTTCATAAATTTAGAATTATTTGGATGTTTAAACTTTGACTTACAACTTTTAATAAAATAAACTATACTAGATTTGCTCTAATGTAAAATACTATATATTTACTTAAATAATTTATAATCCTTAACATACACATTTAAACTAATTATTAATATTAAATTATTAAATTAAATCTTTAATATTAAGGGAAATTTTAATCTTTAATTTTGATTTCTAATTTTTAATTTTAATCTAATTTTTCAACCTATAAGTATTATAATCAAAACGTAATGAACCCTGCATTATAAATATTATTCTTCCACGTTAATCTCATTTCTTCTTTCACTTAGATATACTTACGCTGTGTATATTTATCCTTTGAAACTTATTTCTTCATGCACTCTATTTTCACTATCAATATATATAATCGTTCTTTCTTTCCTCTTCAATCATTCTCCTTTCTTTTTTCCTTTTTCTCTCTCCCTTACATATCATCTTCTTCCAACAGTTTAATTAAATAAACCGTTATCTTTTCAACCTTTCGGACACCCATTTGCATACTCACTCATAACTTTGTATCACCCTCAATAAATGTACTATCTCCACTATCCAGGAAGCTCCAACCGTTAAGGTTGTCTTTTTTTCCGGGTATGTCAATATTTATTTATAAAACAAATCTGTATTTTATCTGATGAAAGCGCACCATAATTTGCCTTAGCTGCCCTTGAAATATGTATAATAAAATAAATATGGTTTTATAAATATAGTTTCCATTTATTAATATATTGTATATATATATATATATATTGGTAAAAGGAAAAGAAAATGCTGACAAATTGTTCCCAGTGAAAAATAGTTTAATTAGGAATAAGTAAAAATTAGTAATAGTATTGGTTTGTATTCAGTTTTGGTTTTAAGTTTTACCGGTTGCGCATTTCTAATGCTTTTCAAAAATAATTTTGAGATAATTTTATATATATATATATATATGTGTGTGTGTGTGTGTGTGTGTATATATATATATGTGTATATATATGTGTGTGTATATATATATATATATATATATATATATATATATATATATATATATATATATATATATATATATATATATATATATATATATATATATATATATGTATATATACATATATATACACACATATATATATATATATATATATATATATATATATAAGGAAAAGAATTTTAAAATGCAACTAGAGTCTTTTAAGAATATTTATTTACTTTACCGGTTTCAGTTCATATGATTTTCAAAAGTAAAATTGAGATGGAGGGTTTGTGTTTCTGTTGTGATTTGTCTCACGAAACATGCCACAAACTCTCAATTTTAATTTTGATAATCATAAGTACTGCGAAACCGGTAAAGTAAATAAGCATTCTTAAAAGACTCCAGTTGCATTTTCAATTTCTTTTCCTTATATTTTTGCCCGAGTCGGACATTTAAAAAAATTATTTTCTTATATATATATATATATATATATATATATATATATATATATATATATATATATATATATATATATATATGTATATTTATTAAAATAACAGATTAAAGTTTAAGCAAAGAATCGCTGCTTTCACCCTTAACGGGATCTTCTGAAACTAACAAAGTTAATCTGTAAACGCAGAAGTGGATATTTCAAAAAATGTTGCAACCGGAGGAAGACAGGAAGACGATACTTTGGTTCGTGGAAACGTTCGCTGGCTAAGAACGGGAAAAAACGAATATAATACGTCATTAATAGGAGCGGTGAAAAACAATTATGCGCAAAGACAGAACCACGTTTATGGTATAAAAGAGGTCGTAGACTAATGTTTTCTTAGGTGGTGCATAGATACGTTCTCTGGCAATGAACGAAAAAAACGAAGATAATACGTCATATGTGGTGCGTGGAGAACAATAGCACGCAAAGACAAAACCACGTAAATGGTATAGCAGAAGTCGTAGACTAAATTCAAACTAGGAGACCGAATGAATCTCCGCTACGGAGTTAAGAACAAAGTAAATAAATACAATACAGTAATAGAAATAAATAAATACATACACGCAAACAAAAACGTACATACACAAGCATACGCAAAAACTTACCATAGGTAAACAAAACCACGCACATATAAATATGTGTGTGTGTGTAAGCGTGTATACAAATAAATAAATAATTATATAAACGTATATAAATAAATAAATACGTATATAACAAGCGCACACACATACCTACATGTAAATACACGAATGTTCGGAGACGTAAGACAACCAAAACATGAAGTACACATATACACACACCCTACATACGTACGAACCTGCATACTCACACAGACGCAAAACTCCCGTATACACATAGCCCAACCATATGTACCAGAATATATTAAAAAATTATACGCCATAACAATCAAATATACGTACGAGAAGGTATACGTACCTTCACAAAACATACGGATAATATATACTTACCTATGCAAATAAGTAAAGGTATAAACAAAACATATACTTAGCTCCCACATCGAGACGTAAAATATCCACGTATAGATCGTACTATCCGTTAGAGTATAACGTGGGGCTGTAATACAGGAAAGTTTTGTGCAATTTATGTTTACACTGTTATTTTAATAAATATTTGCTCTATGGTTCTTATATATTCGATATATATTTATCCTTATCGAGCCCTCTTTGGATTTTAGTCTTCAAATTTATTATTATTACTATTTGGCTCCCTCGGTTGAGCACCCTACTGACTTATATTCATCATGCAGAAACAA
>OZ024741.1:337593339-337685839 GCA_964016885.1 Eledone cirrhosa
ATGGAAAACATTTATAATTATAAATTAGGAATAGTTTTCTGAAGAGGAAAGGGAAAAAGCCACAGCTGTTAAATAATCTACTGAATGTATTGGTAGAGAAGGCACATATTATTTTATATATCATGCAAACATACTTACATACACACATACATATATATATTATAGTATAGTTATCTTCAACACGATTTTGTTGCTACCATTGGTTTCCAATATGTATATATATATATACATATATAATGCAAGCATGGAAAATATGTCATTAAATGTTGCAGATAACTATATATATCATCATCATCATCATCATCATCATCATCATCATCATCATCATCATCATTTTTCATCCACTTTTCCCTGCTTGCATTATATATATATATATATATATATATATATATATATATATATATATATAATCATCATATATATATATATATGCAAAATACATATTGGAATTCATTCGAGAGCCTTTTCTTTCCTTCTTGTCAAGCAGCTTTTGACATTTTGATGTCAATCACACTATTAATTATTAATTGACATTTTGCTTCCTCAGCCCAAATTGATTGAGATTTTAAAATACTGATGATCTTTTCATATATTGATTACAAATGAAAGCTAAAGTGTCATTCTAATCATTGATTGAGAAGAATTTTATCAGAAAACTCTTTGGTATTTTCCTCACATCAGAACTAATACCCAATAATATAGAATTCCAGCTTCTTTACATTTTAGATTCCAAAATTTGGGAGCCAGGAATCAATAAAAACAAATATATATATATGACCATAGGTAAGGATTAGCATGAATACCGAATTGAAGATAGCGAGTTTGGCTTTTATACCTACCTCCCTTCTTCTGATTATCAAAATAATATGACCGCAAATACAAGTGGCTGAAATGGGGTTCCTCCAAAGGGTTTTTGGAGTAACATTACTCAATAGAGTGCATAACTCAGAGATCAGAGAGTCACTACTTCTCTGCATTGAGAGATCACAGCTTCAATACTATGGACATATGGTTAGAATGTCTTGGGAAAGAATTGCTGGACAGATTTTATGAGCAAAAGCAGCCTGCAGGAGACCCAGGGGTAGACCCCGAGCAAGATGGTTGGATAACATCCATGATCTCTGCTGATCTCACTTGGGGATCCAGGCAGATAAGTTGAAAAACAGTTGTTTCTGACAGGATCCACTGGAAGGAGTGTTTGAGGACTCTGCTGCCCAACAACTCTCTCAGGAATAAGTGGCTGAAGAAGAAGATATATATATAATTAAGACTGTCTTTTGCCTTAAGTAGAACTTAAACAATTCTAAACCAAACCCATGCTATCCACAAACACAAGCAAATGCAAATCATAGTCCTACAATACACATGTGTCCTTGAAAACCACACCCCTGACCCTCCCAGTGAAACAAACAATCTGCTCTAATTATTGGTTTGGGTGGGGCATGCATTGTTTCTATATTACTATTAACCTATAATGATTCAGCAGAAAATATCAAAATACAGGTTTGTTTATTCATATGTTTATAGTATCTTTACTAGTGGACAGATTGATGTGAAAATTTGCAATAAACAAAAGTAAAAACTTCAATATTTAATAAAATGCAGTTATAATAATATTTTGTACTTTTCAAGAATGTCTTACCAATATAATTTCACGTAGTACAGCATTTTAAGAACTAAAGAAAATAAGGAAATAATGATGGCGAAAACCCTTGAAGTTAAGACTAGATAGTTTACTGTATCTTCTTCTTCTTCTTCTTCTTCTCCTCCTCCTCCTCCTCCTCCTCCCCTACCCCCTCATCTTCCCCTCCCCTCCCTCTTCCACTTCCTCCTTCTCCTCCTTCTCCACCTCCCCCACCACATCCTCCTCCTCCTCCTCATTATTATCATGAATAAAAGTTGAGAAGATCAAACTACCTTATCCAATTCTCTATCATTTGTAGTGATTGACCATTATTGTTATAGTCATTTGGTGGATTGACAGTATCAGTAGAGGGTCGGACGCCATTCTTTGCAGCACAGAGTTCTGAGTTCAAATCCCGCCGAGGTTAACTTTACCTTTCATCCTTACGGGAATGATAAAATAAAGTACCAGTAATGCACTGGGATAATTGCTGGCCTTGTGCCAAAAGTAGAAACAATTATTATATTAATTACCATTGAAATGTACACATTTAAAATTCAAAATTTTTCCAGTGTTTCTTAAGTGAACAATTGTTTACACTCGCAATTACAGGCTTAAAATCCCAAATTAACCACTTAAACCCGTTCAGCTCCACATGCTAACAAAGAACTCAGAAATTATACAATGCTCATTGCTACATGTAGTGGTGACCTATACCCCCGCATAATACTTATTTACATTGGCAACAAGTCAACAACGCAGTTTTCTATACAATTGTTAGAATTAGCAGCTAAATCTCCTTCAAATTACACCCTACTGTCTGAAAAAGGAAAGACACATTAAAAAATGTAGTCCTGAATAGTCATGACTTGAAAATCAGCTGACCTTTTGGTTAAACAATAGCAAGTCATTTCTAGCTAAGGTAGAATCCATTGTTCATTGAGGCTTAAATAAATGGCTGTGTGGTTAAGAGGTTTGTTTCACAACTACATGATTTTAGATCTAATCCCATAGCACTTCACCTAGGGCTAATATCTTCTACAGTATCATCAGATCAACAAAAAGCATTGTGAGTAACATTCGGTTGAGAGAAGAAAACTGTGTGGAAGTCTTTCAGAAAGAACATTTCTGTTCTTTGATGATAGATTTTAGCCATAACCTGATATAACACTGTCACAAGTGGCCTATGGAGGATTTGGGGAATAATCCCATCCATTATAAGCTTTTTGGTCATATTTCATATCTGGTCTTATTTGATCTGAGGATACATTCTTCCTGTTTTCAACCAGTCACAGAACTCTGGAAAGTTCCATGGTTATAGCCATACCCTTTCTATCTAAGCTATGATAAGAAAAGCATCTTTCCCAAAACAATAATTGTTACTAATTTAGACAAAAGGGCAGCAAATTTGGTGGGGAATGGAAAATTGATTAAATCGACCCTAGTACTTGACTGGTACATTATTTTATTGACCCTGGGGAAGGATGAAAACAAATTTGACCTCAATGGGATTTGAACTCAGAATGTAGAGAGACATGAATACAAAACATTTTGTCAGACATTTTAACCCTTTAGCATTTAAACCGGTCAGAATTATCTCACCTCTTTCTGTTCAAACCAACCATACCTGGCTGCTCATACTGACGTTAAGGTATTTTTCTCAAAATAAATAACATAAAAATTTTATAGATTTGATATTATGTGAGATAATTATGTAAGATAAAACCTTTACCATGAAAATACAATAGTAAATATAGAGTAATGTAAATGCTATGGGGTTAATCATCTGCCAATCCACTGCTCCTTTTTCTCCAACCAAGAAATAAATGACAAAGATTCAAAATAGTAAGCTAACATCCTATAGATTTCACTACCTGCAGTTCTCTTTTTCCATCATTTAATTTTGTATTGTTTCACCTGACTAAAATTTATTTCAAAAGTGAGTTGTTGGTTCATAGGTAGCAGTATTACAGCATTATAAACAGACAGTAAACAGTAACATTTAAAAAATAACTATTTTTTGCATTGTATGCGAGTTGCTAATACAAATATCTTTATATGATTGACTCCTGTCAATACAGAGTATTGGTGTGTGCGTGTGTGTGTATGTGTGCGCATGTATGAGTGCATGTATGTGTGTATATATGCGTGTATCTGCTGTATATATATATATATATATATATATATATCACCGTCATCATCATTTAATCTCTCTCTCTCTCTCTATATATATATATATATATACATATATATATATACATACATATATATACACATATATATACACACATGCACCCATGGGTGTGTGTCTGTCTGTGTGTGTGAGTGCATCTGTGTGCATATATTTCTAAGTGATATCTCTCCATTATGAATTTCCTTTCATATATTATATGTTCTGCTCCACTTCACCTTCCATGCCATAAGCTATTATCCCTTAGCTACTCCTCATCAATTTACCAACTTATTTCAACTTTATTCTTATTTTATAACATACAGACATACAGCCTCATCATAATCATCAGTCTATCTTAATTTCTATCTATCTATCTCTATATATATATATTTATGTCATACAGCCCCCATCATAATCATCTGTCTATCTAACTTTATATATATATATATATATATATATATATATATATATATATATATATATATATATATATGACATACAGCTCCATCATAATCATCTATCTAACTTTTTATCTATATATATCTATTTATGACACACAACCCCAACATAATCATCTATCTGTCTAAGTTTCAATCTATAGATATCTATTTATGTCATACATCCCTTATCATAATCATCTGTCTATCTTACTTTCTATCTATCCATTTATCTTTATTTCTGTTTACCTATTTTGTCTATATTTATTATTTTGATTTTGACCATTTATAATAATGAATGAATGAAAATATTGTGTACAGTGCTCAGGTCCACTACAACTCATCAAAAGTGTATGTATAGTACATAGGGTAATGTATAAACGTCAGGAAAATGAACAGTGCATGAGTCATGATATACACATGCGTGCATGTGTATGGAAGCGGGACATCAGGTGTAGTTTTAGCGAATTTCGGGAAGCATGAGGGTTTTAAAGGATGCAGTGTCTCGGCAGCTAACAACTGACAGGCAGTTTGTTCCATGCTTCAGCAACTCTAAGCGTGAAAAACTGTTTCCAAAAGTCATGGGAGCTGTGCTGTTTTCTGACTTTGTAGGCATGTCCACGTGTGTTAGACACATGGAGATCAAAAAGGTGCTCAGGGTTGTTGTTGGCGAGATGGTTAATAACTTTGTGGGTGTTTACCAAGTCCATTGGCAGACGTCAGAGCTTCAATGAATCCATGCCCAAGGAAGCAAGGCGTTCAGAGTAGGGTACGTGTCTGATGGAAGGTATGCGCTTGGTTGCACGTCTCTGAACAGTTTCCAGGAGGTCAATGTTCTGAGCAAGATAGGGGTTCCAGACTGATGGTGCGAATTCCAAGTGTGGTCGCACCATAGCTGTATACAGCTTTAAATAGATGGCTGGAGAGCGACTAACAAAGGTCTTGCTGAGTGATACCAAGACACCCTTGGCCTTCTTGATAATTTTAGAGATGTGCTATGTCCAATGCAAATCGTTGCTGACAGTAATGCCCAGGTTACGTTCACAAGATGACTTCTTGATATCAGTGTTGTGGAGGGAGTATGTGGATGCTGGATTTTTCCTCTCAAAATGCATGGTGGTACACTTGTCCACAGCCAGCTTCAATTGCCAGTCTGTGATCCATTGCTGCATTGTGTCCAGGTCTGATTGTAGGAAAGAGTTATAGATTTCAGGATCTGTCCTTTTGATTTCAAGGTACAGCTTGATGTCATCTGCATATTTCAGTACTGTGGCATTCTTTAAGTTGGCATCTATGTCATTAATGTATGCAACAAACAAAAGGGGACCATGAACAGATCCCTGTGGAACACCAGATCACATCTCATATGGTGAAGAATGCTGTCCTAGAACCGTGACTACCTCTTTTCAGCTGAGAATGAAGGATTTCAACCAGTTAAAAAGATTATCCTTCACCCCCATTGCAGAGAGTTTTGCCATAAGTCTTGTGTGGCACAGAATTAAAAGCCTTAGCGAAGTCAAGGTAAACAACATCCACCCATGAACCGCTGTCAGTGATCCGGGTAATGTCTTCAAGGAACTCGATAAGCTGATCACAGCAGCTGGAGGTAGGGATAAGTCCAAATTGCCAGGGCCGGATGAGGCTGTGAGAGCTCCAGAAGTTCCAAAGTGTTTCTCTGACACAGGATCCATCAGTTTGGCCATACAGCTAGTAAGACTGACTGGACGATAGTTGACAGGTGACGTGCGGTTGCCCTTTTTGAACAGGGGAATGACACTGGCAGTTTTCCCCTGCTCCGGAGTAGCACCATTGTTGAGACAGTATTGAAAGAAGAAAGAAATTCTATTTCATCACCATCATTATAATCATTTATCATCATCATCATCATCGTCACCACCACCATCATCATCATCATCATCATCATAACCATAATCACTTATCATCATCATCATCATCATCATTATCGTTATTGACTGTATTACCATCCGTTATTATCCTTATATTATTTGTAGTAGTAGTGTTTAACCCTTAACATCCTCTATCACATGAGTCCAGATTAACAAGATGGAGTAGAAGGATGTGGAAACATAAAGAGCCTTCAAACAGTTAGAGGTTTAGAGACACACAAGAAGAAGTACTTGACAAGCAAGATGGTGAATTAGAATCAAATAACATAGAGGACAACTGGGAACCCTAACAAAAAACAGAGAGCCCTACTGAGAGTCACAGATGAGATCTGTTGATGGGAAGGGTACCAATAAAACAGAAGGTGATGTCTCTGTCAACAATTTTCCATCTACAGGAGTACTTCATCCAATTTATTCAACTATTATTTATAGTTATCAACTCGGTGGATTGGCAGTATTGGTAAAGGGTCAGACGCCATGCTTTCCAGCATGGTTATGTCCCTTTACGGTCTGAGTTCAAATCCTGCTGAAGTTAACTTTGCCTTTCATCCTTACAGGGTCGATAAAATAAAGTACCAGTAATGTACTGGGTAATTGATGGCCTTGTACCAAATGTAGAAACAATTATTATAGTTATCTGCATTGTGGCAACAATACTTTCAAATTTATTAATTGTATAAATATGCCTTAATGTTAGTCTAGATGCATTTCCTGACTGTATAGATTGATAAGATAGCTAAGTTTTTATCCATAGTCAAATGCATGAGAAAATATTGAGAAGACATCAAGAACTTAACAAGTACATTTTTACATAATTAATTAATCAATTAGTTAATCAATATCTTGTTTATCTCATGCAGGTGTGATAAATAGAATTAACTAATTGACTTTTCATAATTAAACGTATCAATTAATTGGGAGATAGCGAAATGAGAGTTGTCACCTGACATACCCAACTAATTTCAAGGGAGGGTGTAGATTATCATCATCATCATCATCGTTTAATGTCCATTTTTCCATGCTAGCATGGGTTAGACAAGTTGTCTCGTTGTGAGGTAAGTCAGATAAGGTGACCATTTCTTGCTCATACAGAACTGTTTCTGGCTTGGTGTCTACAGCTGGATTCCCTTCCTAATGCCAGCCACATTTACAGCAGGGACTGGGTGCTTTTTATCATGGCACCAAAACAACCACATTACAGTGTGGGCTGTGTGCTTTTTATTGTGACACCAAAACGATCATTTTACAGCATGGACTGGGTGCTTCTTATTGTGGCACCAAAACAACCACATTACAGCATGGATTGAGTGCTTTTTATTGTGGCACCAAAACAACTACTTTATTGTGTGGAGTGAGTGTTTTTATCATGGTGCCAAAACAACTACTTTACTGTGTGGACTGGGTGTTTTTTATCATGGCACCAAAACAACTACTTTACTGCGTGGACTCAATGTTTTTTATCATGGCTCCAAAACCACAAATACAGCATGACCAAATGATTAAGGAGATTGCTTTGCAATCATTAGGTCTAAATTCAATCCCACTGTGTGCCATCTTGACAAGTGTCATTTAACATAGCCCCAGATCAACTCATACCTTGTAAGTGAAATTGGGTAGACGGAAACTGTAATTCAAAGGTTCAGCCTTGCCGCACACTGTGTCATGCTGAATATCTTTGAGAATTACAATATGGGTACACTTGTCTGTGGAATGCTCAGCCATATGCACTGTAATACAAGATGGACTGTTGTTGTTATTCACAAGACCAGTCTTGTCACATACATTGTCATTGCTGAATTTCTTTGAGAATTATGTTAAGGAATTCTCTTTGAGAATTAAGTCTGTAGAATGCTCAGCCACTGAAACATTAATATGAAGAGTGGGCTGTTATATTGATCGAACAAGCAGAACAGTCAGCCTAGAATTCCTCAAAGATTCATTCCATTTCTAGCTCTATGATGCTTACCACATACTTCACATATAGTAGTACGTCATATTGTATAGTATTGCCTAATATAATATTGTGAAGGTGCATGGCTTAGTAATTAGAGCATTGAGCTCACAATTGTAATGTTGTGAATTTGAATCCTGGACCAGGCAGTGTGTTGTGTTCCTGAGCAAAACACTTTATTTTACATTGCTCCAGTTTACTCAGCTGTAGAAATGAGTTGTGACATCACTGGTGCCAAGCTGTATCGGCCATTGCCTTACCCTTGGACAACATCGGTGGCATGGACAGGGGAGACTGGTATGCATAGGAGGTGACTGCAGGTTTTCCACAAACACACTTTGCCCAGGTTTGTGCCGCAGAGGGGAACTTTCTAGGTGCAAAACCATGGTCATTTGTGATGGCAGGCGGGGGATCTACAACAAACATTATATTATATTTTATGGTATCATATAAAACATTGTATATGTAATGATATGCCCTTTTATAGTTCATTAGGCTCTGTTGTTTCTTTTTATTGTACTATAAAGTCTATTTAGGATATTTCTCTCTTAATATTGCTTAACGATAGTTTGTGTTTTATCATAGAAACAAACAGCAAACTTTGTATTGTATGCATGTTTTTGTTTTTGCTTTCATTGCATGTTAACATATAAATATTCTCATGAATTAGAATGATGTCAAACAAAATCTGATATAATAAGGATGTATATATTTAGTGTGTATATTGTAGACATGCATTGTGCATGTTGTATTACATATGGTATAGTTTTCACAGCAATATCATAAGATATCAAATAGCATTTCATTTAAATTTTTCACACACAATATCCTATGAGGGGATATAATGCATTGGTGAAATTGTTGAAATATGGTAACTTCTGATGCAGTATTGTTTCATGTAAGATTCTTTATTATTATTATTACTATTATTATCATAAAGTACCAGTAATGCACTGGGTAATTGCTGGCCTTGTGCCTAAAGTAGAAACAATTATTATTATTATTATTATTATTATTATTATTAGCGCTTGGAGACTGGAATGTCTTCAGGCGCTCACGGCCCTCGACCAGTCAGGCAATGTGATCGGTGGAAACTCTACCTTGACGTTCAATGAAGGATTAGTGGAGGGGAAGAGCAACGATGTACTTGGGAAAACTCTAGGCATTGATGAAAATCAACTAGCCAATCTCTTCGGAAGAACTTTCGGGCCGGGGCCTATGGAAAATTTCCAGAAATCCCTGGCCTGACAGTGCTACCGAGGAGCTTTGCCAGTTCGGGATAAACTCTACAGACACGGAAGTGCCATCAGCCAGGCATGTCTGAGATGCGCGCAGGGCAACAAAACCGTCCTGCACGCACTCGTCCAGTGTCTGAGCATTGCTGACTTGTGGGTTTATGTTGAACATTTGCTGTCGCGTGTAGAACGGATCCGGCTATCAGCTGAGTCCATCGTGAGGATTGCCCCGCCCTCTTTATTTAACCGGGAAGGGCAGGTAGTTTTTATCTGTCTGGTGGCCATGGCGAAAGAGATAGTATGGTGGACGCTTCTGAAAGGGGTAAAGACGAGCACTTACCTCTTCGGTGATGCCCTGATTAACTTTTTCAAATTTCATTTGAAAAGGAAAATCAGGGTAGAGAGAGAAGTGCTCTCTTCCCAGCATTTTGTTGAAAGATGGGTGAGAGAGGCAAGAATGGCCCGAGTGAATGGGCCTACTCTGAGTATGTGTCTGTAAATTAAAGGTGGAAAACTGGGAGAGGGCATTTGCCCTGGTGGTCAGGGTCACTGTGGCTTTTTAATGGGCTTTCTCCACGAATGTCCCTTGGAAGTCTCCCCCGTATTGGGGAATTTTTCATTGTTATTTTTTTGTTACATCCTCTGTTTTTGTTTTTTACATGCAGAAATGCCCATTTGTACCGTCCTGTATTGTCCTGCACTGTCCTTAATGTCTACTTTATGTAAACCCTTGTGGTTAATAAAGAAAGCATTATTATTATTATTAGGAAGGGACGCACTCCAATGGTCAGGCGGTCCATCTGCTGTCAAGACCCGCTACGTAGGGGGTGGGCATGCCGTGGCTAATGATGCGCAGACACACGCTCAGGCTACGACATCTCCACGTCTTCCTCGACGGTGATCAGGTGTGGTCGCCGTTTGCTAGACGTGTCTTTCCCCAGCTCATTTCCTTGATGGAGCTGCAGTCCTGGGTCAAGCGAAGACCAAGAGAGAGCGCTTGGAGACTGGAATGTCTTCAGCCGCTCACAGCCCTCGGCCAATCGGACAATGTGATCGGTGGAAACTCCACCTTGGCGTTCTATAGAGGATTAGTGGAGAGGAAGAGCGACGACATACTTGGGGAAACTCTAGGCATCGACGAAAATGAACTAGCCAATCTCTTTGGAAGAACTTTCGGACAACTTCCAGAAATCCCTGGCCTGGCAGTGCTACCGAGGAGCTTTGCCAGTTCGGGATAAACTCTACAGGCATGGAGGTGCTGTCAGCTGGGCATGTCCGAGATGCGCGCAGGGTGACGAAACCGTCCTGCACGCACTCGTCCAGTGTCCGAGCATTGCTGACTTGTGGGTTTATGTCGAAAACCTGCTGTCACGTGTAGGACGGATCCAGCTATCAGCTGAGTCCATCGTGAGGATTGCCCCGCCCTCTTCCTTTAGCCAGGAAGGGCAGGCAGTTTTTATCTGTCTGGTGGCCATGGCGAAAGAGATAGTATGGTGGACACGTTTGAAAGGGCTGAAGACAAGCACTTACCTCTTCGGTGATGCCCTGATTAACTTTTTCAAATTTCATTTGAAAAGGAAAATCAGGGTAGAGAGGGAAGTGCTCTCTTCCCAGCATTTTGTTGAGGTTGAGGCCACCTCTCTTACCCACCCCAGTGACTCAACCATCAACACCACCAGCAGCAGAAATGGCAGCAACAACTGTAGCAGCAACAACAGAAGCAACTGTAACAGCAACAACCCCAGCAACAGTAGCAAAACCAACACCACCAACACCCAATGCGCCAGAACTAGCACCAGCGCCTACACCATCCACCACGCCACAACCAAAACCAACGCCTGTGGAGGATTTTCCACTCCCCGGCTTATCGCAACTGGAGACAGATTGTGACGACGAGGAGTGGGAAACGGTATCAGGAAAAAAGAAGAAAAGAAACCAAAAAAGAAAAAAATTATCTTCCTTCCCCCTCCAAAAACAAAATACAGAGGGAAACAAATAAATTATCAAACAAAAAAGTTAGGACAGATATGCCACCATCCACACCAGCATCACTAACCCCATCACCACAAACACCAACACCATCACCATCATTAACCCCAACACCACCATCACCAATACCACAAAAGTCACCAAAAAGCGTAACAGAAACAAACCCACAACAAACGCAAACAAAACAAAACAACCAAAACGATACACACTACACAGCCTTAAATTTGAACAACAACCAATTATTACACTACATGCAACACAACACCAGCATCACAGAAAAAGACTACACAAAAACCCAAAAGTTCACACCACCTCCACACATACAAATCACTCGCATCACACAGAAAACGTACACGACACTAAAACAAAAATTCCCCAAAGACATCGGAGACTTCCGACAAACACTCTCCAGGAGAATTTATAAGGACATCCTTCCGGAGGAGGCCACAAGCAGTGAAAAGGATGGACAAACTATCCTTCCTCTACGAGAAGTAAAGTAAGTGGTCTTTCCCATCTTTTCCACTCCATTTCAACATGACCTCACTCAGAATAGGCAGCATAAATGTGCATGGCTTGGGGTGGTCATGGAAGCAGGCCCACCTGTTCAACGACCTCAGGTCACTAAATAGATGTAGTGGCCATCAGCGAGACCAGATCTTCGGCGGCTACGATGTGTACGCATCATCCAGCCATCCGGGATCGGGGGGAGGAGTTGCTGTGCTTTTTCGGAGAGGTTTGGATCTCGCCATACGGGCCATCTTCCTGGACCCAGAAGGTAAGTTGGTGGTGCTAGACGTGACCAGCAGAGACGGGCAAGCTTTCAGGCTAGTGGCCGTCTATGCCCCGACAGGAGCAGGGCGGCCTGATTTCTTCCGGCATCTGGAGACCTTTCTTGGAACGTCCCGCTCTTTAGTGTTAGTGGGCGACTGGAACGGGATCTTAGATGCACGCTGGGACTGTGTGGGATTAGCGGATAGGGGAGAAGGGTGCAAGAGCCTCACCAACCTGCTCAGGCGTTTTGAACTGTCTGACAGGTACTGATTGGATTTCCCGAATGTGCCAATGTGGACTTAGACAAATCGCATAGGGTCATCCAGATCATATCTAGATAGAGTATTTTGTAGAGAAATAGATAGGTCTAGCATAGGCTGTCCACAATTCAAGATAGTCAGCTACACGGACCACAAATTCGTGATCTGTGTGCTTGACTTAGATAGGCTTCATAGACGAGGACCCGGCTACTGAAAGTTAAACGCGTCCTTACCAGCGTGCAAGGCCTACAGAGACCGGATTAGCGAACTAGTTAAGCGGGCGTTGACGGGGGCCATCGTCAACAACAAGTTGTGGTTTGCTCTGAAAAGAGCAATTAGAATAGAGTCCATTAGATTTAGTAAGGCTTTAACAATAGAGAAAAATAGAGCAGAAGGAGAATTAGTTAGAAAATTAGACGAGGCGCTTAGCAAAGGCATCGCGACCGACGTACTTGCGGCGAAATTGGCCCTTGACCAATTCTTCAATGCAAAGCACGAAGGCTGCGTTGTCAGAGCTAGGGTGCATGCTCTCAGATACGAGGGGACGAAAGCCGTTCAATGGGCCCGAGTGGCGGAGCCGCGTCGTGGCAACAAAGCCACGATCCGGTCTTTGGTGGACCACGACGGGCGCATGCTACTCGATCCTGGGCAAATGTGTGAAGCTTTTCAGCGACACTTCGCTCAGTTGTTCGGGGGCAGTGGCGGGCCGGCTCGAGGGATGGACTTTAGTGTCTACCTCGACGGACTGCCGCAGCTCTCGGCCACTGAGGCGGAGTGTTGCGAAAAGCCGATAACAGCCGCTGAAGTACGGGAGGCAATGACTAGCTGCACAAGGGGTAAATCGCCTGGTTTGGATGGTCTGCCCTATGAACTTTACGTACAGATGCCAGACTTGTTTGGAGGCCTCATGGCGGACGTCTACTGCAACTGGCAACAGAACGGGAGAATTCCCAGCTCTGTGAGCGGAGGAGCTGTGGCGCTGCTGAGAAAGGATCCGAACAAGGGGGATAACAGATAATTTTAGGCCCACAACTCTGCTAAACACAGAGTTCAAGATTTTGGCCAAGGTGCTAGCAAAGAGGTTGGTGCTTGTCGTTGGTGGTCTGGTGGGAGAGGCGCAGACATGCGCCATTCCCGACAGATCCATCCACGACAACCTCCACCTCATGCGATACATCGTAGTGGGGTAGCTAGGGAACCTGGCACGAGTGGGTCCTTGATCAATTTAGATCAGTCGAAAGCTTTCGATAGGGTCGACCATCGTTACCTAGCGGCAGTCCTGAGGGCGGCTGGCTTTGGGCCCGTCTTCAGAGGCTGGATCGCTGCTATGCACAGCGACATCTGCTCTGTGGTGAGAGTGAAAGGTCACCTTTCGGAACCGTTCAACATCATCCGCTTGGTCTACCAAGGATATCCCCTCTCGTCCCTCTTGTAGGTATTGACTCTCGAGCCATTACTGCACAAATTGGAGACGTTGAGGGGGGTCCCGCGCGAACTAGGATGCGGAAGATCCGTGTCAGCATATGTGGACGATGTCACCGTAGTGGTGTCGAACGCCAAACACATCGAGGCGGTCGGCACTACACTAAGAGAATACGAAGTGGTGACAGGAGCAATGATCAACCAGGAAAAGTCAGTGGGCCTGCAGCTCGGCACTTGGAGAGGAAGGTCCATGCCGTCCAACAGCGTCGTCGGGCGCTGGACGGACGGACCAGTTATATTGCTCGGGGTCTGGTTCGGTCCGGATCTCCAGACGGACAAAAGCTGGGGCGAGGTGATGAGCAGGGTGGCTCCTCTCACCCAGAAATGGGCCGAGAGGAAGCTATCCCTGAAAGGTCGAGCGGAGGTGGCTAACGCGTACATCGCGTCCGTCATCTACTACCGCCTGACCGTCGTACCTTGTCCTAAGCCTCGCCTGACTGCGCTGGAGCGTTTTTTTTTCTTTTTGTGGAAGGGACGCGCACCGATGGTCAGGCGGTCCATCTGCTGTCAAGACCCGCTACGTGGAGGGCTGGGAATGCCGTGGCTGGTGATGCGCAGACACGCGCTCCGGCTACGACATTTCCACCTCTTCCTCAACGGTGATCAGGTGTGGTCGCCGTTTGCTAGACGCGTCTTTCCCCAGCTCGTCTCCTTGACGGAGCTGCAGTCCTGGGTCAAGCGAAGACCGAGAGGGAGCGCTTGGAGACTGGAATGTCTTCAGGCGCTCACAGCGCTCGGCCAATCGGGAAATGTGATCGGTGGAAACTCCACCTTGGCGTTCTATAGAGGATTAGTGGAGGGGAAGAGCGACAACGTACTTGGGGAAACTCTAGGCGTCGATGAAAATCAACTAGCCAATCTCTTCGGAAGAATTTCGGGCCGGGGCCTATGGACAACTTCCAGAAAACCCTGGCCTGGCAGTGCTACCGAGGAGCTTTGACAGTTCGGGATAGACTCTACAGGCATGGAGGTGCCGTCAGCCGGGCATGTCTGAGATGCTCTCAGGGCGACGAAACCGTCCTGCACGCACTCGTCCAGTGTCCGAGCATTGCTGAGTTGTGGGTTTATGTCGAACACCTGCTGTCGCGTGTAGGACGGATCCAGCTATCAGCTGAGTCCATCGTGAGGATTGCCCCACCCTCTTCCTTTAGCCTGAAAGGGCAGGCAGTTTTTATCTGCCTGGTGGCCATGGCGAAAGAGATAGTATGGTGGACACGTTTGAAAGGGCTGAAGACGAGCACTTACCTCTTTGGTGATGCCCTGATTAACTTTTTCAAATTTCATTTAAAAAGGAAAATCAGGGTAGAAAGGGAAGTGCTCTCTTCCCAGCATTTTTTTGAAAGATGGGTGAGAGAGGCAAGAATGGCCCGAGTGAATGGGCCTACTCTGAGTATGTGTCTGTAAATTAAAGGTGGAAAACTGGGAGAGGGCATTTGCCCTGGTGGTCAGGGTCACTGTGGCTTTTTAATGGGCTTTCTCCACGAATGTCCCTCGGAAGTCTCCCCCTATTGGGGAATTTTTTCATTGTTCTATTATTACATCCTCTGTTTCTTGTTTTTTACACGCAGAAATGCCCATTTGTACCGCCCTGTATTGTCCTGTACTGTCCTAAATGTCTACTTTATGTAGACCCTTGTGGTTAATAAAGAAAGCATTATTATTATTATTATTATTATTATCATCATTATTATTATTATTATCTAGCAAATATTGTGTTGCAGAAGAGAAATGTCTCCTTCTACAGAACTACATTATATTATGTATAGTGGTAGTTCAATATATTCTATTCGAACACCATTTTTAATCTTAATTTCCCAATATGTGGCTCACATTCTAATCATGCGGCAAATATATTTAAATTTATTGGTGTTTCTCGTGTAGGTGTTAAATGATTTTCTTCAACATCTAGATTGCATAAGTTCCCTGGGGCTATCAGGAACTCTCAAATTCAACATTATCACAAACTACAACATATGAAATATTACAATTATTACATAGAAGTTCAATTTGTGTTGTAACAGATGTATTTCACTGGATATGAATGTTCTTGGAGAAACAAACTAAAAATTCTTGCATCAAAGAATTTGTATCTTTAGAATATAAACTTCTTAATAAATTCCAATGTTATTTAAATTCTTGTGTAATTTCAGAGCTGCTATGTAAATGAACTCATCAGTTAGTTTTTAATCAACATTTAGCTTAAGATTTTGCTACCAAACTGCTTAAAACCACTTTTAGTTCTATGGTAATAAGCTATTTGTTTTAAATTATTTATATTTATCTAAGCATCTCGCAACATAATATTATGTAAGAACCCTTGTTAAGTTATGTCCCAAACACCCTTGATTCTATGGTAAGAAGCTGTTTGTCTTAAATTGTTTATATTTATCTAAACATCTCACAGCACAATATTATGTAAGAACCATTGTTAAGTTATGTTCCAAACACCCTTGGTTCTATGGTAATAAGCTGTTTTTTTTTAATTGTTTATATTTATCTAAACATCTCACAGCACATCATAATATTATGTAAGAACCTTTGTTAAGTTATGTTCTAAACAACAGCTTAATAGTGAGAAAGTTACTTATATTACTGGGGGCGGTCATTTTATTTTAACCCCTTTGTAACCATATTACTCATGAAATTCACTGCATATGAATTACACACTCAAATATATGTTGATTTAATATAAGCCGGGCCCCTATTTTAGTTGATCTGAATATAAGCTGATCAAAATGGGCAAAAATCCAAACCTTATTTATAAGCCAAGGTAGCTAATCAACATATTATGTTTAGATAGGATGGTGTTGAAACACCTTATTTCTTCCAGAGACGGAGAGAGAGTGATAGAGATGAAGTGAGAAAGAGAAATATACAAATAATCAACTCTAGTCCCATTACATAACTAGTATTTTTTTTTTTTATCTTGAAGAGATGAATGGGAAAGTTGACGATGGCAGGATTTGAACTCAGAATGCAAAGAGCTAGAACGAAAACTATAAAGCTTTCTATCCAACATTCTAAGGACTCTACCCATTCAGCATGTGTAACATATGGATTCATTCATAAGAATAATAGGGATAATAGGGAGCTTGTTAAAGGGGTTTGGGTTTGGGTTTCGCTGCTACATCTTAGAGTAGGTTGGATGACTACAGAGAAACTCTCCTCTCTGCCCACTCTCTCCTCTTATTCCCTCTCTCCTCCTCTCCCTCCTCTCCTCCTCTTCCTCCTCTCTCTTCTCTCTCCTCTTCTCCATCTCTCCTCTCTCTCCTCTCTCCTGTCTCTCCTGTCTCTCCTGTCTCTCCTGTCTCTCCTGTCTCTCCTGTCTCTCCTGTCTCTCCTGTTTACTGCATTATTTCTTAGTTGTTACCATTGGCAGAAATACCATCATATGTGTAGATGGGCTGCACTCACACAGACACAGACACACAGACACACAGACACAGACACAGACATACACACAGGCACACACACAGACACAGACACACATGTACACAGACAGAGACATACACAGATAGACATGTGTACACTGCCACAGACTCACACACAGACACACAGACAGACATTCACACACATACACGAACACACACAGACAGACACAAGCACACATACACAGACACACAAACAGACATACTCAGACACATAGAGAGGCAAACACAGACACACACACACAGACACACATACAGACACAGAGACACACATTCACACACATACACACACACATAGACACAAGCACACATACACAGACACACTGGCACAGACATAGAGAAAGAGTGAGAGAGAGACACACACATACAAAGACATGTACACAGAGACAAACACACACAAACATGCATGCACTCAGACTCACACACACACACACACAGAGGCACACAAAGTGACATACTCTCCCTCTCTCTCTCACACACATACACATATGCAAACACACTCATACACATACACATACACATGATGGCACTCACAGTCACACTCATGCACACTTATATACATACACACACATACATACAGACACATACACACACATTCACATGCATAGGCTCACAGATTCACACTCATGCATACTTATGCAAACGCATACACACACACACACGCACACTGAGTCTCTCTCCCACACACGCACACACACACTCACACTGAGTCTCACACACATACACACACTCACACTGAGTCTCACACACACACATATATATTTGAATTCCATATCTATAGAGCCATGCATCCCAACTTATTTCTTCATTGAATCTTTACACAATTTTCCAAAAATTACGAAATTCATTTCCAATATTTTACAAATAGTTCTTTTACTATTCTTATTATTATAATAACTAGCAGAAAGACCACCCTTCGGTTGGTTTTCTGCTAGCATGTGTAGAGTGTATATTGATATTATATGCAAATATACATACTTGTAGATATGATACATCAAATAAAATCGTAATTGACAATATAAACAGAAATAAAAGAGAGACTGTGTTACACTCTCTTCTGTAAGTAAAATAATCCCTGATACATTTAAAAAAGACGATATTATATATAAACTGAATTATGGTGAAATGTAATGAAAACAAAAAAGGAGAAATTAGCGACAGAAATATAAACCTTATACAACAATGCAAATTTATAGACGTTTATATAAGCGATATGTGATATAGCATACATTATATCATAATCGGAAGTATTGACATTTGAAAATTTTAAAAGAAGTGAATCTTAAAATAAGCAATCATTATATATAAGAATATTTATGTTTAATCAACAGCTATGAAATTTAGTACATAAATTATGTAATATTCATTCATTATTTATTCAAAGGGCTGTGGATTGGCAGTATCGGTAGAGGGCCGGACGCCATGCTTTGCAGCAAAGAGTTACGGCCCTTTATGGTCTGAGTTCAAGTCCCGCCGAGGTTAACTTAGCTTTTTATCCTTACGGGATCGATGAAATAAAGTACCAGTAATGCACTGGAATAATTGCTGGCCGTGTGCCAAAAGTAGAAACAATTATTTATTCAAAGTAATCCAACTTATTTTACTGCACTCCTCCTTTTGTTATATTATGATTTTAACCCTAGTAGTCAACAAAGAAATGATTATATTATCGTTACATTTGTGAAGGCATGTGGCTTAGTGGTTAGAGAACTGGATTCACAATCATGAGTTTGCAAGTTTGGTTCCTGGTTACTCCTTCTGCCTGGAGTTGCAACTAGTAGATAGCATCAGTAATGGAAAGACCAATGGAAACATTGTTTCCTAGGTCCAATTTGACAAGTTCTACTCCTCTCAATATGTGAATGAGGTCTGGAATCTTGTCAATCGTTGCTTTTATGTATATATATTTATATATATATATATATATATATATATATATATATATATATATTTAAAAGGTAAACAGAAATAACAACACAATTGGTACAGTATATGGAAGGGATATATTAGGTTATCATTTGATATAGCAGGAAGAGGGTCTTAACGTTTTGGACGCTAATCCTTCATCAGAAGAAAGAATGAGAAATAAGATAGATTGAGGGGACGGGCAGGTTGGAATTGGAAAAAATGTCTTTAGATAAAAATAACAGGTCCATTCATGTTGACATCTCTTGCAAAACTGTTGATGCTGGCGTTTTGTGTATGATTTATTTTTTAGAAAAGTGTATGATGGAGCGCGTCTACCTGAAACGGAAAAAAAAACGTTTTGTAAAAAGAGCTATACTTGTGCACGTGCATAAGCATGTGTGCGTCTCTATGTGTGTGTGTCAGAGCTGTGATCTCTGGGCAGATTTTATGGGTAAAACCAACTGGCAAGAGATCCAGGAGTAGACTCCGAGCAAGATGGTTGCGTAACATCCATGAGCTTCGCTGGTCATGCTTGGGGATCCAACCAAATCAGTTGGAGATGGTTGCTTCTGACAGGACTCACTGGAAGACATGTTTAAGGAATCAGCCCCAGGACCCTCTCAGGAATAAGTGGGTAAAGAAGAAGAAGAAGAAGACATGTGATGCACATGGAGGATGACCATTGGGTAAAGAAGTGCCAAGAAATCTCAGTAGACACTTTCCATTACCTAGGTGACAAAATCAGCAGTGGAGGAGGGTGTTCTGAAAGTACAGTAGCCAGAGTAAGAACAGGATGGAATAAGTTCAGAGAGCTAATACCACTATTGGCCACAAAAGGTTTCTCTCTAAAAATGAAAGGCAGATTGTATGATGCTTGTATACGAACAGCAATGTTACATAGCAGTGAAACCTGGGCATTGTGTGCAGAGTATCTGCACAGATTGGCCAGGAACGAAGCATGCATGTTCCGATGGATGTGTAATAGTAATATACATGAACGGCAAAATGTAAACGAACTAAGTGAGAAATTAGGAATAAGAGGGATCAGATGCAGTTTACTAAAGAGCAGATTACATTGGTTGGTCATGTGATGCACATGAAGGATAGTCATGGTATGGTCATGAGATGCACTGTATAAAAAAGTGCAGAGCGATCAAAATTGATGGAAGCTATGGAGTAGGTAGACCCAGAAAAACCTGGGATGAGGTGCTAAAAACTGACCGTGCACACTTGCACCTCTCTAAGACAATGTCACTGGATTGAGATCCTTGAGGCTATGCAGTAATACAGAGGACACGCCTTCCTTTACATACAAACTTAAACCTACAGTCATTAGGTACCTCTTAACCCAATATACACCCCAGCCCACACACCCTACTCCATCTTCCCACTTCCGCCCACAACAGCCTTTCTCTGTAAAGTTTTGTTGGTACCACAAAACATCCAGCCCACACTAAAGTGGTCGTGTAGGTGTCACAACAAAAAGCACCCAGTCCACACTGTAAAGTGGTCATGTTGGAGACACAGTAAAATGCACCCAGTGTACACTGTAAATGTGGTTAATGCTAGGAAGGGCATCCAGCCATAGAAAACCAGCCAGAAACAGTTCTATATGAGCAAGACACGGTCACCCGACCCAACTTGCCTCAAGTGGGACAAACCTGTCTAACCCATGCTAACGTGAAAGATAGACATTAAACAATGATGATGATAATGATGATGATATTACTGTAGAGTAAATGAAGGAAAAAGAGCATGCTATATTATTTACAGAGCTGAGATATTATGAATTTTACTCAGCTTACTACCTGTGGTTTCCAAGCTTGCCCCTGTATTGGCCATAAAATAATGTCATATATATATATATATATATATAACTCAGAGTAGCAACGGTGAGTATTCTCAGCAATGGAATAGATATATATTATACTCTACTTAGTATTGTTAACTTTTTCCTTGTGTTAATTTAAATATTTGTAGTATTTTTACTACTGGATAGATCGTTGTTGTGAAAATTAGCTGTATTAATGTAAAGACTATAATTTATAATTGTTTCTACTTTTGGCACAAGGCCAGCAATTATCCCAGTATATTACTGGTACTTTATTTTATCGACCCTGTAAGGATGAAAGGCAAAGCTACTAAAATTATATTTTCATTAAAATGGTATTTGTGAAATAGCAAAATTGTTTTGATATAAAATCATGTAGAATGGTTTCAATTTAAGTTTGAACCTTTAAAATGGTAGGTTTTATTTCATAGCACCAGAGGTGGGTTTGGTGGGTGTGTTGGTATCAAAAGAGTTAAATAGGATTCCTTTAAAATGGGTGGTTTTGTTTCATAGAACCAGAGGTGGTTTAGGGGGCAGGTTGGTATGGAAAGGGTTAAATATTTTGCAGTGTTTTGTTAAGGGCCATTTCATTCATGATTCCTTGTGTGACAGAGTTATCACCAAGTTTTCGTGCTCAGGAGGGATTGGCTTCCAAACATTCTGGGTGGACATTCTAATTCAAGAAACATTTTTCATGAAATTTATTACTCAGCCATGAAATAAGAGAGGAATCTGAAAGGTAAATTTTTGATGCTGTTGAACTATGTAAACTAAGACCAGTAAAAGTGTAAAGAGGCAAAGACCCCTTTTATTCACAAATGGGATTTGCACCTAGAAAGTTTTCCTCTGAGGCAAGGTGTTTTTATGGAAGGCCAACAGTCCAAGGGAAAGGCTATGGCCAATATAGCTTGGCACTAGTGATGTTGCAACTGTATATACATACTATATACACTCTGTATATATACTATATGTGATGTTGTCCAAGGGAAAAGTAAATGCCATAACAGTTTAGCTCCAATGATGTTGCAACTCATTTATACAGCTAAGTAAACTGGAGCAACATGAAATAAAGTGTCTTGCTTGAGAACACAATGCATCACCAAGTCAGGGAATCAAACTCAAAACCTTACGATTCTGAATCCAACGTTCCTTCACTAAACTAGGACCAGTGTAGTTAAACATATCACCAAGTACAATGACAATAGTTAGATTTGAACTGATGACCCCAGTATTTGACTGGTTTTATCAATCTTGGAGAGATGAAAAGACAAAGTTGACCCTGGTAGGATTTGAACTCAGAAGGTAAAGTGCCAGAACAAATATACTGCTAACCATTTATTTCTCCAATGTTCTAAAGAACTCTGCCAATCCACTGCCCTAACACTGACATTCCTGTAAATAACCTTAATAAATTCATAATCTGATAGTTAGGCTGTGGTGGTATTGGTGGATGGGTGTAGAAGAGAACAAAAATAAACTGAAACATATGAAAAAAAAATGATTTTAAAAAAAGACAAAAAAAACAACAAATAAACCAAAATCAAACGTGTGCCTTACATGCAGTGAGGTAAATAATTTCTCATCGAAAGACATCAATATCCTTGATTGAAAAAGAGTTTAAACTAATAATCTTTAGCTTTAAACATTTTTAGCATAAAAAGATGAAGCTACCAAGAGAAGATATAATTTGTGTACAGACATATGCCGACATCATTTCACAAACTAATCACTGCTACCATTATTAGCAAGATATATTTTTTTTTTTTTAAACAAAAATTATTTTTAACATTTTCGAGGCAATTATTTCAGTAATTTTGTTCCTTTTCTGTAATAACTGGCCTTAGTTTGTCCTCTGTAAAATATAAAATTTAAAACAACTTGTGAAAAGTCTAAAAAAATAAAAGGAAATTATAATTTCGTTTAAATTTTTTTTTTTTTTTCAATTACAAATATACAAATTAAACAGCCAAATAAATTCTTTAAATTTTAAAATCTCAGCAAAAAATAGAAACGGAAAAAGAGTGATATTGTCAGAGTAACTGACTAACATTACACATACATACATACACTTGCATACATACATACACACATACATACACATACACATATACATGCATACATACATACTTGCATACATACACATATACATACATACACATATATAGACATACATACTTGCATACATACACATATACATACATACATGCTTGCATACATACATATATGCATGCGCACACACATATACATACATGCATGCATACAAACATACATGCATGTTTACACACATATATATACATGTATACACACATGCATGCACACACACATATGCATGCATACATATACATACACATGTGCACATACATGCATACACCCACATACACACAAACATATACATGTGTGCATACCACACATACACATGTGCATACATACATATGCACACATATACACATACACATACATTTACATACATACTCACATGCATACACAAATACATTGAAAATACTCACTCTTATGAAATAATTCGTTCACAACAAATTACATGCACACACAGGAAACTACTTGTGTGTATACACATAAAATTCTACACACATATGAATCAACACACACGAAATTTTATTGATACATAGAAACCTACAAGTGCTTATATAATTCTACACATATATACACATAAAACTACACGCATACACATGCGTATACACATGAAGCAAAATTTTACACACACAGTTAAAAAATATTTATACATACATATGAATCTACACACCGCAAAATTTATACACACACATTAAACTACACACCCAAAATATTATTTACACACATACACATGAATCTACAAGCACTCACATAAAACTGCATACATATACACACATATAACAATATACACACATGTAACAACACGCATATAAAACTGCACATATCCACATAAATCTACACACATACACATGAATCTACAAGCACTCACATAAAACTATGGATACATATACACACATATAACAATATACACACATGTAACAACACACACACACATATAAAACTGCACATATCCACATAAATCTACACGCACACACATATGAAACTACACACACACACACATTCACATAAATAACTACACAAACACACAAACAAAGACAAATGGACAGACAGACTATGAGACAGAGAGATAGACTGACAGACAGACAGGCACCCCCACACATACACTCACACACACATAGAGACAGACAGAGGGAGGGACAGAGGGACAGACAGACAGAGAGGCAGCGAGACAGACTGCAGAAAGATCTTGTAAACACGAGGTATGGTATAAGCAATAACATTTGAAATAATGGCACAAACACACAGACACATAGGCAAACATGTGCATTCACACACTGATGCTTGTGCACACACACATGCAAACATATATGGTTACACACACACACACACACACACATATATATATATATAGAGAAAGAGAGAGAATTAGTATATCTACCAACATATGCATACAGATGTATACCCATGCTAGCAAATATATATGTTATGTCTTAATACCTTTGTGGTTCTATGCAGGGGGATGCAGAACAATTATATGAAAGACGTAAAATAGGACTATCTGGCAGGTTTTCTACGGCTGGATGCCCTTCCTAACACCAACCACATTTACAGTGTGGAACTGGGAACTTTTTACCGTGTTATCTACACGGCCACATTACAGCGTGGACTGTGTGTGTTTTTTGTCGTGACACCTACACGAACTCGATCTCATTTTCTCGTGCTGTTGGTGGGAGTGGGAGGATAGGGTAGGGGTAGTGGATTGGGGTGTATATTTGGTTAAGAGGTGCCTACTGCCTGTAGGTTTCACTTTGTACATAGGCAAGGCGGATATATATATATATATATATATACACACAATGCATACATCCCACCATGCATTCATGCATATATATATATATATACACACACACATATATATATATATCATCATCATCATCATCATCACCGTTTTACGTCAATTCTTCAACATTAGCATGGATTAGAGGGGTTGTCCTGTTGTGGGCAATGCCAGATCAGGTGACCATGTCTTGCTCATACAGGAACTGATTTTGGCTTCACTTCTACAGCTGGATGCCCTTCCTAACACCAACCTCATTATGTACCACGTTAAGGTTAGGCTAGGCTGGTTTACTCAGTGAGTTAGGATTCACTTGCCACTAAGTTTTTGAATTATTTCCCCTGCAATTGATTTATTTTCGGGGGTTATCATATTCAGCAAATATAGGCCTCAACCTAAATTACACCCCAGAATTTTAGGGTTTGTCCTATGCGCTGGATTGATTAGTACGCCGGCATATATATATATATATATATATATATATATATATATATATATATATATATGTCTGTGTGTGTGTGTATATATATATATATTATAATAAAATGCAAGTGTCATGTATCATGTACTTTGCGCTAGATGTGTTTAGGAAACTATAATTTAATACCTCCTCCCTAGCTCTCTCTCTCTTTCTCATAAGAGTTTTGACAAGATGCCCTGTCGTCAACCAACAACTATTTGTAACTAACTACCTACATCTACCTATCTTCAGACAACAAATATCTATCTATCCAGCTGTTTATATGTCTGCCTAGCTGTCTGCCTATCTGCCTATCTATCTATCTATCCATCTATCTATCTATCTCCCTATCTATCTCTTTTTAACTGTATCTTTCTGTCTATTTATCTACCTACCTACCTAACATAAACCCCATAATTTCTTACAGGTACTCTGCTAATATATATATATATATATACTTTAAAAGGAGCAATTCTGTATCATAGAACTAGGGGCAGTTTCAACAAGTTTGGTATCAAAAGGGCTAAAGTTGAACCAGTTGGTCACCTTTTGGAGGAAATCTTCAATGTTTATAAATGGAGTCATGATTGCTCCTAGATTTGATGACACCCAATGAAAGCTGAAAACATTAGTCTAAAGTGGTTTCCTGTTGTCATTTCTAAAGACTTAAAGATAGGATTCTTCTTCTTCTTCTTCTTCTTCTTCTTCTTCTTCTTCTTCTTAGTTTTATGACTGATCACAGTTTTACACTGTAAATAACACCTAGTTAAGATTAGTCTTATGAACTAGAACCATAATTCATTCTTCATTAGTTTATCTGAAATATTGTCTATTCAAGAATAGTAATCTATATTTGTGCAACATAAGGATTCACCAAAATCAATGAGACGATGGCTTTTTGCCTAATGAACCCTTTGTTTATGTTTTGTTATTGGCACCAGACAAATATTGATTATTTTAACCATATTGAATGGTTCTATGTGTGATGGTTTCAGTTTATCAACTGAGGAATCATTAGTTTATATTTAATCACTGGCACTCTACAGTATCTATGGAATAATTATTTATCTTAGCCTCATTAAGTCCATCTACTTATAAGCAGCTACTTTGGCGTATTTGGTATTAATGAATATTGTAATAAGTAAGAGCACTATACAACCAACGAGTGTTTTTATCAGTCTGTTATACAGAGTTTTAAGTCCTCCTGCAAGCAGAAAGTAACTAAGAGAAAGCTACTAGAATATGTTTCTTTATTTCTACAGATACGGACAGCGAGGTTTAATATTCAAGTATGTGTGTATGTGTGTGTGTGTGTCTGTGTGTGTGCATGCACGTGTGTGTATGTGAATATATATATGCATAAGAGATGGCAACATGAATGGGCTTGTTTTTTTTCTCTAAAACATTTTTTCCGTTTCAGCCCTGCCCGTCCCTTCAATCTTTCTAACTTCTCATTCTTTATTCTGATGAACGACTAACATCGTTAAGGTCCTCTTCTGGCTATTTCAAGCATTAAACTAATATATTCCTATTCTACCGATTGTGTTGTTATTTCTGTTTACCTTTTACATACATATATATAGAATCAGGATTTAGCTTCGTGCTTAGCTGTATACAGATACGTATTGGAATTTCGTATTTCTAAAGAAATATGGCATGTTTATAGATAAACATTTAGAAAGCCGTAGCTATGCAAAACACTGGGGCTATTGCCCTCTGGTGGTGTCCAGCAGAAGTAAGGGGGACAATCGTTGATGGTTCTCATCAGGACGATCCCTCCCACTCTTGCAACTGCTGGACTTGAAAACAGGTGAGAATATATGGTTTTCTTGTCTGTGTAAATGAGGTGATTAATCTCATTTGCATATGAAGATGCATAAGTTGGCTCAACTTATAGTAGAATAGAATTAGCTTTGAGCATAGCTGTATATAGATATGAATTTCATATTTATTATTATTATTATTATTATTATTATTACAGTTGCATTTATCTTGCTTTATGTTCATACGAGTTATCACCAAGTCACAACCAGTGACCTCAAGAGACAACAAGGTCCGCCATGTTCAAGAAAGAACATACATACTCACACATGCATCTTTAGTGTTTAGACTTGTGATGTACTTATATTGACAGAATCTTCCTTAGTATATGGGCAGTTCCCATTAGTACTATCTTTTGTATTTCTCCTATACGCGGGTTTCCTGGGATTTGCGATAAGTAGTCATTAGACCCCTTAGGTATCATTCCCAGAGCGCCTACAACCACTGGTATTGTTTTAGTTCTCAATTTCCACATTTTTCCAATTTCTATCTCCAGGTCCTTATACTTGCTCAATTTTTCAAATGTTTTTATAGATACATTCTTGTCTATTGGAACAGACATATCAATTAGCAGGGATACCCTCTTTTTAAAGTCTTTCAATATTATATCAGGTCTATTTGCATCTATTTTTCGGTCTGTTTGGATGCTAAAGTTCCACAAGATTGAGATGTGATCTTTTTCAAGTATGGGAGGTGGTTGATGCTCCCACCAATTCTTTTGATGGGGCAGGTCAAAATGCTTACACATTATCCAATGTATGTATTGTGCAGCTCTGTCATGCCTGTTTAGGTATTTGGTTGGAGCTATAGGACTGCACATTGAAATTATATGGTCAATGGTCTCTGGTTGTTTTTTGCATACACGGCATAATGGGCTGCATCCATTTTTTATTATGTTGGCTTGGTAATTTTTTGTTGGCAGACACTGATCTTGTGCTGATATAATCAGTCCTTCAGTCTCCGATTTCAGTCCAGAGGATGCCAACCACTGATGGGTTAAAGTTTTGTCAACATCAGGATTGTTAGCTCGCTCTGGGTATTTTCCATACAGAGGCTTTTCTTGCCATTTCTTAGCCAGTTTCTGTAGCAGTTCTTTCTTTGCAGTTACTTTTACCTGCTTTGCTTTTTCTGTGTTTTCCATTTCAGCAGTAAATGGGACTTCTGAAATTTGTAGTCCATTACTGTATCTTTGTGCATCTTTTGTAATGGAATATGATCTTTTGATGCTTTCGTGTTTCAAAACGAGTTTGATCATCCAATCATGTGATTCCCTTAGATATGTAGATAATCCAATTGTTGCAGTTTTCAACGCAATGTCTAACTGGATTAACCCACGTCCTCCTTCTTTCCTAGGGAGATATATTCTATCTATATCTTCCTTAGGGTGATGCATTCTATGCATGGTTAAGAATTTTCGAATTTTTGTATCGAGCCTACGGATCTCTGTTGATGACATTGTAACTGTAGGTTACTACTGGTATGGCAAGCGTGTTTATGGCATCGATCCTATTCCTTGCATTCAATTCCGTTCTTAAGATTGCTCTTACTCTGCGGTAACATTCCTTCCTTATCCTTTCCCTCATTGTCGAGTGCTTGATTCCGTCTCCTTCACAAACACCTAGATATTTGTAAGTTTTTTCTTGATCAAGTTCTCTTATCACGTTCCCCCGATCAAGATTAATGTCTGAACTCTTCAGCAGCTTTCCTCTGGTGAACGTTGCTTTGGCGCATTTATCTAGTCCAAACTCCATTTTAATGTCATCACTGAACTGCTCCACAGTGGATAATAGCCCTTGCAATTGTTCATCATTTTTTGCAAATAGTTTCAGGTCATCCATGTAGAACAAGTGATTAATGGTTTTGTCATAGACTTTATATCCATGTTTTGTTTCATTGAGCATTTTACTTAATGGTATAAGTGCGATGCAGAATAAAAGCGGTGATAAAGAGTCACCCTGAAAAATTCCACAATTAATATTAACTTCTCCAGCTTTCAGTGATTTTGTTTCACTATTCAAAAGGAGTGTCGTTTTCCATGTCTTCATACTGAATGACAAAAACCTCCTGACAACGGGAGATATTTTGAAAATCTCTAAACATTTTTCAATCCAACTGTGTGGCAAACTATCGAATGCTTTTTTATAATCTATCCAAGCAATCGATAGATTTTTGTGTCTATTATGACAATCTTCCAGTATCATTTTGTTAACCAGAAGCTGATCCTTACAGCCATATGAGCCTCGTTTACACCCTTTCTGCTCAATGGGAAATAGGTCATTTGTTATCAGGTGGTCATATGTGTATTCAGTTAGGACTGATGTTAAAATTTTATACATTGTGGTCAAGCAAGTTATCGGTCTGTAATTTTGGGGATTGTTTGTCTCATCATTCTTCGGAAGCAGGAATGTAATGCCGTTAACTAGCCATGCTGGTATCTTTTCTGGCTCCTTAACTATTTCATTGTAAAGTTGGGCTAACAGCTCATGAGACTCTGTGAAGGCATTTATCCAAAAGTTTTGTATTTTGTCTTTTCCTGTGGATTTCCATTTGCTGGTTTTTCTTAGAGCCAAGCGCAACTGTTCAACTGTTATATTTTCCCATATTGTTCCTCAAGGTGAGCTGTATCTTTCATTTGTCTGTCTATCCATGGGGCATGTATGTTATGAACTTTTTCTCCGGCCCAGATCTTTTCCCAGAATTCTTGCACTTCCTCCTTGGGTGGTATTGATTTAGCAGTTATTGTTGACTTACCAATTTTTCTGTAGAAGTTTCTTTGGTTGTTTTTGAACATATTATTGTCCTTATAGAATCTAGATCGTTTTTCAAAGCGCCTTATACGAGCAGCTTTGGCCGACACTTTTTGCTTGATTATTTCTATCAGCATGTCTATGTCACTTGTTGATTTTATACTGTACTTTTTTTTCAATTTTCTAAGTTTAGTTTGTTTAACATGTTCACCTACTTTATAGTTTGTTAAAATTTCTATGTCAGATCGGAGAAGGTTTATTTGGCAATTGATGTTCTCTTGCCAAGTAGATTTCTTGTGGGAATTCCTTTGTTTTTTCATCTTCACTCCACATAAGTGAGTGGTGACTTTAGCCGATGCATAATAGAGATGATTTAAATCAGTAATGTTTAGTTTGTTTGTGATGATAATGTTTTTGAGAATTATGTTAGTCTTGTGTATTATCTTTTGGTTCTGTTTGGAGTTCTGGATCTTAGGGAGGGTGTCTCGTTTCCCCATGTCAGATTCTTTCATTTTCATCCATTCGATCATAATTTCATCCTTCAAGTTGGCAAGTTCATTCTCATTCATTTCTTTATCATTTACGATCTCACTATTTTCATTTGGAGTTTCATCTTGAGCATGCACTCCCTCCACTTTTTCGATCCTTTCTTTAATTTGTTCTGTTGCCAGTGATTCCGCCCCAACCCTGGGATTCGAAGTGTTACAATTTACCTCGTTTTCACTGACACATGTTTCATTTTCCCTTCGCTGACTTTGTGCTAATAGCTTGATCTGATCAATTTCTATATCAGTTAGTAACTTTTTTCTTACAATATTTCTTCGTATATTGGCTAGTTTGTTACTGTCAATATAGCCTCTGTTTTCGGAATGTTTCTTTTTCCAGTTGATATATGTCTGTTCTGTATTCGATGTATTTGATGGGTAGTATTATTATTATTATTATTATTATTATTATTATTATTATTATTATTCCTGAGAATGTTGTGGGGGCAGAGTCCTCAAATACTTCTTCCAGTAGGTCCTATCAGAAGCAACTGTCTCCAACTACTCCAGCTCGATCCCCAAGTGAGACAAGCAAAGCTCATGGATGTTATCCAACCATCTTACTTGAGGTCTGCCCTTGGGTCTCTTGCCAGTTGGTTTTGCCCAGAAAATTTGTCTAGCGATTCTTTCCGAGGATATTCTAACCACATGCCATAGTATTGAAGCTGTGATCTCTCAATTCGGAGAAGTAGCAGCTCATCCTCGAGACTCTCCAATCTCTGAGTTATGCACTCTATTGAGTAATGTTACTTCAATGACTCTTCCAGTCATTTTCATTGGCACAGGTTAGACAAGTTGGTTCTCCAGTCTAACAAAATATATGTACCTGGTTTGGTGATGTTGAAGTAACTGGCTTTAATAATTATATTAAAACATGCCCTATGGACTTGAGTTGCTCTATACCTTGGATATCTTTACTAAAATATTTCTACTATATACGAGGGCAATCCCAAAAGTAAGGTCTCGTTCCAATATTGCAACTTTTCCGTTAAAATCCTGTGGATGGTGCTTCGGGAAACCTCAGGAACCAAAATGCAGAGAGCATCCAGAGTAATCTGCCAATCTTTACGCATGTTTTCCTCGGAAGGAGACCTTACTTTTGGGATTGCCCTCAATATAATAACTGCGCGAAATTCGCACTTGGTGGGAGCGTTCAACGGGAGCGCCTTTCTCAATGGCTGCCAAGCCAAGATTGAGCATCCCAGCGAAGCGCACGCATGCTTATTTGGGAATGAAGGAAGCACCAATCACAACAGTGTTGTCAACAGCTGTACGAACAGTTTCTCTGCATCCCCATTGCTTTGGAGACCTTACTTTTGGGATTACCCTCGTATATATGTGTATGTATATATATATATATATATATATATATATATATATATATAAATTTGATGAAAATAATTAATTTGGCTTTCAATTATAACTTTTATTATACTACCTATTGCAAATATAACTTGTGTGCACCTTAATCTACAGGTTATCTTATACCTCATATGTGGTACCACCTGTCCCAATAGGATCCCCGTTCCAATAGCTTCAATGTGGTATTAATTATTATCATTCACTAATTCATTTCACTATCACTTTTACTTACTTACCATCCATTAATTATATATTTAATTATCCCTTCGCCCCTCATGAAATTCCCTCGCTGCCTAACATTTGATATATTTCTCTTGTATCATAATAACTACACAGGGACATATATACTACAAAATGTAAAATTTACCATTAATCTATTTAGCTTTCTATAACTCCATATGGAATCTAATATTGAGCAACTCATAAGACCCAACACTAGCTAAGGATTTAATTCAAATTTAACTTAATTTTATTATATTTTTAATTTCTTCAATTTTACTTTCAACTACATACTTGCATTTTTACCCATGCTCCACAATTCTATCATCATGATCATTAGCATCACTGCTATTAATAATTATATGGTATGCCTTACACCACCAACTGACCATCTGAGGATTTTCCGAGTTACACACAAGATGCCAGAATTTGTTTCCATTCCTTGAGTGCTTGGAATTAATTAATGAATTGATTGATTTCTCCATCTTCAGCATATGAATATACTCGGTACTGGTATATCATTTTTGGGACTTAATGGAGATAAAGAGAGTCATTATATTAGCCGCTAGAGTAAGCTAAACTATGCTTCATGTCTTTTCTTTCACAATACAAACACAGATATATAAGTTACTTACCCTTAATCAATTATTTCAACGAAACACTGGCAATAACTAATATATATTTATACCTATATTTATTCCTAATTTATATTTTTTCATAATTTATACTTTTTTTCTTAATGTATTTTTTACGTAATGCATTTGTCATAATTAATTTTTTTTCACTTACTTGACACGAGATCCAATGCAACTTTCATTACTTTTTAAAAATGTGTATAACTCTCTTGATCTCCATAGAACATATCTTCTTTAATCTGATCTTCTCCACCATCACACTTAGCTGGTTTTGGCCAGGATATATTCACACAAAATTTATAACACACAACCTCTATGGCTGTGGATTGGGTGGTTCTCGTTAACAGCATAACAGTATCTATAACAGCAGGATGTATGTTGCCAACACATAAGCCCCACACCCACATTGGTTATGCCTACCAAACCCACAATGCTTTACATTGACAAACTTGTTATTCAGAGATGGTCTGCAGCAACAATAACACCTATTTCGCAGGCCATCTCTGAATCAAATATTTTCTCTATTCTCTGTTTGTGTTTACCGAATTCCTTTATTGATTAACTGATTATGCAATCCACACCTGATGACCTGCCAGGTTCTTACATATCCAGGCCATTGAAATATATATAGTATTTTTTGCAACAATAAAACTTTAAAGGAATATTACTAGTCTGGCCTCCTATTATTTTGATCAAATTAATAGTTATCTCTGTTTCTGCACCAGCCAGGCGATCAACGAAGGATGAGTTGCGTAACCTACAGTGATTTACCTACTATTATATCATGGTTAACTAAATGGAATGACCAGTTCTATCAACTGGTGAACCACAAATCATAAATGTATATATATATGTTTGTGTGTGTGTGTGTGCATGTGTAGATTCATGTGACTGTATTTATTTTATAGCTATCTCAAATACTATCCAGGATTTAAAGAAATACTCTAATCTCAAAACCTATTCAAAATGGTGGTTTGTTTCATTTCTGTCACATCAAAATAAAAGGCAAAATTCACCTAAGAAGAATTTAAACTCAGAATTTATGTAAAACAGTATAATTAACAACACTCTGTATATATATATATATATATATATATATATATATATAAAATTTAGTACACCATCATTGAAGCTCTGGTTGCAGCCAAGCTAATGAATGCAATCTCGGTGTGCAGCTAAGCACTCAATAGGGTATATTACCCTAGAGTTGTACCATTACGTTTACACAGCTTTGCAAATCAGCAACCGATAGACGGGCCACAGTGACCATAGCGACGAAAGAGACTGAACTCAGGATAAAAATTTGACTATCCTGAACCATTGTGTCGACATCATACACAACACATGATATATACCATATAATATACATCACATATAATATATAATATCTCCGCTAGGTTTCTGTAAATCCGAAATCGACAAAATCCACTTGCAGGTGTCTGCAAGTTAATGGTTTTTGGAAGATAAAACAAGGAATTTACTTCGTCAACAAGTTTTTCATTCTTGTCCGCCCGGGTGTGAATGCTAGCAGTAAGTACTGTTAGAAGGCACATGGTTTTCCCGATGGGAGGTAACTCCCGGTTTTGGCGGTCAATTCAAATTTGGAACAAAGGAATAAAATTCCTTTACACAAACCGAATTAAGCACACAACTAGAAGTTATCAAACAAACATAAGCAATTAATCAATCAATAGAATTGTCTAATTAAATTAATCAATTAATCGTTAATTCTAGGAGATAATAATACAAAATTTAGTACAGCATCATCGAAGCTCTGGTTGCAGCCAAGCTAACGGATGCAATCTCGGTGTGCAGCTAAGCACTCAATAGGGTATATTACCCTAGAATATATATATATATATATATATATATATGTATGTAAAAGGTAAACAGAAATAGCAACACAATCGGTACAGTATATGGAAGGTATATATTAGGTTAATGCTTGATATAGCAGGAAGAGGGTCTTAACATTTCAGACGCTAGTCCTTCATCAGAAGAAAGAATGAGAAATAAAATAGATTAAGGGGACGAACGGGATGGAATTGGAAAAATGTCTTTAGATTAAAATAATAGGTCCATTCATGTTGACATCTCTTGCAAAACTGTTGGTGCTGGTGTTTTGTCTATGATTTGTTTTTTAGAAAAGTGGATGATGGCGCGCGTCTACCTGAAATGGAAAAAAAACGTTTTGTAAAAAGAGCTATAATAGAGCACGTGCGTAAGCATGAATTTGTTTGTTTGTGTGTGTGTGTGTGTATGTGTGTTATTATAGGTCCGTACGATGCTAAGAAATGTGTGTGTATATGTGAGTAAAAGAGTGTGTGTGTGCATGTAAGTACAAAGCTATGAGAAAAGAGAAAGCGATAGGAATCTAGGATGGACGAGGTATTAGAGAAATTGGGGAGGTGAGTTGAGTCCAAGAGGGGAATAGGACCCAAGACAATGAATCACACTTCGTTCAGTCCTGGTACGCGAGGCCTGTGATCCATGATGTAAAAGGACACCCAGGACTGAAACATGTAGGGAAGAATGACCAGAACAGAAATGACGGGTGACAGGAGTATCCAAACCGAGTCGTATGTCCCACAAATATTCGGCAAAATGGTCCGCCATATGGCGTCCCGTTTGTCCGATATATAAAGACCCGCAAAGGGAACACCGGAGGGCATAGACAACGTGGGTGGATATGCAGGTGAAGGAATGGCAGATACGGAAACACCCGTTAGTGCCTGTAAGAGTGGTGAAGGTGGAAATAAAGAGACAAGCGTTGCAGTGGGAATGGGAACAAGGATGAGAGCCGGGTGGAGTCATGGGGGCGGATGAAAAAGAACTGCGAACCAGGAGGTGGCAGAGGTTTCGGGCGTGCTTAAAAGCAGTAATGGGTGGGTTTGGAAAAAAGCAAGAAGTGACAGGGTCAGAAGAGAGGATACGGAAGGAACGGAGGATATGTCGTTGAAGTGATAGGGTGGTGGGGTGGTAGGTGAGAGGGAAAGGAACACGGGTGTTGGGAGGGCGGGGGTGAGGTGAGAGGACTGTGGTGCGGTCTGTTTCACGGGCGCGGGTGAGAGCAGCTTGGATCAAGGTGGGAGGATATCCACGCTGGATGAAGCAGGAAGCCATGCGAAGGGAATGGGTTTCGAAATCGTCGTCCTGGTTACAGAGCCGACGAAGACGGAGGAATTGGGAATAAGGTATGGAGTGTTTGGTGTGGGTTGGATGGGAGGAGGTGAAGTTGAGGTAAGATTGGGAGTCTGTTGGTTTAATGTAGATGGAAGTAGAGAGGGTGTGGTGAGAGTGATTAATAGATAGAGAGATATCCAGAAAAGCGACAGAAGAATCGGAGACAGAGGCGGTGAAATTCAGAGCAGCATGGAAAGATTGGACAAAAGAAAGAAAACAGTCGAGCTGTTTTCGTGATAGAGAGGTGGCGCCAATACAGTCGTCGATATAACGACCAAATATATATATATATATATATATATATATATATATATATATATATATATATATATATATATATACTTATATGTATATATATGTACCTTAAGTTGCTCGCATATCGCTCGGTTTGTTGTTTTTTTCGCTGTTTTCTCTTTTCTTCCCTTTTACCTTCTATTTTCCTTCCCTCCCTCCTCCGTTTTCTCAATAACTTACCCAGTTATTGAACGCTCTGAAGGTCTTTAAAGCGTTGAAATATCCGAGACCCCCAGTAGACAACTGATGAGGGAAATTACCCCCCCCCCCACCCCCGTTCTTGCTTTCTTCTTATTCTCATTCCATTTTAAGCTATATATATATATATTATATATATATTAGAATATTGGTTCTCTGAGAGATTTTTCTCATTGAGATGTTTAAGTATTAGAAACTAATTAACCATTAATTAATATATATATATATGGTTGTATGTTTGTATGTATGTATGTATACTGATAAAATTACAATTCTGTTATTTGGTTTTAAAATGCTTATTATTTCTTAATTATCTTATATCTCTTTTTTCTTTTCTTTTTTGTATTTTTTGCAAAGGATTTTGCCCTCGCGAATTAGCAAAATCTCAAAGCCTAGAGAAGAAGATTTTATCAAGAAAACTTAGTCGACCATCAAATGCAGTAATTACAACCAGTTCTTCCTGCCATTCAAATGTTATCCCAAAGACTCCTTGCACAGATGTTATTGATCTCAAATCTTTTAGAGTGGGTAGTGAAGTTCCACACATTACAACACAGTCATGGAATCTACCAACAGGAAACAGCTTTACAACTTACTCTAAACCTTTACCTGCAGTACCAAAAGTAACACACACATAAAATAGCAAATTAAATATTGCTTTACACATTTTTGGAATTTATTTTATTTTATTTTTATTTTTTATTTTTACAAAAATGTTTTATCGTCAAATTGTCACTTTGTACAATCCATGATTTCATACTAACTTTCTAAGAGTCATTGTACTTTATACTTTATCTGTCAAAACAGAAAATGTCTCTTACATCAACAGGTTTCTTATGTAAATAAATTATTGACTATATAAAGAGAGCGGTACCCAGAATGTCCTCAGTCAAATCTCAAATGAGAGAAACCAGTAAAAGAATACAAGAACACAAAATACTGCTTTAGAGAATCGGTAACTCACATTAAATTATCACAGCTATTTATCATTATTAGAGTCTTTTCTAATCCATTTTTTCCTATAATTATTATTATTATTGTTATTATTATTATTATTTTGGCGGTGGATTGGCAGAATCGGTACAGCGCTGGACAACATGCTTCGTGGCATAGAGTTACGGGGCTTTACACTCTGAGTTCAAATCCCGCCAAGGTTAACTTTGCCTTTCATCCTTACGGGGTCGATAAAATAAAGCACCAGTAACATACTGGGGTCGATTTAATCAACTTTCTCCTTCCCCCAAATTACTGGCCTTGTGCCTATACTAGAAATTATCATTATTATTATTATTTTTATTTTCTTTCATTATTGTTTCTGAGATATGCCGAGTGTCTTCTTGACAACTAGGGCAAATAAATTCACAGTGTGCATTGGTAAGCTAGTTAATACAGCACATTAATTATAATTTAAAAAAAAAACAGTATACATATATACACATGTGCATATGCATATGTAAATACAAGGAGGGATATCAATCTTACATAGATAGTGCTCTTCTCAATAGGTGTGCAGTACCCGTCAAAACAATTTTTTGCACCTCGTGCAGAGAGGGTAAACCAGGAATCATTCGCAAATATTGTTCTGTTCCTTTCTTGATAATTCCCAGTCCTCCCACGATCACTGGCATTGTAACGACTATTATTATTATTATTATTATTATTATTATTATTATTATTATTATTATTTGACTATTTATCACAACCAACTTTGATGTTTCTTTCGGCTGGTTATTTTAGGGAATTCCAGGCTACAAGTAGTAACCGTACATAACTCCAACTTGTTCATATCATTCCTTGTCACTTCACTATTGCTGGTATTTCAGAACCTTTCTGAACATTTGGGCTGTTCTCAGTAGGCATGTCTTCTGGTGTGGTTCAACTCATGGTTCAAAGTCTATTTTCGACAGGTAGTTTTCAACGTTCTTTATCACCAGGCCAAGAACTCCACTCACCACTGGGACAATGGTAACTGTCTTCATTTCATTACCCCAGATTTCAAGATTTCATATTTTCAGTCGGTACAAGCCCTTACTTTCTCCTTTTTTCGTTCAATTATAATTGATTATAATTATCATGTCCTCCCTCAAGATTGATTTTAATTCCTGGTTTAGTCAAGATAGCAAACTACATCCAGTGGTCTTATGTTTCCTTCTTTTGAGTTTGTGTCTAATACCGTTCATATTATCCTAGCCTTTCCAAGCAAACAGGCAGGTGGATTGGCAGTATCGGTAGAGCTACAGCATAGAGTTACGGCCCTTGCCATTCTGAGTTCAAATCACGCCAAGATTAACTTTGCGTTTCATCCTTACGGGGTCGATAAAATAAAGTACCAGTAATGCACTGGGTAATTGCTGGCCTTGTGCCAAAAGTAGAAACAATTATTATTATTATTATCATTATTAGGGCGGTGGATTGGTAGTATCGGTAGAGAGTCAGACACCATGCTTTGCAGCATAGAGTTACGGCCCTTTAGGTTTGTTCAAATCCAGCCGAGGTAACCTTTGCCTTTCATCCTTATGGGGTCGATAAAATAAAGTGCCACTAACGTACTGGGGTCGATTTAATCGACTTTTCCCTCCCACTAAAATTACTGGCCTTGTGCCTATACTAGAAATCATTATTATTATTGCTGTTTAGGGCGGTGAATTGGCAGTATCGGTAGAGGGCTGGACGTCATGCTTTCTAGCATAGTTACGTCCCTTTACAGTCTGAGTTCAAATCCCGCCGAGGTTAACTTTGCCTTTCATCCTTACGGGGTCGATAAAATAAAGTACCAGTAATGTACTGGGTAATTGCTGGCCTTGTGCCTAAAGTAGAAACAATTATTATTATTGCTGTTGTTATTATAAATCTGTCATACAGAATACCAAATTTATTATAATAATAATGGTGTATTCAAACATGATATTCTAAATTACAATTTTATCAATGACAGGGTATTCAACCAATGTTCCCAGAATTATAATTTTACCAAGACAAAAAATAATACTTTGAACAACAATACAGCAAACAACAAAGAATTGTGTTTCAAAGGTTATAAATTTTACTCAAGCATATATACATAGATATAGATTAAATGAAACAAAACGAAACGCAGGAAGCAAGATTACACATTCATATTAGGTTTATGCTTGGAAGAAGTGGATATATATATATATATATATATATATATATATATATATATATATATATATACACACACACACACACACACTCATATATATATATGTAAACAAATATGGGTACCATGCATAATTTTGTGGTGTTAGACATTTATGAATAGATCCACCCTAATAAATCATTCAGTGATGAAACTTTCCTTGGCAGATAACAAAACACAATAAAGGTCTTTTGCCATATCATATTGTTACTTCTTCTCTCAAACAATTCATTGTTTTCTCAAGGAAACTACCATCTGACATCCATTTACACACTGTCAAGGATTCTTTTTATTTCCTTATCTTTGCTTCTTTTTATATCTTTTTTGAAATGTCATCATCATCATCATCATCATCATTATTATAATGTTGATTTGTGATTTTGAGGTCCGCAGACGTTTATTTGTTTATATATATATATAGAAGTGGTTACACAACAGTTAGTTCACCATACCGAGAACAATTGTTTCACCTTAGCGGATCCTCAGGTACCCGGACAGACATTCATCCACGAAACTCGCGAGCCACGTATGGTCCCTCAAGGACTCAAGTATAGACTACTCCATTCAATGGAAAGCCATCACTAAGTCCAAGCCATACGCAAGGGGAAATCCGTCGTGTGGACTGTGTATTGATGAACGAATAAATATTCTAAAGAGATTATGCAATAGAGATTGCCTAAATACGAGAAATAAATTCTTCACACGTTGTCCACACATCTCGAAAGACCTCTTACATAACTACAAAGCTCTGGATCGAATTACAACAACATCTTAATTTTTCTTATCAACTAGAAACTTTTCGTACTTTCGCAGTTATCTCCCTTACACATCTCGCACGCATTTTAGTATTGCCTGTGTGAAGTGATCGTTTCTGCGCATGCGCGTTCGTATGGTTGTCCTTCCTGTTCCGTATAACCATGTCCATTATGAGCTGAGGATCCGCTAGGGTGAAGCAATTGTTCTTGGTATGGTGAACTAACTGTTGTGTAACCACTTCTACCTAACTCGTCCCATGGACTGAGTGCTCTACCACTACGGATATTACCTTCCAGTGTTTTACCACTATATATATATATATATATATATATATATATATATATATATATACATACATGCATATTATATACACAAATACACACGTGTGTATATATGTGTGTGTGTGTATACGTGTGTGTGTGTATACATGTGTGTGTGTGTGTATATATATATATATATATATATATATATATATATATAAACTCCCTACCATGGTTTCCAGGATAAAAGATTATATGAGTTAGACTAACATATTTTAGTCAGTTTGACTTATAGTCCCCAAAATTGATATTTTGGCATAAGTTTAGTATGTTAAATTACTTTCCTGGCTGTGATATTTTATTCGTATATTTTTATCCATTCATTGAGATGTCTAAGTATTAGAGACAAATAACTTTTTACTTGGTTTTATGAAGGGTATCAAGTTGTAGAAACCAAGCCAAAATCAGTTCTGTGTGCACAAAACACGGTCCCCTGACCTGGTTGACTCACAATGGGACATCTCGTCTAACCCATGCTAGCATCAAAAATGGACATTAAACAACGATGATGAAGATTATTTATATATATATATATATATATATATATATATATGCACACACACACACACACATATATGTATGTATATAGATATATGTATGTGTGTGTGTATATATATATATGTGTGTGTGTATGTGTGCGTGTGTGTATGTGTTTGTTTGCGTGTGTGTATGTGTGTGTGTGTGTATGTGTGTGTCTGTTTGTGTGTCTGTATGTATGTATATAGTTGTTGTTTTCCAAGGATTAATTGTCTTATTATACAATGTAAAAGTCATCAAGAAAAGTTAGGAATTTAAAACTGGGGAACCTAATGATGAATGCCAGAGTTACACGCAATGCACAATCTACCCAACCATCCACCACCACCACCATCTACCATTACCATCTCCCATCTACCATTACCATCTCCCATCTACGACTGCCATCAACAACAACAACAACACCTCCACCACCACCCCCATCCACCACCACCACCATCAACAACATCTCCATCCACCATACACCACCACCACATCAACAACACCTCCATCACCATCCACGACCACCATCAACAACACCTCCAACCACCATCCACCATCCACCACCACCATCCACCATCACCACCACCACTGCCAACCACCACCACCATTTACCACCACCATCCACAATCCACCACCACATTCACTGCTGCCATTTACCACCACTACAATCCACCACCACCACCATATTTTCCACATTTTCCCCAAATGAATACATAACATTTTAACTACTGCTGTGCACTGGAGTTGAACTTTCATTCTTTTGTTTTCTACCAAAATGCCTTACCTGTGGGCCAAAGATCAACCTCCATTGTATACACAGATTGTTCCAGGTTTTTGTGTGTGATTTTGCGTTTCTTTTGAAATTGTTTTGTTTCAAAATAAACTGCAAGCAAGCAACTAAGATATATTGTACAGGCAGAATATTGACAATTTTAAAAGTGTGATTTATCACAGGTTTGAGAAATAATATATAATACAATTTGAAACACAGAAGCAAAAATAATAATAATAATAATAATAATAATATTAATAATAATAATATTACAAGGAGGAGGCTAGCCCACTGTGTAGGATCTGTGGAGAGAGAGAGGAGTGTAAACACCTAGCCCAGACTCACTATAAAGGCTGGAGACATGATGTGATGGGCAGGGTGATCCACTGGCACCTATGCAAGGGAAACAATTTACCACATTCTGAGAAGTGGTATGAGCATAAGCCAGAGTCGGTGATAGAAAACAATCAGGTGAAGGTGCTGTGGGATTTTAGGATATAGACGGATAAGAAACTGGAACACAATAGGCCTGACCTGGTGGTTTTGGACAAGGAAAAAAGATTGTGCCTGATTGTAGATGTAGCCTGCCCATTTGACACGAGAGTGCAAGAAAAGGAGAGGGAGAAAATTAACCGATACCACGACTTAAAGTGGGAGTTAAAAAGCATTTGGAACTGCCATGAAGTCAATGTCGTCCCAATTGTCATAGGCGCACTAGGTACTATCTCAAAGAGTTTCCAAGGATGGTTAAAGAAAGTTAGTCCAGCCCCGCTTTTTGGAACACTTCAAAAGGCATGCTTGCTGAGAACAGCAAGAACCCTCCGATAAGTCCTGAATATCTGAGGCTGCAGGTAGCGGCTTGATATTCATTTCAACAAACTTTCCAGTTAAATAACATCAATGACTGAGACTCAAAGAACAATAATAATAATAATAATAATAATAATAATAACAACAATAATAACAATGATAATTATGAATAGTACTCTCAATACAATAGAAACAACGACACTAAAAACAATACTGCAGATACCCAAGGCGCACAACAGCTGTGCACAGTGATGCCGTGATGACACGCAATATGAGTAAGACTAATAATAACAATAATATTGATAACAACAATAATATTGATAATAACAACAATAATAATAATTATAATTATTATTATTATTATAAATAATGCTTTCTTTATTAACCACAAGCGTTTACACAAAGTAAGACATTAAGGACAGTACAAATAATAATAAACAATAAATAAGTAAATAAATAAGACAAAAATACAATAAAAACAAAGAAGATTGTAATTTTTTTTTTTTTTTTGCATTCTGTAATTTTGTGACTTTCTTTAAAATCTTCCACAACAATATGACTTAAAGAACTTTCCAAAAAATGAATAAAAATAAATATAATAAAAATGATAAACAACAATTTCTGTCATACTTATTATATACACTAGCAGAATGCTGATTAAGCAGAGAATTTACCTTTAATTGTACAGCATATTGATAAATATTACCAAAGCCCCCATCTCACCCACCCACCCCCACCATCCTCTGAGATATGATATACAAGAGAAGTGAACTATTTCAGAGAAAATATGTAAAGATTTTGTACAGATAATTTGTTTTAATAAATTGAATAAACCAATTCTTCAGATTCTGTTTTAAATTTTTGATTTAAAAAAAATATTCCTATCCTTTTTTATTTTGTTTTTCGTTGTTCTTTTTGTTTGTTGTTTTTTTTTGTTTTTGTTTTTTGCAATTCGTGCATTATGTCACATAAGGCAGCAAATTGGCAGATTCGTTAGATCATTGGATAGAATATTTTATTGTATCCTTTCCGGCTCTCAGCTCTCTGAGTTAAAATCTTGCTGGGGTCAATTTTACCTTTCATCCATCCAAGGTTGATAAAAAAGTACCAGTCTAGTACTGGGGTTGATTCTTCCTCTATATCTCTTTCTCGCTTCTAATATCTCACACTTTCTATCCTTCTCTGGAAGAAATCTGGTGTACTAAGACTTAGAGAAGAAATGGGCTAAGCGAGGTTTTAAAATGCCCAAGTAACGCTGTATTCCACTATGCAGCCCTCATGACTCCATCAGGAGTTACAGGGACAATACAATATCATGCATTATGTTGCATATGTAGATCAGTGCTATTAATAATTGTTTCTACTTTTGGCACAAGGCCAGCAATTACTCAGTGCATTACTGGTACTTTATTTTATCGACCCCGTAAGGATGAAAGGCAAAGTTAACCTCGGCGGGATTTGAACTCAGAATGGCAAGGACCCTAACTCTATACGTCAAAGCATGGCGTCCAACCCTCTACCAATACTGCCAATCCACATTAACAATGATATTTAATCTAGGTAAAAGGCCTCTAAATTTGTGAGAAGGGGAAAATTTGATTATATTTTGACCCCAATATTTCTGTGAAAACAGCCTGAGACTGAAGGCTTATAAGGCTAGTGCTTATCCTGGATTCCATGGTGTGAAGCATGTTTCTACCCTGGACAGGATGCCAATCCATAACAATGTCAAAATCTGTCTTGAGCCCAGAAGCTCATGAGGCTGGTGCTTATCCACCATGGATAGGACACCTGTCCATAGCAGGGTTAAACCCCAACTATTGCTGGTACTCATTTCCAGCTGAGTATACTGGAAACATGAAAGAAGTGTTTGCCCTCAAGAACACAACACAGAACCCAGTCCAGAAATCAAACCCATTATGATTGTAAGTCCAATACCCTTACCACTAGGCCACACACCTCCACAAAATTTGACTGGTATTATATTTTATCAACTCTGAAAGGGAAAGTGACCTCAGAAGAATTTGAACTCAGAATATAAAGAGCAGTAACAAATGCAGTAAAGTATTTTATCTCACACTCCATGACTTAATGGTTAAAATGCTTGACGTATGATTGTAATGTTGTCAGTTTGATTCCTGGACTGAGTCGTGTGTTGTGTTCTTGAACAAAACACTTTATTTCATATGACTCCAGTACACTCAGCTGAAAGTAAATACCAGCCAGCTGTTTGATGAGGGGGGGGGGGGGGGGGAAGTTAATCCTATGATAGACCAGCGTCATATCCAGGAAAATTCTTGTACTCTCAGTCACTTAGTACCAAGGAAACTGGGGATAAGCACCTGCTTCATGAGCCTTTGGCTTAGAACTGACTTTAACTAATGATTCTGCAAATCCACCACCAGTGCCATCAATAAGGATTGCAATAGCATTGATGGTATTTAAATTCTGGAGTCCAGGATTCGTACAAATAATTTGATTTAATAAATTGAAACTATTCATCAGACACTGAGTTTCAAATTTTGGGTTGGTTTTTTTTTCTAAATTTTCTTTTCTTTATATTTTTGTTATATTAGTTGTTATTTTTTAAATTTTATTACTTGTAATTCATGTAGTATGTTGTGCTAGAGGAGCTGATAAAACATATGAGTGATATTGAAAAAATAACTAAACAACAAATGTAAGGTTAGAAATCAAAACCTAGTGATTGGAAAGTGAACTTCTTATTGTAGCAACATGACTGAGATAGGAAATGCATTGAGTCTATGTGTATGTGTGTATATGTGTGTATAAATTTTAAAGAGTTACAGATGGAGATATATATATATATAAAGAAATATACAAACACATGTGCATATTATTATGTATGTGTATACATAGCAGCATGACTGAGATAGTGTATGTGTGTATGTGTTGGTGTATATGTAAATTTTAAAGAGTTACTGATGGAGATATATAAATATACAAACATATACATCTATCTATATATATAGAGAGAGAGAGATAGATAGATATAGATATAATAAGGAGCAGGAAGAAAATATCAACATAACATCATTATGTTTATTCACAGCAAAACACTATATACAGTATATATATTCTAGCAAATCAAGCAACTTTATAGAGGCTCACTGGTTGGTGTATCTAATCCCTGTAATTTAGCTCTAATTTTGCAGTTATTACCATCCCATCTTTCAGTTAGACAAAATACTAATTATCTAAGGGTGTAATTTGAAGTGTATATGGTTGCTATTTCTGGCACCTTGAACGACCATATAGAGGTTCACCCATTGCTCTTTATCCCTTGTAATTGAGAATCAATGAAGAGAGATATAACTAAAAACTTTTAAACCATTACTAACCCATATTTTATCCAAACAGAGAACTCCAGACCATATTATCCATTGGAAGTTCAATAATGTCCATTGTTTTTAAGGATATGAGGCTTCAGTTTGAGGGATATTTGGCTGATATTTCTAGCAGCTTGATCAACCATTTAGAGAGAGCCTTCCTCACTGGCTTGTTTAATCTGTGTAATTGAAAAGATGAAAGAAAATATAAAATTGGAATATTTGTGCTTTTTACACAAAAGCCATAAACCCTTTCATTAGCATATTTTAAATGAAATATGCTGCATGTGTGTTTCAATTAATTCTGAAAATAATACAAAAAATTGAAAGGATTTAGTAAAATAACTAACTCTCTCATTAACGATTTTGTTACCATATATCTAATGAAATATAACCTATTTCAATTAATTAATGAAGAATTTTGAGGGATTTTTTAAAATTATGAATTATTTCATTAATAAGGCAGTAACTTAACATAAGGTTCTTAAACAAAATTATGCTGGAAGATTTTAATTTACATAGAAACCATTTAAAATTGGTCATTTTGTTTCATAGAACCAGAGGCGATTTTGGGTGAGTTGCTATCAAAAGGATTAAATGGGTGATTAGAATGTAACTTAATGAAAGGTTCTGTCATGAAATTATTTAAATATGAATAAATGACTGATAAATTTCAAAAAGTCTGTACAATGTGGTAGAAATATATAATATAATACAATAATAATTAAATTTATTGTGTACAGTGCTCAAGTACACTACAGCTCATCAAAGGTGTATGTATAGTATATAGAATAATGTACAAAAGTCAGGGAAGTGAACAGTGTATAAGTCATGATATACACACAGACACACACTCACACATGTATGGAAGAGGAATATTAGGTGTAGAGTTGGCGAAATTCGGGAAGCATGGAAGTTTTAAAGGATGCAGTGTCCTGACAGCTAACAACTGATGCAGGTAGTTTGTTCCATACTTCAACAACTCTGAGCATGAAAAAATGTTTCTCAAATTCATGTGAGCAGTGCTGTTTTCTGATTTTGTAAGCATGTCCAGAGGTGTTAGACATATGGAATTCAAAAAGGTGCTTAGGGTTGTTGTTGGAAAGATGGTTAATAATGTTGTTAGTGTCTAGCGAGTCAGTTGCCAGATATCGGGAGCAAAATTAGTAGGACATCAGCCAATAGGTCTTATTTAGTAATAGTTATCCCCCTTTATGTTTTAAGTTAAAATCCTGTCTAGGTTGAATTGTTTGTCATCTTTCCAGGATTGATAAAATAAAGCACAGATAAAATAATAGGGCTGATTTCTATTCCTATAAACCATGCTAGAGGTGAATATAATTAAAATAGAAGTGTAAACAAGCAGTTTAGAGATGCATGGTGTAGTGGTAGGTGTGTTGGACTAATATTCATAATGACGTGGGTTCAATTTTTGGACTGGGTTGTGTATTGTGTTCTTGAGGCAAAACATTTCATTTCACATTGCTCCAGTATACTCAGCTGAAAATGAATACCAGCAATAGGTGGGAATTTAACCCTTGCCATGGACTAGCATCTTGTCCAGGGGGAAGTCTTATAATTTCTGTCGCTTAACGCCATGGATAAGCACTGGCCTGATGTTTCTCCTGGTTCAAGACAGATAGTAGACTTTTCTAAACAAACTGTTTGACTTATGAAACGTTGGAAGAATTTGTAATTTGAAATTGTGAGCGTCCCAATACAGAAATAATCATAACAACTGTTGATCACTATAAATAATAGTTGAGAAAACCAAGTAAAATATACATGGAGATGGAAAAATAGTAGACAGAGGTGTCTTGTGAGGAAACAAACCTTAAGGGCCTCTATCCATCTCCAGGGGTATCTTACCTGATTTTCTCAACCGACAGGAGACCCAGGGATAGACCCCAAGCAAGATGGTTGGATAACTCCATGAGCTTGGCTGACCTCGCTTGGGGATCCAGCCGGATTAGTTGGAGATGGCTGCTTCTGATAGGACCTGATAGCCCCGACAACAGTCTCAAGAATAAGCAGAAGAAGAAAACTGGAAACAAAAGATGGAAGGTTAAGTGTATTATTTGTGATAAAATAGTATAATGGTATAATATTTATGATAAAACACTCAAAACCTCCAAAGACCCCGAAACTGCCTACACCTCCTAAACCCCGAAACCACCTAAACACCGGAAACCATGAAGCTGCCTAAACCCGTGAAAACCCCCAGAACGCCTGAAACAGCCTAAACCCTCAAAAGCCCCGAAACAGCCCAAAGCACCTGAAACCACCTAAAACCCTTAAAACCCCTAAACCACCAAAACTGCCTAAATCCCCTAAACCCCCGGAAAAATGTCAAAACACCAAATACCAAACACCGAAACCTCCTAAACCCCCAGAAAACACCCAAAATCCCCAAAACCGCCTAAACCACCTGAAACCGCCTAAACCACCCGAAAACGCCTAAACCACCCGAAACCGCTTAAACCCCCGGAAACCGTCAAAACCCCTGAAAACTCAAAACCACCGAAACCGCCTAAACCGCTGAAAACCACCTAAAACCCCGAAACCCCCGAAACCCCCAAAACACCCGAAACCGCCTAACCCCACCGAAATCCCCGAACCTCCCGAAACCGCCAAACCCCCGGAAACCCTCAAAACCTCCGAAACCGCCTAAATCCCCGAAACACACCAAACACCCGAAACCCCCAAAACTTCCGAAACCGCCTAAACACCCCCGCCACCCCGAAACAGCCTAAGCCTCCCGAAACCCCTAAAACCTCCGAAATCCCCCACCCCCCCCCGAAGCCCTTGCAATCACTTTAATACCCGAAGACCTCAAAACTGCCTGAACTGCCTAAACCACCCGAAACCCCCGGAAGCCGTCAAAACACCCGAAAGCACCTAAACCCCCAAAACCCCCAAAACTCCCGAAACCGCCTACACCCCCGAAACTGCTACCTACCCCCTCCCCAAATCCTCAAAACCTCCCGGAAACCGTCTAAACCGCCCGAAACCGCTAAAACACCCGAAACCGCCTAAACTACCGGAAACCCCCAAAACCCCCAATACGCCTAAATCCCCTAAAGCCCCCGAAACCGCCTAAATCACCAAAACCCCCCGAAACCCCTGAAACCGCCTAAACCCCCGAAACCGCCTAAACCCCCGAAACCCCCGAAATCCCCGAAACCTCTTGAATCGCCTAAACCCCCGAAACCGCCTAACCCGCCTAAACCCCCGGAACCGCCTAAACCGCCTAAACCCCCGAAACCCTAAACCCCCTAAACCGCCTAAACCTTTGAAAACGCCTAACCCCTGAAACCCCCGAAGCCGCCTAAAGCCCCCGAAACCCACCGAAACCACCTAAATCCCCCGAAACCCCGAAACCCCCGAAACCCCCAAAACCCCCCGAAACCGCCGAAATCCCCCGAAACCCCCAAAACCTACCGAAACCACCTAAACCCCCAAACCCCCGAAATGGCCTAAATCCCCGAAACCGCCTAAACCCCCCGAAACCCCCAAAACCCACTGAAACCACCTAAATCCCCCGAAACTCTGAAACCGCCAAACCCCCCCCCTCCCCCCAAGAGTGCCTAAATCCCCTAAACCGCCTAAATCCCCCGAAACCCCGAAACCCCCGAAACCCCCCGAAATTCCGAACCAACCAAACCCTCCGAAACCGCCTAAATCCCCCGAAACCCCTAAAACCCACCGAAACCACCGAAATCCCCCGAAACCCCGAAACCCCCGAAACCCCCAAAACCCCCCGAAATTCCGAACCCCCCAAACTCCCCGAAACTGCCTAAATCCCCCGAAACCCCCCGAAACCCACCGAAACTACCTAAACCCCCAAACCCCCGAAATGGCCTAAATCCCCCGAAATGGCCTAAATCCCCCGAAACCGCCTAAACCGCCGAAACCGCCTAAACCCGCCGAAACCCCCAAAACCCACCGAAACCACCTAAACCCCCCGAAACCCCGAAACCGACAATGGCGCCTAAATCCCCTAAACCGCCTAAAGCCCCCGAAACCCACAGAAACCACCTAAATCCCCCGAAACCCCGAAACCCCCGAAATCCCCAAAACCCCCCGAAATTCCGAACCCCCCAAATCCCCCGAAATCGCCTAAATCCCCCGAAACCCCCAAAACCCACCGAAACCACCTAAACCCCCAAAACCCCCTGAAACCCCCAAACCCCCGAAATCGTCTAAATCCCCCGAAACCGCCTAAACCCCCAAAACCCACCGAAACCACCTAAACACCCCGAAACCCCGAAACCCCTGAAACCGCCAAAACCCCCAAAAATGCCTAAATCCCCTAAACCACCTAAACCTCCGAAGACCCCTGTTTCCAGACTTTCGAGCCTTTCGGGGGTTTCTGGGAGGGTCTACTCCTGGGTCTCCTGTCGGTTGATTTTACCTGTAAAATTTGTCCCACGATTCTTTCGTGAGACATTCCAACCACACGTCCATATTATTAAACCCGTGATCTCTCAATTCGGAGAAGTAGCAACTCTACCTGGAGTGATTCTCTGATCTCTGAGTTATGCACCTCATTTTTTCTGATTACTGAATGTTGAAGTTGGCGCTTAACTACACCAGCTCCTGCAATTCTTAATTCATCCTCCTGCCTTCCATCACTTGTGAACACGGCCCCGAGATACTTCAACTTCTCTACCTGCTTCTGTTTCAATAAAGAATGGAATGATCATGAGTGGAATGCCTGTGATCATAGGCTTGCTCCATGAGAGTTGACCTGGGGCTAAACAACAACAGCGAATAAACAACCCTCGTTACTTGCAAGTCAGAAGAAATGGAGAAATGTATATGTGCGTATGTGAATATTTATATATATATGTGAATGTATGCTTGCGCATATGGCTGCATGAATGTTTATGGTCCAGACGAGATATCACTATCGAAACCAAGGGTATCTGACTTGTGCCGTCTCCTCTTTGCTTTATGCTTGTGAAACGTGGGTCACATACAGAAAGCACCTCAAGGAACTGGAGATATTTCACCAACAATCTCTTCGTAAGTCACTTCGGTGCAATGGAAAATGTTCGTCAGTGATTTGGAAGTTCTCAAACAGAGCAGGTGCGTGACTATAGCGGGCATGATCTTTCGGCATCGGTTGAGGTGGTGCGGACACGTGGTCCGGATGTCTGATGATCGTATTCCAAAGCAACTTCTCTATGGAGAACTGTGTGAAGGAAGGCGACCACCACACAAACCAAACATGTGGTACCGGGACTGTGCAGGGCACCTTGGCTTGTGCTGGAATTTTAGCTGACGAATGGGAGAAAATGGCTGAGGAGCTCGTGAAGTGGAGACGTTTTATCAAGTCAGGTAGTGAACACTTTGAAACTCGTCGGAGAGAACACCTAACACTGAAAAGTAAGGTAAGGAAAGGAGACTGTTCTGAACTGCCTGCTGTTGAACATCATCTGGTTTGCCAGCATTGTGGTCGAGTCTGCCTGAGCAAAGCTGGTTTGACTAGACACGAAAAAAGTCATATCAGTAAACATCATGTAGATTATGATCTGAAAAGGTGTAAGAAATGTGGCAAGGAATGTGCTAGCATGGGAGATCTCAAAAGACACATGAAAACACACAGCCAGAACAAAGCAATGGAAAGTGCCGGAGGAGCCTACAGTTGCCATATATGTGCCAGAGGATGCAAGTCTTTGGCTGTATGGTAATGAGGAATCCTTGTTGGATAGTTTATCAATATAGACGTGAGGGAAAGTCCCTCGTCTATTTACCATTTTCGTAAGTGAGAGGATAGGTACTCCATAGAATTATAACAAGTGAGTGGGTGTGTGTGTAGACAAGATAAAAACCACAACGAGAGTTCTATTCAACAATGTAAATAAGGATGATGTTTATTTTGTCTATTATGTGTCTGTTATATTACAAATGAAACAACATACCAATATAGACGTGATCAGTTGAAATGAAGGCAACGTATTACAATTGTCGTGGGTCACCAATGTAACGCCCACGTTATGTGACGGGACCAGTAAAGTGAAATCAGTTATGAGCCAGTGCTCATAACTGTAGCTTCGGCATAGGAGTTCAGTGTATTGACATCTGTGTGATCTCGTGGTCCAAAGTCTGTCTGCTGTTTTGTGGTACAAAGGCCGTCTGCTGTTTGCTGTCTCCGTGGCTTGTCTGAGAAAGTAATACTGCTGCTTACTTAAATAGTGTTCTCAACCAGGGGGAGACAACTAGGCCTGGTCCATTATCCGACAGGGGAGCGTAAGGCGTCTTACTACAGCTGGTTTAAAGAGCCACATTCGTGCCTCACATTTTTTAGCATTTTATCGGGCGATGACAATGCTCGAACACGAGTTTGCAGCCATCATATATATATATGTGAATGCATGCTTGCGCACATGTATGTGATTATGTATACGTATGTGAATATGCGTGTACATGTAAATATGTGTGTGTGTGTGTGTCTGCATACATGTATGTGTACCTGAAAATGTTTATGTATGTATATGTATATGTATGTATATGTATAAGTTTGTGTATGACTATGCATGTATGTGTATGTGTATGTATGTGTATGGGTGTATTTATCTGTAGTTCCATCTCCCAGAACCAGCTGTGTCATTAATGTATAAGTTGATATGCCCCCCACCCACCTCTACACACAGATCCCTCCCCACTCCAGTAGCGTACATATCTGTTTTCTGTCAGTTGAGTACGACCATGCTGTAGCAGTGATTTTCAGAGAATTTTGTAAATTATATCATCCCACCACCACGATGGTGACAACGACGACGACGATGACGACGGCGACCACCACCACCTCCAATACACACCACCACCACTACCACCACCACCACTACACACCACCACCACCACACACACCACCACCAATGCACACACCAACACTACTATCAACACCACTATTACCACCTACACTACAGACACACCACCACCACCATCATCACCTCCATCACCACCACTACATGCACCACCACGACCACTACACACACCACCATCACCACCACCACTACACACACCACCATCACCACCACCACTACACACACCACCACCAACACCACTACACACACAACCATCCCCACCACCACTACACACACCACCATCACCACCACCACTCTACTCTAGTACCTATATATTTTACCAATGTCTAGTTGTCAAATAGCGAAGTTAGGCTTTTTGTTATTATAACACCTTATATATTTCTTTTAATTTTATAAGGAATCATTTTTTTTTTAAAGCTTCAAATGTAAAGATTTTTATTTAACGGGAAGATGTGCATATTCCCGGCTCCCAACCATAAGATAGAGGAGGTGTAGAATAAACAGGGAGGTGGGGGTGAAAAATCGCTAATTTTTCTAGATTGTCTCCCTTGATTTTTTAAAACTCAGAATTGTCATTTAGTTTGCATATTGAGACCCCAACTCATTCTATTTATTTTATAACCTATGGGATTTCTAGTAATGTTCTTTTTTGCCATGTAAATATAGTGTTTTATAATGTCTAGAGAAAATCAATTGTCGCAGGAATGCTACCACTTAAAATAAAATTTAATCGGAGATAAATTAACAAAATTTAATGCTTAGAAGGGTTGTAATATGAGCGGAGTGGAAAAAATCTGAAAAGTTTATAAATGGTGGTGGGGGTGAGACAATTATTCGAGACTCGTGAGTAAGTGTTGTATAGCTGGGTGGACTTATCTGAGAAAATCATCCCAAAACATAAATAATTGCTTCAATCTGGTGTCTGACTCTTTTCTTCTTTCGTTGCTTGATTCTTTTCTCATTTCCTTCCTTCTTTTTTTTTTTTGGGGGGGGGGGGGGGGTTCTCTTTAAGAGTTTTGGTTTGTTTTGTTTTGTTTTGTTTTTGTATAAACATCTTTGTAAAATAAAAGAGTTACCTTATTGCAAAAAATAAATCTAAAAAAATAATTGTTTCTACTTTTGGCACAAGGCCAGCAATTACTCAGTGTATTACTGGTTCTTTATTTTATCGACCCCGTAAGGATGAAAGGCAAAGTTAACCTCGGCGGGATTTGAACTCAGAATGGCAAGGGCCGTAACTCTATACGTCAAAGTATGGCGTCCGACCCTCTACCGATACTGCCAATCCACCGCCCGTCTAAAAAAATAATACCAGCAATAATTTTGTAAAAGTTGCCTCCCTTACATGGAGAATATCGTGCGTCATTTTTCTAATACAATGGTAGGCTGAAAATGTTGGAAAATATATCTCATTTGGTCGTTCCATGAGAGTGTCTTGGTCAGCATATGAACTTTTCAGCCAACCCTCGTAATAATTTCTAATTTAGGATCAAGGCTAGCAATTCGGGAGGGGGAAGAAAGGAAAGTCGATAATATTGATCGCCAATACTTGATTGATGCTTTATTTCATCAACCTCGGAAGGATTAAAGTTGAGGTAGAGCCGGGTTTGAAATTAGAATGGTAGAGTGTTTAAAATAATTGTTTCTACTATTGGCACAAGGCCAGCAATTGCCCAGTACATTACTGGTGCTTTATTTTATCGACCCCGTAAGGATGAAAGGCAAAGTTGACCTCGGCGGGATTTGAACTCAGAATGGCAAGGGCCGTAACTCTGTGCTTCAATAATAATAATTGTTTCTACTTTTGACACAAGGCCAGCAATTACTCAGTACATTACTGGTACTTTATTTTATCGACCCCGTAAGGATGAAAGGCAAAGTTAACCTCAATGAAAATTATTGTGTACAGTGATCACGTGCACTACAACTCATCGAAAGTGTATGTATAGTACATAGAATAATTGTTCCTACTTTTTGCACAAGGCCAGCAATTATCCCAGTGCATAACTAGTACTTTATTTTATCGACTCCATAAGGATGAAAGGGAAAGTTAACCTCGGCGGGATTTGAACTCAGACCGTAAAGAGCCGTAACTCTGTGCTGCACAATCATGGCCTCCGACCCTCTATCGATACTGCCAATCCACCAATAATGTACAAATGTCAGGAAAGTGAACAGTATATGAATCATGATATACACACAGACACACACACATACGTGCGTGTGTGTGGAAGGGGAATATCAGGTGTAGTGTAGGCGAATTTCAGCAAGCAGTGTCCTAACTGCTAACAACTGATGCAGGTAGTTTGTTCAGTAACTCTGAGCGCGAAAAAATGTTTCCGAAAATCATGGGAGCTGTGCTGCCAGACGTCGGAGCTTTAATGTATCCATATTTTAAACCCAATGCTGCAAAAAAAGAAGATTTAGTACAACACAGTGTGTGAGAAGGTTGGATCTTTGAATAATAGGTACAACACATGTTTGCCAGCTGAATAAACTGCAGTAATTGGAAATAAAGTGCCTTGCTCAAGGATGCAATACAGATGGTGGATGGGTGCTACACGAGAATGCTGAGGATGGCTCTGAACATTAATCAGTATACACTGAGGATGAAAAACTCAGAGCTATATGGGAGCCTCCCAAAAGTCAGCTCAAAAGTGACACAGAGGAGACTGTGGTTAGCTGGACATGCTCACCGACATCCAGAGTTGACATTGCACTCAATGCTCCTGTGGCAGCCCCTACATGGACACACTGGAAGAGGAAGACCAAGGTTAACGTATCTTGATGTCCTAAGGACAGACACTGGTCTGTTGGAGACGCAGGACATGGCAGAGATAATGAGGAACAGAGACCGCTGGAGAGAACTTATCCATGGATCTCGGGAATTTTACCCGCCCTAGATATATATATATATATATATATATATATATATATATATATATATATATAGAGAGGAGAAAAGAGAGAGAGAGAGAGAGAGAGAGAGAGAGAGTGAGAGAGAGAGAGAGAGAGAGAGAGAGAGAGAGAGAGAGAGAGAGAGAGAGAGAGATAGAGAGAGAGAGAGAGAGAGAGAGAGGAAAATGTGCTTCGTAGAATCGAGACGTATCCGAGGACCGCGCGATTTCAGAGTCACGTTTGATCACCACATCGATCGTGCCTCGAGCTGGTCGCCCGAGAAACAATTGTAATATGTCCAATAAATTCTTTTCGTCGCAACACTGATTCTCTCTTTTCTGTGATATATATATACATATATGTATAAATTGAAATAAAATGAAAACGAAATTTCATTTCTCACTCTTAGTATGGCACTTACTTAAATGTAAGTATGCATGTATACGTACATACATATATGTATACAGACGTACAGTAGCACGCATATATATATATATATATATATATATATATATATATATATATATATATATACATATATACATATATATGCATACAGGTACACATACATATATGCACGTATCAGTTTAGCGGACGCTTATTATAACGCCGCTTTGTTCGTTTGTAAACAAACTGAACAGCCTGAATTTATGCCATACGGTGTTAAGGCAACCACGTCACCTTTTTGTTCAACACTGACACAGGAACGATGTACTAGTTTCAAGCTTGTTAGCTATCATCAACACCGTTTACCCATCTGCCAGATAGTTGAACGTTCGAAAGTATATACTTTCCTTATGAAAATTAACGGCTGAGCAGCCTAATTTGCATATTGAGTGAGTTAAATCGGTCAGGCATACCGAAAACGATAAATTGAAATAAAATGAAAACGAAATTTCATTTCTCACTCTTAGTATGGCACTTACTTAAATGTAAGTATGCATGTATACGTACATACATATATGTATACAGACGTACAGTAGCACGCATATATATATATATACATATATATGCATACAGGTACACATACATATATGCACGTATCAGTTTAGCGGACGCTTATTATAACGCCGCTTTGTTCGTTTGTAAACAAACTGAACAGCCTGAATTTATGCCATACGGTGTTAAGGCAACCATGTCACCTTTTTGTTCAACACTGACACAGGAACGATGTACTAGTTTCAAGCTTGTTAGCTATCATCAGCACCGTTTACCCATCTGCCAGATAGTTGAACGTTCGAAAGTATATACTTTCCTTATGAAAATTAACGGCTGAGCAGCCTAATTTGCATATTGAGTGAGTTAAATCGGTCAGGCATACCGAAAACGATAAACTGAAATAAAATGAAAACGAAATTTCATTTCACACTCTTAGTATGGCACTTACTTAAATGTAAGTATGCATGTATACGTACATACATATATGTATACAGACGTACAGTAGCACGCATATATATATATATATATATATATATATATATATATATATATATATATATATATATATATATATATATATATATATATATATATATATATATATATATATATATATATATACATATATACATATATATGCATACAGGTACACATACATATATGCACGTATCAGTTTAGCGGACGCTTATTATAACGCCGCTTTACGATATATTAACAAATGGAAACTATATTTATAAAACCATATTTATTTCATTATACATATTTCAAGGACACCAAGTTAAATTATGGTGTGCTTTCATCAGATAAAATATAATATAGATCAGTTTTATAAATAAATATTGACATACCCTTAAAGAATGCGATATATATACAGTGGCGGACTATGTCTAAAAATATTGGTTGCCAGATGAAGCGGGGCCCACCTACATACATAGTGCTATCATTTAATTTTTATAATGAATAAATAACATTTTCGAAAGATACATAAGTGGAAACAAAACAGTGCAATCAAATTTTTGCGGAAAAATATCTTACCTTCTCCAATAAAAAATATGTATTTTGCGAAATCCAGAGACTTTCAAAAATACCAGAAGTTGACCCTAAATATTACTAATAGCTCTAGGAAAGCCATGGACGACTCCACATCTTTTTAACTTTGATTTTGAAAGTAGGTTTATAATTATCAATTTTCAATATACTTTTGTAGCTGTCTTGGTGGCCTAGTTGGAGGAATCGTAGCTGGTGGGATCGTGGTCTGAATTTCGATCCTGGTTGCAAGTAGGGTCCTCAGTAAACCGTTTCAGTTTTTTTTCTTGTAAAATAAAAACTGAAAAAAGAGATTACATGACCTCTTGACCAGGATTGAACCCAAGGCCAGGATCTCCACCGTCTCTAGTACCTACCGCTAGGCCACAGAGACAACTACGAAAATCTTATGAAAATTTATATTTATAAACCTACTTTCAAAATTTTCAAAACAAAGTGTTCATGTCTTTCTTAAAGTTATTGTTCCTACTTAAGGTCGACTTCTAAATCATTTGGGTGTTCCATAAACTACATCCTCGTTTTGTTTCACATCTATCTAGACTATATTGTAACCTGTAATCCATGTTTCATTTCTGTTGCACCTCATTTCTCCACCTCCCCCTCTCTCTCTCTGTGATATTTGAATCTACTATCATTTGGGCTTACTTTATTCATATATATATGTTTTTGCATGTCAGATTCAAACTTACATTGATTGGCATTATATATATATATTATTTGTTATATATATATATGTTTTTGTATGTCAGTAAGATTCAAACTTACAATGATTGGCATTATACATATATCATCATCATCATCATCATCATCATTTTACGTCCGCTTTTCCCTGCTTGCAAGGGTGGGACAAATCCTATTCAGCACAGCATCTCTCCACTTGTCACGGTTCTTCGTCATCTCCTCCGTGAGCTTCAGCGATCTGAGGTCCGCTCTCACCACCTCCGCCCATGTTTTTCGTGGTCTTCCTCTACTGTGTCTTCCTTCTACTGGCATTTCTTGGCACTTCTTTACCCAGCGGTCATCCTCCATGCCCATCACATGTCCATACCATCGCAGTCTTCTCTCCCGCATACTACAAATATCCCTCTTATATACAGTTTCTCTCTCAACTCATTCATGCTTGGTCGTTCACGTACATTGACACTGCACATCCAACGGAGCATGCTTGCTTCATTTCTCTCCAGCCATTGCATATCCTCTGCAGTTGCTGCCCATGTCTCACTACCATGCAGCATCACGCATCTCACACAGGCATCATATAACCGTCATTTCGTATGCAGGGAGAAACGCTGCTTTGTCAGAAGAGGAAGCAGCTCCCTAAACTTCTTCCGGCTCGTCCTTATTTTAGATAGTATGGCCTCAGAACAGCCCCTCCCATGCTAATCTGATCTCCTAGGTTCCGGAAGCTATCAACCACTTCTATAGAACCTACCTACATTTGAAAAATCTGTCTCTCACTGCGACTTCTACTGTCAAATTTCCCTGCATACGTAGTTTTTCTTACCTATTAGTTTGCCTGCTATCTCACTACATCTCTTGTGTACTCAAGATCTGCATTGTGTACATTTTATAGAATTTATGCCAGTTCCTTTTCTACATATCGAACATGGCCATTTCCCTGATGGGATCAGAGTTTTGTCCTCTTTTCTACTTATCAACACTTTTGTCTTAACTAGGTTCACTCTCGGTCCTCTTGATTCCAACTGCTGTTTCCATAGCCAGAATTTATTCTCTAGCTCCTCTACTGATTTTGCTATAAGAAGCAGATCGTCAGCATAGAGACGTTCCCATGGGCAGCCAGTCTTAAACTCCTCTGTTCTGGCTTGGAGGACTCTAATGAACAAGAACGGACTGAGGACCGAACCATGATGTACTCCTACTTGTATCTGGAATTCCTCACTAAACTCCATTCCTACCCTCACTTTACTGACAGCACCTCTGTACAAAGTTTGCACTCTCCTCACAAGCCATTCCTCAACACCTAGTTTCCTTAGGGCCCTCCAGATGACAGATCGGTGTATCCTATCAAAGGCCTTCTCTAGGTCAACAAAAGCTAAGTATAGTGGCTTATTCTTCTCTAAGAACCTCTCTTGTAGTTGTCTCACTAAGAAGAGGACATCTGTTGTACTTTACCCAGACACAAAACCAAACTGCATCTCATCTAGTTTGACCCTTTCTCTAATTAGTTGTGCTGATATTCTTTCTGCCACTTTCATAACCTGATCCATCAGATTTATGCCTCTATAATTGCTCCTCTCCGGAGCATCCTCTTTACCTCTGTAGCAATTAACAAGTATACTGCTACAGCAGTCTTTGGGTATGACACCGCCATATATAGCTTGGTTAATGATGCATGCAACCAGTTTAGTACCTACTTCTCCTGATGCCTTCAGCATCTCAGCATCTATCCCCGACGGTCCAGCGGCCTTACCATTTTTAATTTCCTTAATTGCCTCTTGGCCCCTATATTCGTCAACCTCAATAGCTGGTCCCTCTGTCGGGTCTTCTGGGGGTAGTTTCTCTCTCTCCCATTTGTTCTCCACATTCATCAGCCTCTCATAAGGACATTTCCAGGCCTCCTTTTTCTGATCATTAGTGACACTAAGTACACTAGCACCATTCCGGACACATTTATCTCCAACAACATCCTGATTTACACTGACATACTGCCTTGCAATGCGGAACAACACACGTCTCTGATCTTTCCATTGCAGGACATTAGCAAACCTCCTACTCTCAGCTGCCATGCATGCTAAGTACACCTGACGTCTAGCTTCCCTCTTAGCAGCTGTGTATCGGTCTCTACTCCCACCATTTTTCCAAGTGTTCCATGCTAGTCTTTTGTCTCTAATGGCCCTATCTACCGTGCTGTTCCACCACCAGGTCACTCTCTGTCGGGTCGGAGCTCTGCTCCAGCCACAAGTTTCTTCAGTAGCCTGCAGCAAGTTGCCACGTAAGAAATTCCAGTTGTCATCTATGTCATACGATTCTAAAACGTCTTCTTTCTCGTCATACACATCTTGAAGAGCTTTCCTAAATTTATATTTTAGTGAGAGGTCTTTTAGTTTCCAGACCCTCCTTTTCCACACCTTCCTGTATATCTCATTTTGTCTCTTGCTTATTGAGCTGTCACTAACGACTAACCTATGCTGTGGTGTACATTCTTCCCCGGAGTATGCCTTAGTATTTGACACCATCTGTCTGTCTCACTGCCTAACTAGTAAGAAGTCAATCTGACTTATGTGCTCGCCTGATTGGTAGGTTATTAGGTGGTTGGTAGATTTCTTGAAGTTAGTGTTGCAAATGGTTAGTGCACTAGCATCACAAAATTCAAGAAACCTCACTCCTTCTTCGTTTCTTGAGCCATAACCATGCCCATAATGTACCCCAATGTATCCATCCAGGAGCTGTCCAGCATGACCATTGGAATCCCCTGCTAGCATAATAATGTCTCTGCCCTATTTCATTGAGGCAGTTTCTAAAAGTTGCTCGTAAAAGTAGTCTTTCTCTTCTTTACCTAAGCCCGCCTGGAGAGCATAGGTAGAGATGATTGTCAACAGTCTCCTGCCTACAACTAATCTAATCTTAACTATTCTATTACTGACTCTAACTACCTCTATTGTCTTATCGATCCATCTCTCAGCCAGTAAAATGCCTACCTACCTAACCCATCATCATTACCTACCCAGAAAAGCTTATAAATAAGATGTTTGCCTGCGATTAATCTTGCAGAGGCACCTCTCCATATCACCTCTTTCACGCAGCACACATCCACCTGTTTTCTCTCTAGCATCTCCACTATCTCACCAGATATACCTGTTAGAGTGCCAAAATTAAGTGTGGTGGACTATGTCTAAAAATATTGGTTGCTAAATGAAGGGGGCCCATCTACATATAGGCTGCTATCATTTAATTTTTATAATGAATAAATAACATTTTTAAAAAATACATAAGTGGAAACAAAACAGTGCAATCAATATTTTGCGGAAAATTATCTTAACTTCTCCAATAAAAAATATTATGTATTTTGCGAAATCCAGAGACTTTCAATAATGACCTTTGCTGTTTCACACTCACAATCAATATATATATATCTATGTGTGTGCGCGCGCGCGTGTGTGTGTGTGTGTGTGTGTGTGTGTGTGTGTGTGTGTGTGTGTGTGTGTGTGTGTGTCTATCTATCTATATATATATATATGTATAGTAATAATAATAAATGTGAAGACTAAAATCCAAAGAGGGCTCGATAAGAATAAATATATAAGAACCCTAGAGCAAATATTTATTAAAATAACAGATTAAAGTTTAAGCAAAAAATCGCTGCTTTCACCCTTAACGGGATCTTCTGAAACTAAAAAAATCAATCTGTGTACGCAGAAGTAAATATTTCGAAAAACGTTGCAACTGAAGAAAAACAGGAAGACGATACTTTGGTTCGTGAAAACGTTCCCTGGCAATGAACAGAAAAAAACGAAGATAACACGTCGTTATGAGAATAAATACACGCAAAGACAAAACCACGTTTATGGTATAAATGGAGTTGTAGACTAATATTCTATTTAAGAAACCAAATGATTCTCGGCTTCGGAGTTAACCATAATTGTTTCTACTTTTTGGCACAAGGCCAGCAATGGAGTTAAGAATAATGTAAATAAATTAGTGGAACGAAAATGACAAGTGTATATATCTATATCTATATCTATATCTATCTATCTATCTATCTCTCTCTCTTGTTGCGCCCTTGTGGCTAATAAAGAAATCTATCTCTCTCTCTCTCTATATATATATATATATATTAAAATAACAGATGAAAGTTTAAGCAAAGAATCGCTGCTTTCACCCTTAACGAGATCTTCTGAAACTAAAAAGTCAATCAAATATATATAAATATATATTTGATATATATTTATCCTTATCGAGCCCTCTTTGGATTTTAGTCTTCTAATTTATTATTATTACTATATCTCTATATATATAAAACGGTAGATGTCTGTCTGTGTGTGTGTATGACTTTTATGCATTTCCACATTTCTCTGCCGATTTTGATGATTTGTTTTTTCCAATGTGCTCCAAATTTACCAGGCCAGGTCAACGCGTAATTATTTTTGCCAAACATTTTCTGCTTCTATGAAAATAAATCGATAAAACTAAATACATGCTGTAACCCTCTCTCTTACACGCTTCATTCCTCTCACTACCCTCAATCTCCCCTGCAATTCTCTTTAAAAGGTTACTGTATCCGTCTCTGAAGGAACGCGACACAAACTTTGATAACCCTCTCTCTTACACGCTTCATTCCTCTCACTACCCTCAATCTCCTCTGCAACTCTCTTTAAAAGGTTACTGCCTCCGTCTCCATTACAGTTTAGGTTCACACTTACATTTTACATCAAATAACAAATATTCAAAAGCAACAGATGAATTTATAAAACAACAAACGCAACAATAACGACCTCTCTATAATTTAACTGCTTTACTCTCTCTGTCGCTCTTCACTCCCTATATGACAACACTGCAGAGAGAGAAACAATGTATATGATCAAATGGAGCGTTCCGTATATTCCCCCTCTCAATAATTTAACTGCTTTACTCTCTCTGTCGCTCTTCACTCCCTATATGACATCACTGCAGTGGAGCGTTCCGTATTGACATACGGCTTATCTGGGGCATTTTCAATCGGCTTATTGCAAATAACAACCCGCAAAATAACACTTCATATAACAGATTAATGCTATAGACATATGAATCGGAATGTAACCCGTGAACTTTTTCCTGGGCAAAATTATTCGAACAGACATGACCTCATTGCCAGAGTGTTCAGACTGAAACTGGATAAACTCATGGCTTTAATCAAAAAGGTCAGGTATTTGGGGCTGTAAAATGTGACATGTTCACCGTCGAATGGCAAAAACGAGGGCTGCCACATGCTCACATTTTGATTTGGTTAGCTGATAAAATCAATTCAAATGCCACAGACAGCTTCATTTCGGCTGAAATCCCTAACCCAGCAACTGACCAGGAATTACATGACATCGTCAAAGCTAACATGGTCCGTGTGCGTCGGGTCCTAATGAGCATCACACGTATCTGAAGGGGGGGGGTCGTCCAGTAAGGGATACCCAAAAAAATTTGTTGACGAGACTCAGACTGGTGGCGATGGGTACCCCCGTAAGGGGGAGAAGGCCCGAGAACGGTGGCTTCACCACAACAGTAAAGGGAGGTCAAGTCGACAATAGATGGGTGGTCCCTTACTGCCCGCTTCTCTTGAAGATGTTCAACGCCCACATCAACGTTGAGTTTTGCAACTTCGTCAAGTCTATAAAATACATATGCAAATATGTAAATAAGGGTTCTGATGAGGTCACAGAATACCTGTCGGGGCGGTACATCAGTAGCAAAGAAGCTTTTTGGCGCCTATTTGGTTTACCCCTACCCCAACGGCACCCCGCCATCGTACAGCTTGCGGTACATTTGGAAAATTGGCAAAGGGTTTACTTTACGGACCAAACCGCCGCAAAGCTGGCCACCGATCCGAAAGAGATCACTCTGACAGGTTTATTCAAACTTTGCCAGTTCGATACATTTGCGCAAACAATTGTGTACTCCCAGGTTACATCCTACTTTATATGGTCGAAAAACACTTGGGTGCGAAGAAAGTCAGGTCAGGCTGTTGAAAGACATCCTGGTGTAAAATTTGACAGCTGTCTTGGAAGGGTTTATTACACTGTGCCCCCAAGTCAGCATGAGTGCTTTCATCTCCGCCTTCTTCTGCATGAAGTAGGCCCACAAAGTTTTCAGGACCTCAAAACTGTTGATAGAGAAATATGTGATACGTACCGGGAAGCCTGCTTTAAGCGTGATCTTTTGGAAGATGATTCGCAATGGGATTCCACTTTAGCAGAGGGTGCTTTGTTGAAATCACCTAAAGGTCTACTGGAACTCTTTGCCATTTTTCTTCAAAAGTGTGAATTGGGTGATCCCAAATCTTTATGGGTCAATTACAGAGACTTCATGACTGAGGATTTCCTGCGCCTGGCTCATCTGCAGTATCCTTTAGTGGAAGTTGCTTACAGCGGCATTATCTACAACAGGGCACTCATTGATATCGAGGACGCCCTCCTCGACATGGGTGGCAGTGAGTTGGCGACGTATGGCTTGCCGTCAACCGTCACAGATGAAGCTAACACGTTGGCCCCGGATTTGTTGCGGGAAACAGCATATGACATCGAATCTCTTTCCCAATACTTAGAGGAAAATGAGCCCAAACGTCTGTCGGACCAAAGGTTGGCCTATTTAACTATCATTGACGCGGTTCAAAATCAGACTGGGGGTATTTACTTTCTCGATGCTCCTGGGGTACCGGAAAAACTTTTGTAACAAAATTGATTCCCGCTAAGATTCGTCAGGAGAAAAAAATTGCGTTGGCCGTTGCATCGTCCGGGATTGGTGCTACTTTGCTGTCGAGAGACAGGACAGCACATTCAACCTTTAAACTCCCCTTGGATTTAGTAAAAACTGAGACACCAACATACAATATCAGCAAGAGCTCACATGAAGCTCTGGTTCTCAAAAAATGTTGCCTCATTGGTTGGGATTAGTGCACAATGGCACACAAGGGTGCTCTTGAGGCATTGGACAGGACCCTGAAAGACATTAGGGATCCTACGGCTCCTATGGGTGGCGTAACCCTTCTGCTATCAGAGGATTTTCGGCAAACGCTGTCTGTCATACCCAAAGGGACAAGAGCTTATGAAGTGCGTGCCTGCCTTAAGTCATCCACGTTGTGGCCCCAGGTGAAGACTTTGTACCTGAGCACAAATATGCGTGCTCAGTTGCATGGTGACAACATGTCTGCAGCATTTGCTCAGAACATTTTAGCACTTGGTGAGGGCAAAGTCCCTGCGAATGACAAGGGCGACATAGCAATCTACTCCCTGTGCAACATTGTGAGCAGCCCTTCTGATCTTTGGGAGGCAGTTTTTCCTAATGTCTCATCTAACTTTAAAAACTTCGATTGGCTCAGCGAAAGAGCCATCCTTGCTCCGAAAAATGCCATGGTTAATTTTATTAACGAGCAGCTGATTGAGAAAATTCCCGGTAAAGAGCACATCTTCAAATCTATCGACCGGACGTCAGACCCCGACGATATCGTTAATTATCCGGTTGAGTTATTAAATTCCCTTGAGCCTCCAGGGCTCCCACCTCACATTCTTAAGCTTAGGGTTCGCTGTCTCATTATGCTAATAAGGAACTTGCGTCCACCAAAGCAGTGCAACTGTACTCGCATGGTCGTCAAGTCAATGACGCCCCACTTGATTGAGGCCACCATTGTAACGGGGTGCGGGAGAGGGAAGAATGTTTACATTCCAAGGATGAACCTTTTCCCCTCGGCGTCAGATATCCCGTTCGATTTCCGGCGATCCCAATTCCCGATGAGACCATGTTTTGCCATGTCCATTAACAAGTCACAAGGGCAAACATTGTCGGTGGCGGGCATCCATTTGGGAGAGCCATGCTTTTCCCATGGCCAACTTTATGTTACCTGTTCCCACGTAGGGAGCAGGAATGGACTTTTTGCTTACACTTCTCAAGGGATGACACGCAATATCGTCTACAAAGAGGTGCTATAGATGTTGGTGCAGGTGTTGGAGGTGTTGGAGCTATGCCGTCTGGAAAACTATTTCCTGGTAGGGTCACCCATGGCGGACAGATGTGACACCCAGCGGCATCAGGGCCACCATCTTGCAACTTTTGTCTGCTAAATTCGCTATTGGAAGATTATTAACCCATCATTGATTGTCCAAAATGCTAATTGGTTCGTAACTTTTAATAACCGGTTCAACTGCTTTATGCACTTAATTGATAAGCTTATTCGCTTTCAAGCCACGTTTACCTGTATGTAACTTTTCATAGCAAATGAATAAACCCGAGCAACGCCGGGCTAAACTGCTAGTATCTATATATATATATATAAATCTGAGGATGTGTGAGTTAAGGTTTGTAACGGTTTCACGTCCACAATTTCCAACGGATTCTATTCAAAGTCGGGACAATTATTGCTTTTGGTCAGGAAAAGGTCATTAAGCAAAAATATTTCAAATCCATCAACAATAAGGGCAAAAATCGATCATGATCGTTCCCCCTCTCTATAATTTAACTGCTTTACTCTCTCTGTCTCTCTTCACTTCCTATATGACAACACTGCAGAGAGAGAAACAATGTATATGATCAAATGGAGCGTTCCGTATATTCCCCCTCTCAATAATTTAACTGCTTTACTCTCTCTGTCGCTCTTCACTCCCTATATGACATCACTGCAGTGGAGCGTTCCGTATTGACATACGGCTTATCTGGGGCATTTTCAATCGGCTTATTGCAAATAACAACCCGCAAAATAACACTTCATATAACAGATTAATGCTATAGACATATGAATCGGAATGTAACCCGTGAACTTTTTCCTGGGCAAAATTATTCGAACAGACATGACCTCATTGCCAGAGTGTTCAGACTGAAACTGGATAAACTCATGGCTTTAATCAAAAAGGTCAGGTATTTGGGGCTGTAAAATGTGACATGTTCACCGTCGAATGGCAAAAACGAGGGCTGCCGCATGCTCACATTTTGATTTGGTTAGCTGATAAAATCAATTCAAATGCCACAGACAGCTTCATTTCGGCTGAAATCCCTAACCCAGCAACTGACCAGCAATTACATGACATCGTCAAAGCTAACATGGTCCGTGTGCGTCGGGTGCTAATGAGCATCACACGTGTCTGAAAGGGGGGGGGGGGGGGGGGGTGCAGTAAGGGAGACCCAAAAAATTTGTTGACCAACTCAGACTGGTGGCGGCAGGTACCCCCTGTCCAGACGGAGACGGCCCGAGAACGGTGGCTTCACCACAACAGTAAAGGGGGTCAAGTAGACAATAGATGGGTGATCCCTTACTGCCCTCTTCTCTTGAAGATGTTCAACGCCCACATCAACGTTGAGTTAATTGGTTCGTAACTTTTAATAACCGGTTCGACGGCTTTATGCACTTAATTGATAAGCTTATTCGCTTTCAAGCCACGTTTACCTGTATGTAACTTTTCATAGCAAATGAACATACCCGAGCAACGCCAGGCTAAACTGGTAGTATATATATATATATATATATATATATATATATATATATACACCACTTTCACCGCTAATTGATTTGACAGATGTCTTTAACCCATTGATACCAAATATTATTTGGTCAGTAGTTCGTGTGTAAGTATGTGAATATATATATATATATGTGTGTGTGTGTGTGTCTGTGTGTCTGTGTGTGTGTGTCTGTGTGTGTGTGTGTGTGTGTGTGTGTGTGTGTGTGTGTGTGTGTGTGTGTGTGTGTGTGTGTGTGTGTGTGTGTGTGTGTGTGTGTGTGTGTGTGTGTGTGTGTGTATTTGCATGCATGAACGAATACACTAAGCTTTAGATTTAGTAGAAGGTACAACAACTGATTCCAGCTATTTGCACTATCATATATTTTGATTTCTAGTAATTCTCTGGAGAATTGGTTGACCTAATGCTTTGCTTGATTGTTTGATTTTTTTTTTTTTTTAATGTTATTCTTTCTCTTAGATTTCAGGTATTTTTTGAAAGCAAAGCATTGGCCCCTAAAATGCTATAGTGGGCCCTGCAATGCTACTGTGGGCTCTTGCAATGCTACTGTGGGCCCCCTGGCAATCTGGAAATCTGGTCAGTCTGCTACTGTATATATATATATACATACATAAAAAACTCATCGCTAGAACAGTCGTTAAAAAAGCTAAATGCTGGACAAAAATACACTTTTGACTATTCCCTTCTTAACGTTTCTATGGTGGTTTGAGAAGTAGCTAACATAATTGAGATTTTCATTTAATTTATGATATGGGTAGTATAGGCCAGAATTAAGATTTAGCATTATGTTGATGAAGTTGGCTATTCTTCTGTTATTTCCTATTTCTAGCTTAAGACTATAATTGTTAAAAAAAAGTCTATTATTATTTTCTTTTTCCTATTTAGTCAAAAGTGTAGAACAGAGAATCTCTAGACTCTCAGCTAACAGGGAAATCGTTGATGGCAATGCTAGATACTATAATAATGCATTAGCTAGAGCAGATTACCAGGACAAAATTGAGTACATGCATATAGATAGAAACAATTACACACCCACTCATAGACTCAAACAAACCATAGACATAAACACTAACATACACACAATTAACGGTAATGGAAATAATAGGCGTACTCGAACCCCAAACAATACAGATGGGACAGCCCCGGCTCCAAATAGATATAACTCAAATACCATAATAAAGTTAAATTAGAGGGTTAGATCTCACTCTGTTCTGTGGTACAATCCACCCCACTCCTTAGGACTACAAAAAACATAGCTAGGCTTTTTTTTAACACATTAGATAAATGTCTCCCCAAATCACATAAATACAGTCAAATCTTTAATCGACACAGAAATAAACTTTCTTACTCGACAACCAAACGTATAGCCCAGAATATAGCGAAGATTAACAATAGAAATCCAGGAATTAAACATAAAGAAATAACTCATAATAGCAAGCATAGAAACACTGATAGAGTAAACAGCAACTCGAATAACAGGGATAACACCATTAACATAAATGAGATAAACCAACGGACACACAGACACAGGGAGGGAACAATGAATGGTAACGTAAATAATTGCAATTGCAGAAATCATAGCAGTTGCCCAATGAAAAATAACTGTTTAGAGAAAAATATTGTTTATGAAATTGAAGTAAAAACGAGTAATAAGACGTATAGACATATTGATGCAACTTCTACTAGATTTAAGAAAAGGTGGTACAACCATCACCACTCATTCAAAAGAACTAATAAAAGATCTAGCACAGCCCTGTCGGAACCGATTTGGTTGCTAACAAATAAACAAGTGGAATACTCCCTTTCTTGGTCAAAACTCTCATATGCTTTTCCATATAAAAATGGATTTATATCTAGGGGTGTGTGACCTCTGTACTGCAGATACTTTACACATAAATAGTAGGCATAAAATTATTAACAAACGCTCTGAAATTTTTAATGCTTGTTTACACAAAATTAATAAGACATTCTGTTGAGTATATAGTTAAAACTTCAGAAAATAATTGTTTCTACTTTAGGTACAAGGCCAGCAATTATCCCAGTGTATTACTGGTACTTTATTTTATCGACCCCGTAAGGATGAAAGGTAAAGTTAACCTCGGCGGGATTTGAACTCAGACTATAAAGGGCCGTAACTCTATGCTGCAAAGCATGGCGTCCAACCCTCTACCGATACTGCCAATCCACCTAAATAATGTTTAATAGACTACCAAATAATTAATTAAACATTCATAAATATATAGATACATTATAACATCAGCATCAAAGTACAAATATCTAAAATTAGAATTAGTATCTAAGTGAATAAAATCTAATACAACATTTTTTTTTTAATAGACTAACAGTTCCTACATGCCTTACTATGAATCAAGTGATGAATCTGGTAACTTGATACCCAAGCCAGATCACAAGCAGCAACGCCAATTGGAATAACTATCTCCCACACATATAAGAACTGCTACTTGAGAAATTCGGACATATGCTTACGGGTCGGCAAAGTGAATAACACATATGACCGGTAACATATCAATGGAACTTTACATCTCATTTGGATATTTGTCTGAAGAGAACACATGAGGCAGCTGTTATAAAACTTATAAAACTGCTTTACGTCTTTGAAATACATATAACAAAATAAATAGGGATGTATGAATGAAACCGTCTTTCTTGTTTGTCATTATTCATCATTATCATCACCGTTTTACATCCGTTCTTCCATGCTAGCATGGGTTACACGGGTTTTCCTGTTGTGGGCAGTGTCTGGTCGGCTGACTATGCCTTGCTCATACAGGAACTGATTTTGGCTTGATTTCTACAGCTGGATGCCCTTCCTAACACCAACCTCATTTACAGTGAGTGCTGGGTGCTTTTTCCGTGGCGCCTACACGTCCACTTTACAGTGTGGGCTGGGTGCTTTTTTGCCGTGGCACCTCCACAACCACCTTGCAGTGGGAGGGTGTGGGGGCATATTGTCTATATGCTTCAGCTTGGACCCATGGGAGATCGGGTACTCTGTATTACTGCATGACGCCAGAGGTCACAGTCATGTGTCATCGCCTTTGAGAGGTGTAATTGGGTAAGGTCGGCTTTTATCACCTCATCCCAGGTCTTCTTGGGTCTCCCCACTCCGCGGTTTCCATTGACTTCTATTGCTCTACATCTTTTTATGCAGCTGTCGACCTTCATACGCATCACATGTCCATACCAACGCAACCGCCTCTCCTGCACACAGCATTTGATTCCTCTTATGCTCAGTCTCTCTCTCAATTCATTTATGCTTTGTCGTTCGCGTATATTACTATTACACATCCATCGGAGCACAGGCTTCGTTTCTCTCTAATCTACGTAAGTCTTCCACCTTCAGCGCCCAGAACTCACTACCATGTAACATTGCTGTTCGGATACACGCATCATACAGTCTGCCTTTCATTTTGAGGGAGAAGCCTTTTGCAGCTAGCAGTGGCAGTAGTTCCCTGAACTTCTTGCATCCTGTTCTTACCCTATTTATTGTACTTTCTGAACACCCACCTCCACTGCTAATTCGGTCATCTAGGTAGCAGAAGCTGTCTCCTGTTTCTACAGAGCCCTCCCAGAGATTGGTGGTACTTATTTCCTGTGGCTGTTTGGTACTTGCTGTCCCAGCACAGCTGCTGCATGTGAAGCCTACATTCTTAATTAAGCTTCCTGGGATGCCGCTACATCTCTTGTGTACCCATTGTTTGCTTTTAGGGCAGAGAATGGAGTTCCTACCTACACCTTTCCTACATACTGAGCAAGACCATTTCCCTGAGGGGATCTGGGATCTGTTTTCTCATCTACTTACAAGGACCTTAGTCTTTGTCATGTTCACTTTGAGACCCTTTCTTTCTAGTCCTTGCTTCCAAGTTTGGAATTTCTTCTTTAGTTCTACCATAGATTCAGCTATAAGTGCGAGGTCATCAGCATACAGGAGTTCCCATGGGCATCCGGTCTTAAACTCCTCCGTTATTGCCTGCAGGACTATGATGAACAGGAGAGGGCTAAGAACAGAGCCCTGGTGGACACCAACCTGTACGCTAAATTCCTCGCTATACTCATTGCTAATCCTAACTTTGCTGACTGCTCCCCTATACATGGCTTGTACAGCCTTCACAAGCCATTCATCTACTCCTAGTTTTCCAAGAGCCCACCAGATTACAGCATGTGGAACTCTGTCAAAGGCTTTCTTGAGATCGACGAATGCCAGGTAGAGTGGCTTACTTTTAGCTAGGTACATTTCCTGTAACTGCCTCACAAGGAAGAGGGCATTAGTGGTGCTTCTTCCTGGTACAAACCCAAATTGCATCTCATCTAGTTTCACCCGATCCCTAATCAACTGTGCTATAACTCTTTCTGTTACTTTCATGACCTGGTCCATCAGCTTTATACCTCTATAGTTTCCTCTATCTAGTGCATCACCTTTACCTTTGTAGCAGTTGACAATGATGCTACTGCACCAATCTTTTGGTATGACACCTTCTAGTATTACCTGGTTAACAATACGTGTGGTTATAGTGTGACCCAGATGCCTTCAGCATCTCGACAGTTATACCCGATGGACCGGTTGCCTTCCCCATCTTCATATCTTCGATTGCCTTACTTACTACGCTGCTGCTGACTTGTACTGCTGGCCTCTCTATAGGGTCTACTTGGGGTAGGGTCTCTTCTTCCCATGCATTCTCCTCGTTAATAATCTATCATAATGGCTCTTCCATGCATCTTTCTTCTCAGCACCTGTGAGGGCAAGCTCACCTTTATCATTCTGGATACACTTCTCTCCAATGACATCACAATTCTCTCTGACACACTGCCTTGTAATCTTGAACACCTCCTGTTTCTGGTCCTCACGTTGCAAAACATGCTTGAATTTTCTATCCTCTGCTTCCCTTTCTCAGACCGGGTGATGTGTTGTTTCCTTGAGCAAGACACTTTATTTCACATTGCTCCAGTTTACTCAGCTGTAGAAATGAGATGATAGGGACTAGAGTCCCTATCATTCCACTGTAAAGTGGTCATGGAGGTGCCACGGGAAAAAAGCACCCAGCACTCACTGTAAATGAGGTTGGTGTTAGGAAGGGCATCCAGCTGTAGAAATCAAGCCAGAATCAGTTCCCGTCCCACCTTTGCAAGCAGGGAAAAAGCGGATGTAAAATGAAAAATGAAATGTATGTAAAAAGTAAACAGAAATAACAACACAAACGATACAGTATGTAATAACAATAATAATGAAATTATTGTGTGCAGTTCTCAGGTGCACTTCAACTCATCAAATGTGCATGTATAGTACATAGAATAATGTACAAATGTCAGGAAAGTAAACAGTGTATGAGTCATGATATACAAGTGTGCATGTGTATGGAGCGGGGATAGCAGATGTAGTGTCATCAAATTTCAGCTAACAACTGATGCAGGTAGTTTATTCCATGCTTCAGCAACTCTGAGTGTGAAAAAATGTTTCCAAAAGTCATAGGAGATGTGCTGTTTTCTGACTTTGTAGGCATGCCGATGTGTGTTAGACCCATGGAATTCAACAAGGGGCTCAGGGTTGTTGTTGGGAAGGTGGTTAATAATACTTTGGGCGTTTACCAAGTCAGTTGCCAGATGTCGGAGCTTCAATGTATTCATGCCCAGGGAAGCAAGGCGTTCAGAGTATGGTAGGTGTCTGATGGAGGGTATTCGCTTGGTTTTACATCTCTGAACAGTTTCCAGGAGGTCAATGTTCTGAGCAAGATAGAGGTTCCAGACTGGTGATGCAAATTCTAAGTGTGGCTGCACCATAACTATATACAGCTTTAAACAGATAGCTGGAGAGCAGCTAACAAAGGTCTTGCTGAGTGATGCCAAGACACCTTATTGACAATTTTAGAGATTTGCTTTGTCCAACGCAAATCGCTGCTGACATTAATGCTCAGGTCGTGTTCACAAGAAGACTTCTTGATATTAGTGTTGTGGAGGAAGTATGTGGATGCTGGGTTTTTCCTCCCAAAATGCATGGTGGTATACTTGTCCACAGATAGCTTGAGTTGCCAGTCCATGATCCATTGCTGCATTGTGTTTAGGTCTGATTGCAGGATCTGTCCTTTTTATCTCAAGGTACAGCTTGATGTCATCTGCATATTTCAGTACTGCAGCTTTCTTTAAGTTGGCATCTATGTCATTAATATATGCAACAAACAAAAGGGGACCAAGAACAGATCCCTGTGGTACACCAGATGACATCTCATATGGTGAAGAATGCTGTCCTAGAACTATGACTACCTCTCTTCTACTGAGAATAAAGGACTTCAACCAGTTAAATAGATCATCCTTCACACCCATTGCAGAGAGTTTTGCCATAAGTCTTTTGTGTGGCACAAAATTAAAAGCTTTAGCAAAGTCAATATAAACAACATCCACCCATGAGCTGCCATCAGTGATCCGGGTGATGTCATCAAGAAACTCGATCACAGCAGATGGGGTTAGGGATAAATCCAAATTTGAGAATTCCAAAAGTTTCAGAGTGTTTCTCTGACACAGGATTTCATCAGTTTGGCAGGTGACATGCGGTCACCCTTTTTGAACAAAGGAATGACACTGGCAGTTTTCCACTGCTCTGGTGTAGCACCGTTGTTAAGACAGAATTGGAAGAAGAGTGACAGCTGGTGCAGAAGGAAGTACCCACCACGATAAGGAAGTAATATATTAGTTTAACGTTTGAAATAGCAGGAAGAGGGTCATTGTATATATATATAGGCTCTGATACCATCAACACTATAAACACAGAGCTGGCATATCTAAGAACTGACTAACTGCCTGATGAGGTCATAGGCATTCAATGGCTATCATCGAAATATATATAGCAGTAAATAAAGAAGTATGAGTTCATGCAATTGACTTATGTTTCGTCACTATCATCATCATCATCATCATTTTACGTCCGTTCTTCCACGCTAGCATGGGTTAGACGGGTTTTCCTGTTGTGGGCAGTGTCTGGTCGGCTGACCATGCCTTGCTCATACAGGAACTGATTTGGCTTGATTTCTACAGCTGGATGCCCTTCCTAACACCAACCTCATTTACAGTGAGTGCTGGGTGCTTTTTTGTGGCGCCTACACGTCCACTTTACAGTGTGGGCTGGGTGCTTTATTGCCGTGGCACCTCCACCACCACCTTGCGGTGGGGGGTGTGGGGGCATATTGTCTATATGCTTCAGCTTGTACCCATGGGAGGTCGGGTACTCTGTATTACTGCGTGACGCCAGAGGTCACGGTCGTGTGTCATTGCCTTTGAGAGGTGTAATTGGGTAAGGTCGCGGTTTCCATCGACTTCTAGTGCTCTGCACCTTTTTATGCAGTTGTCATCCTTCATGCGCATCACATGTCCATACCAGCGCAACCACCTCTCCTGCACACAGCATTTGATTCCTCTTATGCTCAGTCTCTCTTTCAATTCATTTATGCTTTGTCATATATATATATATATATATATATATATATATATATATATATTATATTATAGTATATATATATATTATATTAAATTATAGTGTATATATATATATATATATATATATATACTATAACATAATATAATATTATATATATATATATATATATATATATATATATATATATATATACTATAATTTAATATAATATATATATATATATATATATTATATTAAATTATATATATATATATATATAATATTATATTATGTTATAGTATATATATATATATATATAATATTATATTATGTTATAGTATATATATATATATATGATATTATGTTATAGTTTATATATATATATATATATATATATATATATGTGTGTGTGTGTGTGTGTGTGTGTTTGTATGTATGTATATAGCTGTATATACAGAGAGAGAGAGAGAGAGAGGGGGAGAGAGTCTATGGTGCAGAGACTGAGGAGACCACTAATCATGGGAGCACTCAATGCATGGAGAGATGCAGAGTGGGTATAGAGAAATGTAAAATCCCGCGGCACCAAGCGGTTTCGGCTTGTGTGTCCAGCACCACACACTCGGAAAGGCTTGCTGAGCTGCTTGCTACCGCAGTCGGGATTTTGCATCTCTCTCTCTCTCTCTCTCTCTCTCTCTCTCTCTCTCATCATCATCATCATCATCATCACCGTTTTACGTCCGTTCTTCCACGCTAGCATGGGTTAGACGGGTTGTCCTGTTGTGGGCAGTGTCTGGTCGGCTGACCATGCCTTGCTCATACAGGAACTGATCTGGCTTGATTTCTACAGCTGGATGCCCTTCCTAACACCAACCTCATTTACAGTGAGTGCTGGGTGCTTTTTCGTGGCGCCTACACGTCCACTTTACAGTGTGGGCTGGGTGCTTTTTTGCCGTGGCACCTCCACGACCACCTTGCGGTGGGGGGCATATTGTTTATATGCTTCAGCATGTACCCATGGGAGGTCGGGTACCCTGTATTACTGCGTGACGCCAGAAGTCACGGTCGTGTGTCATTGACTTTGAGAGGTGTAGTTGGGTAAGGTCGGCTTTTATCACCTCATCCCAAGTCATCTTGGGTCTCCCCACTCCGCGGTTTCCATCAACTTCTAGTGCTCTGCACCTTTTTATGCAGCTGTCATCCTTCATACGCATCACATGTCCATACCAGCGTAACCGCCTCTCCTGCACGCAGCATTTGATTCCTCTTATGCTCAGTCTCTCTCTCAATTCCTTTATGCTTTGTCGTTCACGTATATTACTGTTACACATCCATCGGAGCATGCAGGCTTCGTTTCTCTCTAATCTACGTAAGTCTTCCACCTTCAGCGCCCAGGTCTCACTACCATGCAACATCGCTGTTCGGATACACGCATCATACAGTCTGCCTTTCATTCTGAGGGAGAAGCCTTTTGCAGCTAGCAGTGGTAGTAGTTCCCTAAACTTCTTCCATCCCGTTCTTACCCTAGTTATTGTACTTTCTGAGCACCCACCTCCGTTGCTAATTCGGTCACCTAGGTAGCAGAAGCTGTCTACTGTTTCTACAGGGCCCTCCCAGAGATTGGTGGTACTTGTTTCCTGTGGCTGTTTGCTTGCTGTTTCAGCACAGCTGCTGCATGTGAATCCTACATTCTTAATTAAGCTTCCTGAGATCCCGCTACATCTCTTGTGTACCCATTGTTTGCATTTGGGGCAAAGAATGGAGTTCCTACCTACACCTTTCCTACATACTGAGCAAGGCCATTTCCCTGAGGGGATCTGGGTTCTGTTTTCTCGTCTACTTATAAGGACCTTAGTCTTTGAGACCCTCTCTATATATATATATATATATATATATATATATATATATATATATATATATATATATATATATATATATATATATATATATATATAGGAAAAACATGGGGAGAAGAATACTGCATGGTTGCACATGGATTACATATTATAAAATTAGTCCCTCATCAGTGATTTGCCAACGATCATTGGTATTTCATCGCATTAAAAATCATATACCTCAGGTTGGTGTGAGCAATAACTAAAATAAGCTATTGGGACAAGTGAGTCGCGTAAAGCGAGTGAGACAAGTAAACAACATAGAAGGAAAAGCTAACCGAAGAATATATATATATATATATATATATATACAGTAATAATGATAAATTTGAAGACTAAAATCCAAAGAGGGCTCGATAAGGGTAAAGCAGCGATTCTTTGCTTAAACTTTAATCTGTTATTTTAATAAATATATATATATATATATGAAAAGTGTAATTTTCTACACAAAACGAAGGTTGTAGAGAAAATTGAGGTTGGTAATGGCACATGGAATATATAAGAGACAGAATACTTTTTTGTGAAAAAACATATAATTTTATAAGGTAAGGAAATAATAAAGGGTATAAAAAATGACCGGTTTCGATGGGTCTGCAAAAGCCATCTTTTCAAATGTTGATTAATATTAAGAAAAATTAATAATACGAAGAGTTAAAATTTGAGATTTGAAAATTCAAGTATAAAATTAATTGTGGGATTTCATAGTAGTTTTCATCTAGGTAGCAACAAGTTGACTGCTGTGTCCCTTTCTGGTAGTGAATATATATATATATATATATAAATATATATATATATATATATATATATATATATATATATATATATATATATATATATATATAAATATATATATATATATATATATATATATATATATATATATATTGTTTTAACACACAAATGCAAAATAAATACAAAAACGATGTTTAGTAAAAGTTGTCTCCCTTTAATCAACAAAAAATAAAAAAAGGATTTTGTTTTTACCAGATATGGGCGATGATTGTAAATGTCAAATCGTTTCCTGGGTGAGAATGAACCACCAAACATAGATTAGTTGTCGATGATATGAGGATAAAATTTAGACATGCTAAGAGACAAAGACCAGTTTGCAGAGGCTTACATGGAAGTTGAAAGAACTCTTGGCAAGTAACAATTACAGAGAAATCTCTGACAGTAAGAAAGAGAAGATGGAGACATATTCACATACATAGAGAAAAATTGAGAATTTCTATGAGACAAGCTGCTAGAAGCTAAGAACCAGGTCTTCGGCTGAAACTAGGTCCCAGCATGATGGAGGGTGATGTGGTGGTGGAAGACAAACCAGGAGAAACTGGAGGAAAGGAGGAGGCAGAAATAATACGAGGCTGCTAGAAGTGAGGGGAGAAACAGTGAGGGGAGAAACAGTGAGGGGAGAAACAGTGAGGGGAGAAACAGTGAGGGGAGAAACAGTGAGGGGAGAAACAGTGAGGGGAGAAACAGTGAGGGGAGAAACAGAAAAAAAGAAGTTTGCACGTTTTGCATCGTTAACATCAGAGACATGAAGTGTTTGGGATTGCGAGACAGTATGCTAGAGAAAATCGTGATATGGTTGGGGTAAAGTGTCTCCAAAATGGTAATGTTTGACGATGAAAAGAATGAGCTATGGAAGACATACTATGAGAGAGTGCTGAACGAGGAAAATATATGAGACAGTGGGGTCCTACCCCATCTAGACCCTACTGAAGGACCAGTTATAGAAGTTGACAATAGTATAATAGATAAAGCAATTAAGGACATGTAGGTAGGTAAGGCAGCTAAACAATCTGGTATAGTTGCTGAGATGCTAAAAGCATTTGGCATGGTAGATTACAAGCTAATCAGATGTATAATTAATCAAATAATACAGGAAGGAGTCATACCCAATGTCTGGTGCAGTAGTAAATTGTTACAAGGGCAAAGGAGACACATTAGAAAGAAGTAACTACAGAGGCATCAAGTTAATGGACCAGGTCATGAAAGAAGCTGAAAGGGCTATAGCCTAACCAATAATTAGGAACAAAATTTGGTTAGATGAAATGCAGTTTGGATTTATGACTGGTAGGGGTATTAGCGATACCCTCGTTTTGATGATACAACTGCAGGAGAGCTACTTAGCTAGGGGTAAGCCAAAGTTTAATGAAAAGTATCTCCACAAAAGTCATTGACAAATATAGATATAATTATATTGGGTCATCAAATATGAAATTTGTAGAAATTTTTTTTTTTTCTACAAATTTTCTACTTGACGATCCAATATATATGTATACTAGCAGAGCTACCCGGCGTTGCTCGGGTATTAAATAGCAGTTGTGTATACCATTTATATCAATACTTCAGTGCTACTTCGAAAACTATACTTTTACAAAATCATCAGCTTTTTCCAAAAGAGGGTTCCTGCCCTCAGGGGTCTCCTACTCAATATGTGCCAATTCTGAGACTTCACATTCATCTGAAGGACAAACGTAGCCCATGTGTCAAGTTTTGTGAAAATCGGTTGCGAACTCCAGAAGTTATGATGTTTTGTTGTATTGCACTGCAGTGCTTCAGTCGACTCCAAGGAAGTGGTTAAAGGGGGTTATCTGCCGGGAGGCCCTATAATCAATATCTGGAAAAATGAAAGTGCCCATAACCATCCGGAGTACATAAGTAACCTATGTCTTAAGTTTGGTGAAAATACTGTAGAAATGCATAAGGTTTATACACGCGCGCGCTCGTGTGTGTGTGTTTGTGTGTGTGGGGGGGGGGGGTATTTGTGTGTGCGTATGTATGTGTATGTCCGTCGAGGCATACGTATGTACTGGCCTAAATCTTCACTATTTACTTTTACTATTTTAATAACCTCTGTCATTTTCGTTTTCAATTTTATTTACATCATTCTTAAACTCCGGGGCTGCAAATCATTCTGTTATGTTAAATAGAATATTAGTCTAACGACTTCATTTATACTATAAACTTGGTCTTGTCTTTGCATGAAATTGTTCTTCTCGCTCCACATAACAACGTATTATCCTTGCTTTTTTCCCGTTCATTGCCAGGGAACGTCTTCACGAACCAAAATATCGTCTTTCTGTTTTCGTTCGCTTGGAACGTTTCTCGAAATATTTACTTCTGCGTTCACAGATTACTCTCAGTTCAATTTGAATGGGAAATTCCTGTTTCATCGATTTTCTCCGTAACCATGGAAGCTTGTATCCTAAAAGTCAACCCAACACCTTCTCGGATCATTCTGCATAACTGTGTAAATTTTTTCTGCATTCCACCAAGCCGTTTTGACGTTTATCCGACTACACTTACTTACTTAAATATACAACATCCGACCACTTCCAATTTATATAGTAGATAAGATTATATATATATATAAAGATTGATATAAAAAGTATATCAAGAGGTGACCACAATTAAGAAAAGTACTCGATATGCTAGTAGAGTATAGACATTGAACTGGCAGTATTGGTAGAGGGTCGGACGCCATGCTTTGCAGCCAAAAGTTACGGCCCTTTATGGTCTGAGTTCAATCCCGCCGAGGTTGACTTTGCCTTTCATCCTTACGGGGTCGATAAAATAAAGTACCAGTAATACACTGGGATAATTGCTGGCCTTGTGCCAAAAGTATAAACTATTATTATAGAAATAACTTCTACAGGATTAGAACAATTTCATTCATAAGAAATAATATATAAAGTGGTCAGTCCACACTGTAAAGTGGTCATATAGGCGACTCAACAAAAAAACGCTCAGTACTTACTGTAAATGAGGTTGGCATTAGGAAGGGCATCCAGCTGTAGAAATGAAGCCAGAATCAATTCTGTATGAGCAAGACATGGTCACCTGACCTGGCATTGCTCACAACAGGACAACTCGTCTAGTGTGGAAAATGGACGTAACACGCTGATGATGATGATGATGATGATGATGATGATGATGATGATATATAACCCACGCTGTAAAGTGGTCTTGTAGGTGTCACAACAAAAAAAAACCAGCCCACACTGTACAGTGGTTATGTAGGAGTCAAGACAAAAAGCACCCTGCCTACACTGTAAAGGGATTGTGTAGGAGTCACAACAAAAAGCGCCCAGCCCACACTGTAAAGTGGTTGTGTAGGAGTCACAACAAAAAGCACTCAGCTAACACTGTAAAAGGGATTGTCACAATAGGAGTCACAATAAAAAGCGCCCAGCCGACACTGTAAATGAGGATGGCATTAGGAAGGGCATCCAGCTGTAGAAATCTAGCCAGAAAAAGTTCTATATGGGCAAGACACAGTCACTTGACACAACTTGCCTAAAATAGGACAACCCGTCTAACCCATGCTAACATGGAAAATGGACATTAAACTATGATGATGATGATGATATATATATATACATGTGTGTGTGTACAGACATATATACATCCATGCATACATACATACATACATACATATACATATATAAATACATACATACATACACACACATATATATACATATATACTTACATAAATACATACAGACATACAGACATATATACATACATACTTATATACATACTTACACACACATACATGCATACATACATACATACATACATACATAAATGCATATATACATATACATACATACTTATATACATACATATATACATACTTATATACATACATATATATATACTTACACACATACATACATACATAAATACATACATATACATACTTATTTACATGGTGGCTGCCAACTCGTTTTCGAGTACGGCCACTACTTTATATCCATGTAGGAGAACCCCTACCGATGCGCTGAACGAATGTGACTTTTTAGTCCAGCCAGCGACTTGAAAACTCTGGTACAAACACGACATTTGTGACAATTATTGACACCTAGTGCTGGGCTCATGGCACCATGTGTCCCAAGGTATCGTGTGAGATCACTACTCGACCTGCATACCCTTCCACAAACATTACATGTCGTCGTCTGATGAACACTTATAGCTCCACAGGTGCCTGCTTCCCTGTTCTGGTGCACTCTCAGGTGACTCTTTAGACCTGCCATGCTCAGACAAACCCTATTACAGGTCTCACATGTCAGGTCAGGCCATCTGTCAATGCCTTTGGGAAGGCCAACATGGATTCCTTTCCGGACATCTCTTTTTAGTGTCGCGTACATACATACATACATACATATGTACATACATACATACATACATACGTACGTACGTACATACATACATACATATATACATACATATACTCGTTTTCGAGTATGGCCACTACTTTATATCCATGTAGGATAACTCCTACCGATCTGCTGAACGAGTGACTTTTTAGTCCAGCCAGCGACTTAAAAACTCTGGTACAAACACTACACTTGTGACAATTATTGAAACATAGTGCTGGGCCCTTGGTACCATGTGACGACAAGTGCAGAGAGATCTCCAGATATAAAGCAATGCCTGTGCTATGAAGCTTTTATAGTGAGCAAAAGCACTGCACAAAGCCAGTCCCACTCTCTTAACCAAGATGATATTTACCAAAAAGAAGAACAAGTCAACATCATTGGATACCATCAGAGTTGCAGGTGTTATATCAGAGTTTTCCTTTTCCTAGAATTCTGCCTTGACAAAGGCTAAGGGGACATCTCTCCCAGTAATTTTGGATGGACATTTACCCTCTAAGAGCTCCTTTGCCCTTTGACAGGTTTCGTTTTTAGTCCTGCAGGATGTCCAAAGTCACCCTCCTCACCAAGAAACCTTGGTGGGGTTGCCAGTTTAGTCGCCAACGACCCGACCATAGCACAGGTTGTACTGGAATACACGTTACCAGTAGCACCAACTGGTGACCTGACATATATATACATACATATATATATACATACATATATACATACATACATACACATACATACATACATATATACATACATGCACATATATATACATACATATACATATACATACATATACATATATATATGCATATACATGCACATACATATACATACATATATACATATATATGTCCAAACCCATGCAAGCATGAAACATGGACGTACGTACGTACATACATACATACATACATACATACATACATACATACATACATACATACATATATATATGTACATTACACATGTGTATATATCTACATACCATTTTCTTTTCCAATGACTTTTCACAGGCAAAGTCATAACCCGCTATTTCCCACCGTTATTTACCCATGAGAACATTTCCCTACAAACAGCACACCCCCACCCACCCCCAACCCTAACATCTCCCTTTTTCCCCAAACCCAACCTCCATCCCAGTTCCTTGATTATCACAACAGTGTTGTGATAATTAAAACTTCTTCCTCTTTCACTACCATCAGCACCTCCACCACCACCTCCACCACCACCTCCCTATCCTTCTTCCTCCATCATTACAACAACACCATCACTACCACCACTAACAACACCAACATCGCCACCACCATTAACAACACCACCACCACCAACAACAACACCACCACTACCACCACCAACAACACCACCACTACCACCACTAACAACACCAACATCGCCACCACCATTAACAACACCACCACCACCAACAACAACACCACCACTACCACCACTACCACCACCAACAACACCACCACTACCACCACTAACAACACCAACATCGCCACCACCATTAACAACACCACCACCACCACCAACAACACCACCACTACCACCACTACCACCACCAACAACACCACCACCACCACCAACAACACCACCACTACCACCACTACCACCACCAACAACACCACCACTACCACCACTAACAACACCAACATTGCCACCACCATTAACACCACCACCACCAACAACAATACCACCACTACCAATACCACCACTAACAACACCAACACTGCCACCACCATTAACAACAACACCACCACCAACAACACCACTACCACCACTAACAACACCAACATCACCAACACCACTAACACCACTACCAACACTAACAACACCAACATTGCCACCACCATTAACAACACCACTACCACCAACAACACCACCACCACCACTAACAACACCAACACCACCACCACCACTAACAACACCACCACCACCACCAATACCACCACTACCACCACTACCACCAACAACACCACCACCACTACCACCACTAACAACACCAACACTGCCACCACCATTAACAACAACACCACCACCAACAACACCACCACTACCACCAACAACACCACTACCACTACCACCACTAACAACACCAACATTGCCACCACCATTAACAACACCACCACTACCACCACTAACAACACCACCACTACCACCACTAACAACACCAACATCACCACCACTACTAACAACACCACTACCACCAACAACACCACCACCACTACCACCACTAACAACACCAACATCGCCACCACCATTAACAACACCACCACCAACAACACCACCACTACCACCACTAACAACACCAACATTGCCACCACCATTAACAACACCACCACTACCACCACTAACAACACCACCACTACCACCACTAACAACACCAACATCACCACCACCACTAACAACACCACTACCACTAACAACACCACCACTACCACCACTAACAACACCAACATTGCCAACACCATTAACACCACCACCACCAACAACAACACCACCACCACTACCACCACTAACAACACCACTACCACCAACAACAACACCACCACTACCACCACTAACAACACTAACATCGCCACCACCATTAACAACACCACCACCAACAACACCACCACTACCACCACTAACAACACCAACATTGCCACCACCATTAACAACACCACCAACAACAACACCACCACTACCACCACCACTACCACCACTAACAACACCAACATTGCCACCACCATTAACAACACCACCACCAACAACAACATCACCAACACCACCACCACCAACAACAACATCACCACCACTACCACCACTAACAACACCACCACCACCAACAACACCACCATCACTACCACCACTAACAACACCAACATTGCCACCACCATTAACAACACCACCACCACCAACACCACCACTACCACCACTAACAACACCAACATTGCCAACACCATTAACACCACCCCCACCAACAACAACATCACCAACACCACCACCACCAACAACAACATCACCACCACTACCACCACTAACAACACCACTACCACCAACAACAACACCATCACTAACAACACCAACATTGCCACCACCACTAACAACACCACTACCACCACCAACAACACCACCACTACCACCAACAACACTACCCCACCTCAACACTACCACCACTATAACCTATAACAAATAATTCCCATGACATGAACTAAGCCAACAATAAAACAACAACACATGTTGTCCTTTGTTAAACAATAGGCATGGTCTATCTTTGTCATATCTTTTGTTATAGTTGATCTGCTGAAAAAAATAGGTATTATTGTTATTATAATTAGGGTGTTGGGTTGACAGTATCAGTAGATATGGTTTGTGACACTTAGTTATGGGTCGATTTAATCGACTTCCCTCTCCCCCAAAATTGCTGACCTTGTGCCTAAAGTAGAAACAATTATTATTATTATAATTAGGGTGTTGGATTGGCAGAATCGATAGAGCGTTGGACAATATACTTTGTGACAGTTATGGCCATTTACATTCTGAGTTCAAACTCAACTGATGTCAAATTTGCCTCTTATTCTTTCAGTGACGGTGAGGAAAGGTTGATAAAATAAAGTACCAATCAAGTACTGAGGTTGATTTAACTGGACTTTCTCTTCCCATAAATTGTTAGCTTTGTTCTTAAATTAGAAATCATTATTAAACTTTGCCTTTCATCCTTACGGGGTTGATAAAATAAAGTACCAGTAATGCACTGGTAATTGCTGGCCTTGTGCCAAAATGTAGAAACAATTATTATTATAATTATTAGGGCGGTGGATTGGCAATATCGGTAGAGGGTCGGACGCCATGCTTTGACGCATAGAGTTACGGCCCTTGCCATTCTGAGTTCAAATCCCGCCGAGGTTAACTTTGCCTTTAATCCTTACGGGGTCGATAAAATTAAGTACCAGTAATGCACAGGGTAATTGCTGGCATTGTGCCAAAAGTAGAAACAATTATTATTATTATTATTATTATTATATATATATATTGTTGGCATTGTGCCTAAATCAGAAACCATTATATATATATATATATTGTTAAAAATCAGCATTGCATTGTAATTCTGTATCCACTCAATCTTTAGCTCATACTTGTGCCAATTATTTCATAATTAATCTGGTAAAATAAGGTGTTTAACTCCATAACAAAGAAAGCCACAGTTTACTTTCAGTGTGGAAAGGATAATGCATTTGTCACCTTTCCCCTAAAGCTAAAGAGATTAAAAAACACGATAGGTACAAGCTAGAAGTTAAGCCTTTTCATAAATTAATACATGTGCCTAGCATGTATAATGAATGAATTCCCATGTTTATATTTCAATATGAATGATTTTAGTTATTAGCAGGTACTAACCTCATAAACAGACAGGGGTACCCCATTTACATATGTTCTAGTTTTGACATGATTTATATAACTGTTTATTTCTTCAAACACAAACCATTTGACAGAGTCTAATGTCAATTCTGAAGGCAGCAAATTGGCAGAGTCATTTGAATGTCGGATAGAATACTTTGCAGTATTTATTTCGGCTTTCTGCTTTCAGAATTCAAATCCTGCCAAAGTCAACTTTGCTTTTCATCCATTCAAGGTCAATAAAAATGTACCAGTCAAGTGCTGGGGGATGGTTTTTCCTTTATATCTCTTTCTCTTTTCCATTCTCTTATTATCTATCCTTCTCTGGAAGAAATCCGCTGTATTCAGCCATGGCGAAGAGATGGGCTCTGCCAGGTTTAAAGAATGACCTAAAAATACTGAATGTCAATAGGGCACCCCTATGACTCCCTCAGGAGTTATGGGATCATGCATGCATGCAATACAAATTCTAGGGAAAATATGACCAAGGTGGACCACATCTAACTTACATATGTTTTGACATGGTCTCTGCAGCTGTTTGTTCTTCTATACACAAACTATTTGATAGAGCCTAATACCAGTTATAGAACCATTGAACTTCTTAAGTTCAACATTTTTGGCAATATTTGAAGTACTCACATGGTTACTGAGGTAGCTGTGATCGTGATCACAGCTTACAATACCCAGTTTATATAAATAAACATACTTGTATTATATATGTTTCCAACTCACTAACAATTTTGTTAATCCACCATCATAATGATTTCTAGTATAGGCATAAGGCCAGCAATTTGGAGAGAGGAAAAAGTCGATTAAATCGACCCCAGTGCATTACTGGTGCTTTATTTTAGTGACCCCGTAAAGATGGAAGGTGAAGCTAACCTCGGCAGGATTTGAAGTCAGAACGTAACGGGCCATAACTCTATGTTGCTAAGTATGGTGTCCGACTCTCTACCGATACTGCCAATCTACCACCCTGACAACTCATCATTATAATAATAAAGTACCAGTAATGCACTGGTTAATTGCTGGCCTTGTGCCAAATGTAGAAACAATTATTATTATAATTATTTCTACTTTTGGCACAAGGCCAGCAATTATTTTCAGAATAATTGATTATGAATAATTTTGAACCTCCAAATTTGTGGAAGAGACACGGAGTTCTTCTTGGAATCCGCGTCGGGAGGACAAATAAGGAAATTTCAGACTTTCTCAGCGTCAGCAGAAGAATGGTGGAAAAGGTCAGAAAGGAATTGGAAGATTCAGGATTCGACTACGAAGCAACATCATAGAGAAAAACACATGATCGACGATCTGACGTCTTCAGAACACCCGAGTTCGTCGCTGAAGTTCAGGGTATCATCAACAATGAACCTAGCAAGTCGATGCGTGCCATTGCAAGGTAGAAAGGCATAGATGAAAAGCTCATTAGGCTGGTGGTACATGAAGACATTCGCTATGTTTCATACAAGATGAGAAAAGGACAATTTCTGTCAAAGACGATGCAAGAAAAGCGACTGAAGCATGTAAAGAAGCTGATCAACAAGTTGAAACACCCACTGGAGCCAGACATGCTGTGGTTTTTCTCCAATCTCCAACGAGAAAAACTTCTGCCAAGACCAGAAGATCAACTCCCAGAACAACAGGTGGCTCGCTGTCTCATCCAAAGACGTGCCCAGAGTCATGCAGACAAAGTTTCCAGCGACAACATTGGTCTTAGGTGTCGTCATGCCACCTCACTTTCTTCCCTGAGGGCCTCAAGCTGAACACCGATGGCTACATCCGCGTTCTGAGTGAGATAGTAAAGCCCTGGATCGACCAGGTAGCTGCAGGTAAGCCGTATGTGTGGCAGCAAGACTCAGCGCCCTGCCATACCAGCCGAAAGACCCAAGCCTGGCTGTCAGAGAACTTCGTCGACCACACTTCATCTGACATCTGGCCTCCCAGCTCGCCTGACTGCAACCCCCCCCCCCCCCTGACTTCTTTGTGTGGGGTGCAGTGGAACAAGATACCAACAGATCTAGCTGCAATACGAAAGACGATCTGAAGACGATTTAGGGGCCTAAGTCAGAGGACAGTGACGAAGGCCTATAGCTGGTTCCGAGGCCGTCATCAAAGCCAATGGTGGGTTTATTGAGTGGGATCGAAAGAACAAGTGATGAAGACAAACTGACCTAAGTTTGATAAATATATCTTAAAAAATAAAACTATTGTGTTATTTTTTCCTAGACAGTAATCTTGCGAACAAATATCGTCCGCACCCTGTATATATATATATATATATATATATATATATATATATATATATATATATATATACATATATAAAACATGAGAAGAAAGAAGAATACTGCGTGGTTTGCACATGGGTTACATATGATAAAAATAGTCCTTCGTCAGTGATTTTCCAACCATCATTGGTATTTCATCGCATTAAAAATCAGATACCTCAAGTTGGTGCGAGCAATAACTAAAAAAAGTTATTGGGACCAGAATTCGCGTAAGGCGAGGGGGACAAGTAAACAACATAGAAGGATAAAAGCAAACCGAAGATAGGAAAATAAACAAGCAACATGGTTGTCCGGTCAGCATAAACTGGGTGGATTTCATGAGCGAGAGAGGTACAGACCGTGTTGATGTGTGTGAGATGTGAGCAAGAAGAGACCCACACAAGCCAAACGGGAGGAAGTGAGAAGGGAAGAAACAGAGAGTGAGTGAGTGGAAGTGTGAGGAAGAGGTCAGTCGAGAGAAAGTGTAACTGACAGAGGGGGCGAAAGAAGGTGAGAGAAACAGAGAGAGCGGGGAAGCAGTAAGAGAGAAACAGACATAAAAAACTGGTTCAGCAAATATTTACTAAAATAACAGATTAAAGTTTAATCAAAGAATCACTGCTTTCACCCTTAACAGGATCTTAAGGGTGAAAGCAGTGATTCTTTGCTTAAATATAATAAATAAATATATATATATAAATAAGAGGAAAGCACGAATGGGGGTTAGTTTCCCTTCATCAGCTGTCTTCTGGAGATCATGGACATTTCTACGCATTAAAGAGAAGATATCTAGCTCCAGTGCATCAATAACTAAAGGAAGTTATTATGGAAAAATTCTGTGACCTGTTCTCTCTTTCTCCCTATCTACTTTCTCGCTATCAACTCTTCCCCCCTCTTTCTTTCTCTCCCTTTCTCCCTCTCTCTCTGCTAGCTGCCCCGTTACTTCTGCGGTTTTTCTCAACTCTGCCTCTTTGTTTTTCTACTCTCATGGAGGTCAGACCTGTTTTTTTTTTCACTCTCTGTTTTACCGTCTACTCAGCCTCGGTCTCAAGTCCAGTAGCTGTTGTTGACAGCCTTTCTTTCTCTTCCATTGCTACTACACGTGCTTCTCGTGTTTCTCTCTTCAGTATGTTTTTTCCCGATTTCTTTCCGATTTTTCTTTGGTTTTTTTTCTTTCTTTTTTTCCCTTCTGTTATATTTTTTTTCCTCTCTCTCAATTTTTCCCTAATAACTTCCTTAGCTATTAACGTACTGGAGTTAGACATATTGTCTTTAATGCGTAGAAATGTCCATGATCTCCAGAACAACGCAACAACACAGCCCCTGTTCTTTCACAAATTTATATACATACATCATCATCATCACCGTTTTACGTCCGTTCTTCCACGCTAGCATTGGTTAGACGGGTTGTCCTGTTGTGGGCAGTGTTCGGTCGGCTGACCATGCTTTGCTCATATGGGAACTGATTCTGGCTTGATTTCTACAGCTGGATGCCCTTCCTAACACCAGCCTGATTCACAGTGAGTGCTGGGTGCTTTTTTTCCGTGGCGCCTACACGACCACTTCACAGTGTGGGCTGGGTGCTTTTTTGCCGTGGCGCCTCCACGACCACTTTGCAGTATATATATAAATATATATATATATATATATATATATATATATATATATATATATATATATATATATATATATATATATATATATATATATAGAGAGAGAGAGAGAGAGAGAGAGAGAGAGAGAGAGAGAGAGAGAAGGAGGGAGAGAAAGTGAAAAAATCCCAACCACAGCACTAAGCCAAAACTGCTTGGTGCTGCAGTCGGGATTTTACATATCTCTATACCCACTCTGCATCTCTCCATGCATTGAGTACTCCCATGATTAGTCGTCTCAGCATCGCAGAGTCTTTCTCTCTCTCTATATATATATATATATCATCAGGCACATGGCTTAGTGGTTAGAGCATTGGCCTTGCAATCGAAGGGTTGTGAGTTCAATTCTCAGACCGGGTGATGTGTTGTTTCCTTGAGCAAGACACTTTATTTCACATTGCTCCAGTTTACTTAGCTGTAGAAATGAGATGATAGGGACTGCAGTCCCTATCATTCCACTACAAAGTGGTCGTGCAGGTGCCACGGCAAAAAAGCACCCAGCACTCACTGTAAATGAGGTTGGTGTTAGGAAGGGCATCCAGCTGTAGAAATCAAGCCAGAATCAGTTCCCGTCCCACCCTTGCAAGCAGGGAAAAGCGCACGTAAAATGATGAGGATGATGATGATGATTCATGATGATTTCATACAAATGAAACAGTACTAGTCCTGTATAAGTCTTTTCTATATAAACTTCAGTCTTCACTCTACACATGTATTGAGTACCTTATTTACTGTGGTTACCCCGACTCAACTCGAGACCTACTTATATATATATATACACCCCATGCACCACTACACTATGCCCTCTCCGATCATATACCCCTATCACTTTTTTATAACTTTTTTAACCTTTATTTTCCACTTCATGTTTTATTTTTATCCCATTTTTCTCGCTAACTCCCCCCTCACTCCTTCTCAGAGTTCCTCCCCCCACTCTCCTGATGAAGAGCTTATGCCTGAAACGTCGCAACCACATCCCCCACTCTCATTAAGCATGACACTAATAATATTTGTAACATTTACTCCTGCGTTTGTCTGTTTTTTATATATATATCATCATCATCATCATCATCACCGTTTTACGTCCGTTCTTCCACGCTAGCATGGGTTAGACGGGTTGTCCTGTTGTGGGCAGTGTCTGGTCGGCTGACCATGCCTTGCTCATACAGGAACTGATCTGGCTTGATTTCTACAGCTGGATGCCCTTCCTAACACCAACCTCATTTACAGTGAGTGCTGGGTGCTTTTTCGTGGCGCCTACACGTCCACTTTACAGTGTGGGCTGGGTGCTTTTTTGCCGTGGCACCTCCACGACCACCTTGCGGTGGGGGGGGGGGGCATATTGTTTATATGCTTCAGCATGTACCCATGGGAGGTCGGGTACCCTGTATTACTGCGTGACGCCAGAAGTCACGGTCGTGTGTCATTGACTTTGAGAGGTGTAGTTGGGTAAGGTCGGCTTTTATCACCTCATCCCAAGTCATCTTGGGTCTCCCCACTCCGCGGTTTCCATCAACTTCTAGTGCTCTGCACCTTTTTATGCAGCTGTCATCCTTCATACGCATCACATGTCCATACCAGCGTAACCGCCTCTCCTGCACGCAGCATTTGATTCCTCTTATGCTCAGTCTCTCTCTCAATTCATTTATGCTTTGTCGTTCACGTATATTACTGTTACACATCCATCGGAGCATGCAGGCTTCGTTTCTCTCTAATCTACGTAAGTCTTCCACCTTCAGCGCCCAGGTCTCACTACCATGCAACATCGCTGTTCGGATACACGCATCATACAGTCTGCCTTTCATTCTGAGGGAGAAGCCTTTTGCAGCTAGCAGTGGTAGTA
>OZ024741.1:337690839-337728339 GCA_964016885.1 Eledone cirrhosa
GGGCCCTTCTAAATTTGTAAGCTAATTCACCTCTAGGGGTTGTATCGATGAACATTACACTCTGGTATTTATTGCTATCATACCATGAGTTTATTCTATTAACCTTATTCCTAGTTCTTTCTATTCTATTCCAAAATTTGTTCCTATACAAGGGGCAGGTCCCATTTGTGTCATTATTTACCATTTTTTCCCATTTGGTTCTGACTCCTCTATATACTCTGATTTTATCTCTCTGGTTGTAACCAGAGAACTGCATACGGTGGATGAAGTGTTGTATGTGTCTCTCTAGTTCTTTGGGGTTGCACATGCGGGACTCGTTTCTCATCACTCGTACCAAATCCGCAATCAGTATGTTGATTTTGGTATGGTCCGAAACAGCTGAGTTTCGGTGGATCAGATGTTTGGAAGTCATGGGTTTGGCATAATGGGAATGGAAGATTTGTTTTTTGTTATTAATGGTATCTAACCAGAGTTCTGTGTCTAGTACAGGTAATCGATGGTTGGGGTGTTTACTTGGGTAGTTTATAGTAACTCTAATGCTCTGGTGGATGGAGTTAGCTATTTGCTGGATGCTTTCCATTGTGTTTTTCTCTTGTTCCTGACTGTTCTCTAGTGGGGGTGTCTTAACTACGATGTTTATATCATCAACGTAGCGGGAGTACATTATCAGGGTTAAGGGGTCTTCTAATCGTTCTTTAAGTTTAAGTTTACGTCTACTGTCCCACCATACCATGAATAAGTTAGCTATGTCACCTGCAATGCTAACACCAATGGCTGCTCCTTCCTCTTGGGCATATGTTTTTCCATTAAATTTGAACATATGTTCCTTAAGGGTTAGTTTTATGCTGGCCCCTACCGCATGTGCAATCATTTTCTTCAGTTCATCGTGGTTTTCGGGTGTCCGTATGGCTCTGGTTCACCCGTTCCATCTATCTGTGTGGGTTTTCTTGGCCATTGAGGTAATGGTAGGTGGTCTGCCTCTTGCTGGTCTTGTAGGGCACAGGTTGCTAAAGTCATATGTGTCTAGGTAATTATTACTATAGGTAAGTTTAAGTAGGAGTCCCAGCTCACTGGTATCAATCCCACGGAACTCAACATTGCTCTCACTGATCATTTCTACACATTTCTCCACAGCAAAATCCACGTCAATAGATGGATACAGGGACACAACATCCATACTACCTATTATGCAGTTTGTTAGGTCCCTAGATCGCTTACTCTCGCCGATTCTGCTGAGGAGGTCCTCCGTGCTGTCACATACATCTGGGGACATTTCAATGATCAGGGAGAGGAAGTAGGACAGTCTGTAGTTACTAGCAATGTTAGCTCCACAGACTGGCAGTGTTGGTGGTCCCGCGACAGGGTCACTGCCCATTTTATGGTCTTTTCGAAGCCCATACAACGCCGGCACGTCATTGTTCCAGGCCTGGAAGTTGTTGGCAGTCCTTTTGTTGGGCTGCATTATATTCGTCCACATCACCATATGGGCATTGAGGGCTTTTTCGCTATCCTCATGCTCCTGTTGTGTTACCTCTCTTGTGTTGGTGATGTTGGGTTGCATTGCCTGGATGTAGTTTGGCAGGCTGTCAACCGACATTCTGCCAGACTTGTCTGTTGGAAAGCATGCTATCTCTCCATTACGCGAGCGCTGCATGAGCTTACGCAAGCCATTTGCAGATTTTTCTCCCAGTTGCTGGGCCTCCATTATATTATGCTTCTTGCTATACTGTTCTATAATATTTCTAAGTTCGGATCTAGCTATACTAAATTGTGCTTCTGTTTGTTCATCGACCTGCGACGGCAATTGCGTGCGTTTATTAAATGGTAAAGTCGTGGCGTGGACTCGTCGCAGGTCGAACGATTTATCGGAGGGATTATAAAAAGTAGAGTTCCAGGCTGCTGCTTTATGTGTACTAGTGCTATTGTTATTGTTAGTTGTGTTGTTTCTATTTCTATTTCCACCAACAGCCTCATGGTTGTTTCTATGTCTCCCATAATTACTCCTGTCTCTTTCCACTGGCTCATTGTTGTTATCTACCCTATTTGTGTGTCTGTGTGTTCGTCTTGGTTATTTTCTTTGTCCTTAGTCTCCCTTCTCCTTTTAATCCTATTACTTTCCCTTATTTCTGTGATTTCTGTGCTACTGTCATTACTTGTTTTCTGTGTCTGTGTGTTTGTTAAGATTGTGGTGGTGGTGAGAGGCATTGAATGTGTGTGTGTTGTTGTTGTTGATGTGTGTTGTTGTCTCCGTGTGTGTTATTATTGTTGTGTGTGTTGTTATTGTTGTTTGTGTCTGCGTGTCTGTTGTTGTTGTTTCTGGGTATGTTATTATTGTTGTTGTTGTTGTTGTTGTTGTTGGTGTGTGTGTTGTTGTTATTGTTGTTTGTGTCTGTGTGTCTGTTGTTGTTGGGATGTGTGTTGTATATGTGTGTGCGTATATTGTTACTTTTGTTTTTGTTTTTGTTTTTGTTTTTGAGGCTCCAGCGTAGTTTTGTAAATGATTTTTCTATTTCTGACAGACAACTAATCATATTTACCTTCTTGAGTGTCGCAAATTTCGGTGGTAGACGTAATACAGATAACTCATTGTCATCTATTACTGTGTTGCCGTATATATTTGTGTTGTTGTTGTTGTTGAACTCTTCTGTTAATGAGGTGTCGGCCATATTTATACCGTCAATTTTGTCGGGATATCTATTGGTATTCTCTACAGTATCCTGATTTAGCTTTATCTGCTTAAGCCACTTTAGTTTCTTGTTAAAGTGCTTATCACAATCTTGAGTAATGTACTGTTCTTCAGGACGTATAAGGCTTATAAATATTAGTTTCTCTCTTGGTGTGGTGATCCTAGCTATTCCTTGTATTACGCTTGTATACGCTTATGTTTTTCTTGATGACTTAATTCTCTATAGATCTTTTTTATGTTTAGAATTAGTGTTCGTTTTAGCCTATCTGCTTGTTTTTTTGGTGAGTTGTAATCTTCTTACGTCGGTGTTGATGGTGTTGGTGTAAACTCGGGACGAGGCACATTCTTTTATGAAGTGTAGTTGTCGAGATGTTATGGTTTTTCGTAGACAACAGAACATGGTGGTTTTCAGTATCTTGTTAGCCTGGCTAAGGCTTACGATATTTCGTTTCTGAATTTGTTTAGCAAGATTCTTTATCTGAAATCGTGTGTTGAAACCGATATTGTTATACTTTGGGAGGGTCATGTTGCCAATAAGAAACACACGCACCAGTTGCTTTCACTTCAATTTATTATAATAAATTTATTATAAATTTATAAATTTCTGGTTGGTTGGTTGGTTCCACAACCAGATAGTTGTTTATATATTGTCATAGTTCTTTCGTCACACACTCTGTGACCTCTTCAGTGACTGGGGATTCCTTTCTTTGTTTCTGTGCCTCTCCTTTGTTCTGTCCTACGCCATTTTGTTTCTGTGTGTGTGTTGTGTGCAGAACAAAGGAGAGGCACAGAAACCAAGAAAGGAATCCCCAGTAACTGAAGAGGTCACAAAGTGTGTGACGAAAGAACTATGACAATATATAAACAACTATCTGGTTGTGGAACCAACCAACCAACCAGAAATTTATAAATTTATTATAAATTTATTATAATAAATTGAAGTGAAAGCAACTGGTGCGTGTGTTTCTTATTGGCAACATGACCCTCCCAAAGTATAACAATATGTATATATACTTATATATATATATATATATATATATATATATATATATATATATATATATATATAGGAACAAGTAAGACCCCGACGGCTGAGCTCAAGCCGTTTCGACGGCTAATTCAGAATTAGCCGTCGAAACGGCTTGAGCTCAGCCGTCGGGGTCTTACTTGTTCCTATTACCCACTCTACTACCCTAAGTATTGAGTACTTTGGTGCGTTATGGTCCACCTGGTTCCTTACCACATTTCCTTCGTTATATATATATATGGGAGGAGATTATAGTTCACTTGAAGCATTGTGTAATGAGGTATAAACGTTTGTATATGTATAATAAAGTTGCTTTCACTTCAATTTATTATAATAAATTTATAATAAATTTATAAATTTCTGGTTGGTTGGTTGGTTCCACAACCAGATAGTTGTTTATATATTGTCATAGTTCTTTCGTCACACACTCTGTGACCTCTTCAGTGACTGGGGATTCCTTTCTTTGTTTTTGTGCCTCTCCTTTGTTCTGTCCTACGCCATTTTGTTTCTGTGTGTGTGTTGTGTGCTCAGTCTGCGCATGCGCCTCATCCGGGTGTCTGTGTGTGTTTATGTTCATTTATTTATTTGTTTATTTACATGTTACTGGTTGGTTGTTTGTCTATGTGTGTGTGTGTGTTCATTTTGTCCTTAATTGTAAGTTGTGATGTTGCTGTTCCACTCATATTTTCTATTTAATTTTGGTTGTAATTCTTTTATGTTTATTGCCTCTGTGATTTGTCTAAACATTGCGTCTTTTCTGTGTGTAGATTCTATTTTTATTTCTATGTTCTCTAATTTACCCTTGTGTTCTATTTTAGCATGTTGGTAGAGTACAGATGATTCTTTACTATCTTGAAGGTCTCGCCAGTGTTCATTTATTCGTTCCCCTACACTACGAGCTGTCTCGCATATGTACACTATATTTTTGTCTCTACATTATCCTTCAGTACATCTCATGCTATACACTACATTTCTAGTTTTACAGTTAACATGGGGGCTTATTTTACAGGTTATACATTTCTTATCTATACATGAGGGTCTTTGAAAACGTTATGTCTTGCTAATAAGTGTTTTTATGGAGGTACCTGGTCTTTCTACTATCTTAATATTGAGTTTATGTTTATCTAGGGCCCTTCTAAATTTGTAAGCTAATTCACCTCTAGGGGTTGTATCGATGAACATTACACTCTGGTATTTATTGCTATCATACCATGAGTTTATTCTATTAGCCTTGTTCCTTGTTCTTTCTATTCTATTCCAAAATTTGCTCCTATACAAGGGGCAGGTCCTACTTAAACTTACCTATAGTAATAATTACCTAGACACATATGACCTTAGCAACCTTTGCCCTACAAGACCAGCAAGAGGCAGACCACCTACCATTACCTCAATGGCCAAGAAAACCCACACAGATAGATGGAACGGGTGGACCAGAGCCATACGGGCACCCGAAAACCACGAATGAACTGAAGAAAATGATTGCACATGCGGTAGGGGCCAGCATAAAACTAACCCTTAAGGAACATATGTTCAAATTTAATGGAAAAACATATGCCCAAGATGAAGGAGCAGCCATTGGTGTTAGCATTGCAGGCGACATAGCTAACTTATTCATGGTATGGTGGGACAGTAGACTTAAACTTAAACTTAAAGAACGATTAGAAGACCCCTTAACCCTGATAATGTACTCCCGCTACGTTGATGATATAAACATCGTAGTTAAGACACCCCCACTAGAGAACAGTCAGGAACTAGAGAAAAACACAATGGAAAGCATCCAGCAAATAGCTAACTCCATCCACCAGAGCATTAGAGTTACTATAGACTACCCAAGTAAACACCCCAACCATCGATTACCTGTTCTAGACACAGAGCTCTGGTTAGATACCATTAATAACAAAAAACAAATCCTCCATTGCCATTATGCCAAACCCATGACTTCCAAACATCTGATCCACCGAAACTCGGCCGTTTCGGACCATACCAAAATCAACATACTGATTGCGGATTTGGTACGGGTGATGAGAAACGTGTCCCGCATGTGCAACCCCGAAGAACTAGAGAGACACATACAACACTTCATCCACCGTATGCAGTTCTCTGGCTACAATCAGAGAGATAAAATCAGAGTGTATAGAGGAGCCAGAACCAAATGGGAAAAAATGGTAAATAATGACATAAATGGGACCTGCCCCTTGTATAGGAGCAACTTTTGGAATAGAATAGAAAGAACTAGGAACAAGGCTAATAGAATAAACTCATGGTATGATAGCAATAAATACCAGAGTGTAATGTTCATCGATACAACCCCTAGAGGTGAATTAGCTTACAAATTTAGAAGGGCCCTAGATAAACATAAACTCAATATTAAGATAATAGATAGACCAGGTACCTCCGTAAAAACACTTATTAGCAAGACATACCCTTTTCAAAGACCCTCATGTATAGATAAGAAATGTATAACCTGTAAAATAAGCCACCATATTAACTGTAAAACTAGAAATGTAGTGTATAGCATAAGATGTACTGAAGGACAATGTAGAGACAAAAATATAGTGTACATAGGCGAGACAGCTCGTAGTGTAGGGGAACGGATAAATGAACACTGGTGAGACCTTCAAGATAGTAAAGAATCATCTGTACTCTACCAACATGCTAAAATAGAACACAAGGGTAAATTAGAGAACATAGAAATAAAAATAGAATCTACACACAGAAAAGACGCAATGTTTAGACAAATCACAGAGGCAGTAAGCATAAAAGAATTACAACCAAAATTAAATAGAAAATATGAGTGGAACAGCAACATCACAACTTACAATTAAGAACAAAATGAAAACACACACACACATAGAACAAACAACCAACCAGTAACATGTAAATAAACAAATAAATAAATGAACATAAACACACACAGACACCCGGATGAGGCGCATGCGCAGACTGAGCACACAACACACACACAGAAACAAAATGGCGTAGGACAGAACAAAAGAGAGGCACAAAAACAAAGAAAGTAATCCCCAGTCACTGAAGAGGTCACAGAGTGTGTGACGAAAGAACTATGACAATATATAAACAACTATCTGGTTGTGGAACCAACCAACCAACCAGAAATTTATAAATTTATAAATTTATTATAAATTTATTATAATAAATTGAAGTGAAAGCAACTGGTGCGTGTATTTCTTATTGGCAACATGACCCTCCCAAAGTATAACAATATATATATATATATATATATATAAGTTAAAATAATATATACACACACACACACGCACACACACACATATATATATATATACACACACACATATATATATATACATATATACAGGGTGGGGCATAATTCCTGTTACAAAGTTTTAAATCAATTTAAAAATACATTATGTTGCTAATATAACTAATATATCTGTATCAAATCCATGCACTATAACCATATTAACTATTTTTCAGAACATTACTCCATTAACAATTTGCAATGTCCATAGATTTGAAAAGAAAGTTCATTATAGAGAAGCATGAAAAAGGCCTGACTCCACCCAAGATATTTAAACTGGGGAAAATTCTTAAGATCAATAGAATGTTGATCAAAAGGAAAATCGATCGATTTAAAGAAACTTCCTCGACCAAAGACAGACCTTGATCCGGACGCCCTCGCACCTCAAGAACACCAAAACTCGTTAAAAGTGAGGGAAAAAATAAGGCGTAATCCAAGAAGGTCCATGAGAAAAATGGCAGAAGAAGCAGAAACGTCACCGAGAACTATGCGGAGGATATGTCGAGATGATCTGGGGATGTCACCCTATATGTTCCAAAAGAGGCAGCTTCTTTCTGCAGCCACAATTGAAAAGAGGCTCTCCAGAAGTAAACTGTTATTGAACCGTATCAAGGATGGCACGCTGCAAAACATCATCTTTACAGATGAGAAGTTATTCCCTGTGCAGCAGTCTCACAATCATCAAAATGATCGAGTACTTGCAAAAAGTCTCCAATCAATTCCTTCAAGTGTAGGAAAAGTGTTCAGAACACAGAAACCAGCATCAGTGATGGTTTGGGCAGCCATTTCTGAAAGAGGGAAGTCTCCTTTGATTTTTGTGCCTCAAGGAGTTAAAATTAACAAATAACTTTGCATAAAGGATATTTTGGAAGGAGCACTGATGCCATGGTGCATATCTGTTTATGGCGATGACATTTGGACTCTCCAATAAGATGGAGCGACGAGCCACACTGCTTGCGTAACACAATAGTGGTGTAGAGACCGTTGTCCTGCATGGATCAGTAATGAAGAGTGGCTTTCCACATCACCAGATCTCAACCCTCTCGATTTTTTTTATGGTCAATTCTTGAGAGTGAAGAGTGCTCTACTCCTAGCTAAAATATTGAAACTCTAAAATCAAAACTGAATAAGGTATGGGAGAAAATAACCATGGAAACTGTTTGTGCAGCCATCGAAGACTTTCCTAGAAGTGAGAGCTAGAGGAAAGCATTTCGAATAAATGTTTGTGCAGTTGTTTAATAGTATATTACTTACTATTTGTTGAAGTCAGATCTTGAAATAAATGTTTTTTTCAAGAACTATTTGCATTTTATTTTGTAACAGTTTTTATGCCCCACCCTATATATATATATACATATATATATATATATATTTATATGTGTGTACATATATATATATACAGTGGCAGAGTGGCCAGGTTGCCAGGTTGCCAAGTTGCCCAATGGCAAGTGAGTGCCAGGGGGCCCATGGTAGCATTATAATAGCCCACAGTAGCATTGCAGGGCCCACTGTAGTATTTTAGGGACCAATGCTTTGCTTTAAAAAAATACCTGAATTCTAAGAGAAAGAATTAAATTTTTTTTAAAATAGATAAAACAATTAAGCAAAGCATTTGGTCAACCAATTCCCCAAGGAATTACTAGAAACCAAAATATAGTGCAGATAGCTGGAATCAGTGGTTGTACAATCTACTAAATCTAAAGCTTAATGTATTCATTCATGCATGCAAACATAGAAGGTGTGTCAGAAAAGTTCCAGGACTGATGTCACAAAAGATTTATTTCAAACCCAAACTTCACACTAAGAGTTTTCTCCTTCAAAGTAATCCCCCTGGAGTCTAATGCACTTTTCCATCCTTTTTTGCCACGCTTGCATGCACTCCTGGAAGGATTTTTCCGGGATCCTCCGCAGTTCCGTCATCACAGCCTTTTTGGTGTCGTCCACGTCTTCAAAACGGGTTCCCTTGATGACCCCCTTGAGCTTGGGGAATAGGAAAAAATCAAACAGAGCCAGATCAGGGGAGTAGGGAGGTTTCCCCAGCACGGCGATGTTCTTCTCGGTCAGGAACTGTCGGATGCTCAGGGCATTGTGAGCAGGCACGTTGTCATGGCGAAGCAGCCACGAGTTGTCCCACCACAACTTTTGCCTCTTCTCATGCACTGAAGGAAGCAAACGCTGCAGTATCTCTTTGTAGACATGTTGGTTGATCGTCTGGCCCTGTGGCAAGAACCCGCAGTGGACGATCCCCCTCAAATCGAAGAATGTGATCAACATGACCTTGACTTTGGACTTCGACTGTCGTGCTTTCTTCGACCTTGGTGATGACGGACTCTTCCACTGACGGCTCTGGCGTTTGGTTTCCGGATCGTACTCGAAGATCCATGACCGGTGATAACTGTCCCTAGCAAGTTTGGTTCGGTTTCAAGACGCTCGAGGATGTCCTGGCACACTTGCATGCGTCGACCCTTCTGGTCATCGTTCAGCAGTTTTGGTACCATCTTCGCGCAGACTTTCCGCATGTCCAAATCTTCAGTAAGAATCTTCCAGACGCTGTCCCAATTCATGCCCAGCTCATTTGCCATCAGTCGAACAGTCAGCCGACGATCGCTATGCACCATCTGCCTGATGCGCTCAACGTTGACCTCAGTCCTGGTTGTTGAGGGCCTTCCGCTCCTGGGGTCATCTTCCACATCCTCGCATCCTTCTTTAAACCTCTTGCACCACTCAAAAACACGTGAGCGTGACATCGTCTCATATCCATACACTTGCTGAAGCAATCCCAGTTCCTCTGACAGAGTTTTCCCCAACCGTACCAGAAACTCCAAGTTTATTCGTTGCTCTGTGCTCATTGCCTTATGACCTGAAACAGAGGACATGTATATAAAATTATGAAGAAAAAAGTGTAATCGCTGCAGAGAGCTAAGATTACAGTTACATACTCCAGGGGGAATACTTTGAAGGAGAAAACTCTTAGTGTGAAGTTTGGGTTTGAAATAAATCTTTTGTGACATCAGTCCTGGAACTTTTCTGACACACCTCGTACATATATAGACACAGACGCACAAGCATATATATATATATTTATATACTTACACACGAACTACTGACCAAATAATATTTGATGTCAATGGGTTAAAAACATCTGTCAAATCAATTAGTGGTGAGGGTGATGTATATATATAGAGAGAGAGATAGATACACACACACACACACACACACACACACACACACACACACACACACACACACACACACACACACACACACACACACACACACACACACACACACACACACACACACACACACACACATCTATATATTGAGTGAGTGTGAAAGACTAAAGTTCATTATTGAAAGTCTCTGGATTTCGCAAAATACATAATATTTTTTATTGGAGAAGGTAAGATATTTTTCCGTAAAAAATTTGATTGCACTGTTTTGTTTCCACTTATGTATCTTTCAAAAATGTTATTTATTCATTATAAAAATTAAATGATAGCATTCTATATGTAGGTCGGCCCCATCTCCTGGCAACCAATATTTTTAGATGCAGTCCGCCACTGTATATATATATATATATATATATATATATGTGTGTGTGTGTGTGTGTGTGTATATGTGTGTATACATATATATATATATATATATACACACACACACACACAACAGGATTCAGCAGTTTCCATCTACCAAATTCCACTTACAAGACATTGGTCAACTCAAGAATATAACAAAAGACACTTTCCCAAGATGTCACATAGTAGGACTGAACGCTGGACTTGATGGTTGTGAATTAAACTTCTTAACCACATCTGTTAGTCTTATACTTCTTTCAATCATAAGACTGGAGACATGATTAGGTACCACCTTGAATGGATTTAGTTGATTGTATTGATCCCAGTACTTATTATTTTGAAGTCTAGTACTTATTTTATCGATCTCTTTTTGTTGAACTGTTAAGTTACATATGTGTGTATATGTATGCATATATCATCCTCCTCATCATCATATCTAGATACAGTAATGTTGTAGTTGTGAATTATTATAATAAAAGGTGTTGGATTGGCAGTATCAGCAGCGTATCAGACATAGGGTTACAAACCTTTATGTTCTGAGTTGAAAATCTCAACAAGGTTAGCTTTGTCTTTCATCCTTATGGGGTCGATAAAATAAAGTACCAATAATGCACTGGGGTTGATTTAATCGACTTTCCTCTTCCCCAAAATTGCTGGCCTTGAGCCTAAATCAGAACCATTGTTTTGTGATGATATAAAAGAAACATTGGTAAAACTCTATCTAAAATAAAACTCATGCTAAGTTTACCATGAGATGGTTTTATGTCTTAACATTATGTATGAAAATTTCACCTTTATACTAGGTGCTGTTAGAATGGCAGATAGAATGCTTTGCAATATATATTCTGGCCCTTTGATATCAACTTTACCTTTCATCCTTTCAAGGTCGCGAAATCAATAAAAAAAGTACCTGTTTTGTACTGAAGTCGATTTCTCTCTCTCTCTCTCTCTCTCTCTCTCTCTCTATATATATATATATATATATATATATATATATATATATATATATATATATATCAATCTCTCTCTCTCTCTCTCTCTCCTTATTTGGAAGAAATTGGCTGTGATCAAACCTGGAGAATGATGTGCCCTGCCAAGTTCAAAATATCTGCGGCACGCTGTATGACTCCATTAGAAGTTACAGATCCATACACAGAGGTGTAAATAGGGAAAATAGTGCTTATGGCAAGCAGTGAAATTGTGCCCCTGTTCATGCAGTTCCCAGCACTTATTTTTAACTATTACCCTAATAATTTATATAAATGGTTTAATGATCCAGGCACCATAGTGCTTTGCACCCATGATAATCAAAGACAAATCATACGTCTGAAGAAATTTTTTTTTCACTCTCTGACGATAGTTTATCTGATTTAATTATTATAACCTTTTAGTATTGACATTACTCTATATTTACTATTATATTTTCACATTAAAGGCTTTATAGCACATAATTATCTCACATATTATCGGATCTATGAGATTCTGATATCATTTATTTTGAAAACAATACCTTGGTGTAGTTATGAGCAGCCGGTTACAGCCAGTTTAAAGAGAAATAGGTAAGAGAATTTTGGCTGGATACGGCCGGTTTAATTGGGAAAAGGTTAATAGAAAGTGCCCCGAGTCCAAGTGATGCCCATGGCACATGCCATGCTTACCATACTTTAGATATGCCTCTACCCATACATACATACTTTATGCAGGCTTGACAACAAACCAACTGGACCTGCATAAAGAATATAGCTGCATTTTTTCTTATTTTTGAAATCTTTCCTTTTCTTATTATTTCAATAAAGAGTTTCACCCAAAACGTCAGATCTCTTCCTCAATTTGTATTCAGTGTAAATATTTCTACTGTACACACATTGTCCTTATTTTTGTACAAATATTTTCTCAACTAAATTTTTTGTTATTATTTTTCACAATTGTTTTCACTTTTAGTTAATCTATTAAACTTTTATGTTTTAATTTAACTCCACTGTGTTGTTCTGATGTCTAAAATGCTAAGAAACTTTTCCTACTATTGGTAGAGGGTTGGTCGCCATGCTTTGCAGCATAGAGTCACGGCCCTTTACGGTCTGAGTTCAAATCCTGCCGAGGTTCACTTTGCCTTTCATCCTTACGGGATCAATAAAATAAAGTACCAGTAATACACTGGGATAATTGCTGCCCTTTTGTCAAAAGTAGAAATATCTATATCAAGCATTAGATTAATATGTTCATTTCCATTGTACTGTATGGCTTTACTGTATTGTCTTCCATTTACTTTTCACACACACCACATGCATATATATATATGTATTATATAATATATATATATAAAATACAAATATTATAATGATGATGATATATGTATATATTACATTAAATATATTACCAGACACTGTTAGTTATATCATAATTTAACTTACACATGTTTCATCCTGCTGCAATTCATTGGAATTAAACAAGATATTTTTACCTCAACAAGTTCATCTCTCCTAAAAACAAAACATACATATATATATGTATATTGTAGTTGTATTTGACTTGTTCTGATTTGCTGTAATTGATATAGCTATTTTTTTTACTGGGGCATTGCTTTATTTTAGTCAATCATATCGAAGATCCCCAGTATTTATTTTTACAAGTCTGGTAGTTAGTTTATCAATTTTTTTGTTTATTTTGAAGACCCACTAAATTAAGGGACAAATTGCAGACACACATACCAATGTGTATATAGACATAGACACACACACAGCCGCATGCACACACACACAGCCGCATGCACACACACACACATATGCACGCACACAAAACACCCAGTCAACTTTTTAAAGTGCCTATGCTGGCGATACAACAAAAAAGCACTTGTCCCATCCTGTAAGGTGGTCATACTGATGTAATGACAAAAAACATCCTGACTACTCTGTAAGATAGTTTGCTGGTGCCTCAACAAAGAAAGCATCTGTCCACCCTGTAATCTGGTAGCAGGGGTACCACAGCAGAGAAAGCAGTCAGTCCCCTATATAAAATGGTAGCAGTGAGGACATGAAAATTGCTCCCAATACATGTAATGTGGCTGACATTAGAAAAGGCATCCAGCAGTAGAAAACCATGCCAAAAAATGGATCATATGAGCAAGATGTGGTTACCTGACATGTCTAACCTCTTAATATGACAACCCATTTAACCCATGAAAGCATGGAAAATAGATGTTAAACGGTGGTGATGATGATTATGTATATATATATAATATATACATATATATATATATATATATATATATATATATATATATATATATATATATATATATATGCATAGGATATAAACTTTATTGGCATATTACAATCATTTCAATATTGATCAGCTCAGGATACAATCATAATGACCAGGGCCTGATTATTCCTTGATATCTCATCAGATTGGTGTGTGTCTTTGCACATATAAACTCGTATATTTGATGAGATGTCAAGGAAGAGTAGAGCCCAATCGATATTGAAACAATTGTAATATGGCGATAAAGTTTATAGATATGCTGCAACAATGACTTCGATTCTACTTACTTTATTTACACTCAGCACAATGCAGCTGCCTTAACTCTGAAATACAATCCCACACAAGACGGACCTTGTACCAGCATTGAGTGTTTGGAACATTGAGCCTCCTGTAACTGTAGATACACACTTACTTAACCCTTTAATGTTCAAACTGACCAAAACCGGCCAAAATTCTCTACCTCTTTCTGTTGAAACTGGCTGTAACTGGCCACTCATACTGATGTTAAGGTATTGTTCTCAAAATAAATACTTTCAAAATCTCATAGATTCGATATTATGTGAGATAATTATGCGAGATAAAGCCTTTACCATGAAAATATAATAGTATATATAGAGTAATGTGAATGCTAAAGGGTTAAACACATATATGTGTGTGTGTGTGTGTGTGCTGGGCTAGAGCAGTTTCCGTTTATAAACACTGTTTATATAATGTTGGTCAACCTGAGACTATAGTTGAAAACATTTCCCAAAAGTGCTGCAATGTGGGATTGAACCCATGCATATCATCATTATCATCATCATCATCATCATCGTTTAACGTCCATCTTCCATGCTAGCATGGGTTTGGACGGGAATTGTCCCACTTGAGGCAAGATTGGTTGTCTTGCTCGTATAGGACTGTCTGGTGGGTTTTCTATGGCTGGATGCCCTTCCTAACACCAACCACGTTTACAGTGTGGACTGGGTGGTTTTTACCATGTTACCTACACGGCCACATTACAGTGTGGACTGTGTGTTTTTTTGTTGTGACACCTACACGACCTCATTTATTTAGGACTGGATGTTATGGTACCAACATAACTTTACATCGAAAGGAGTGGTGTGGATGGGGTGGGGGTAGTGGGACGGGGGTGTATTTTGGTTAAGAGGTGCCTACTGATTGTAGGTTTTGCTTTGTACTTAGGCAAGGTGGGTCGTCTGTATTACTGCGTAGTGCCAAAGATCTCGGTCCAGTGATATTGTCTTGGAGAGGTGTAAGTGTGTGAGGTCGGAATTTATTAAGTCGTCCCAGGTTTTTCTGGATCTGCCTACTCCATGGCTACCGTCTATTTTGATCACCCTGCACGTTTTTATACAACTGTCGTCTTTCATGCGCATCACGTGACCATACCAACATAGTCTTCTCTCGAGTAAACAGCATCTGATCCCTCTTATTCCTAATTTCTCACTTAGTTCATTTATGCTTTGCCGTTCACGTATATTACTATTACACATCTAACGGAGCATGCAAGCTTTGTTCCTCTCCAGTCTGCATTTCTCCTCTGCACACAATGCCCAAGTCTAACTGCCATATAACATTGCTGTTCGTATGCAGGCATCATACAGCCTGCCTTTCATTTTTAGAGAGAAACCTTTAGTGGCCAATAGTGGTATAAGCTCTCTGAACTTTTTCCATCCAGTTCTGACTCTAACTACTGTACATTCAGAGCACCCTCCACCACTGCTGATTTTGTCACCCAGGTAACAGAAAGTGTCCACTATTTCTATAGAACCATCTGTGCAATGGAATGAGCTAGTATTCTGTGAGCACTTGCTGCTACTTAGTGCACCTGAGCACCGGCCACATATAAAATCTATATTCTTAGTTAGCTTACCTGTGATCCCACTACATCTTTTATGCACCCATACTTTGCATTTGGGACATAAAATGGAGTTTCTGCCTACTCCTTTCCTACACACTGAGCATGGCCATTTCCCAGATGGGACCAGTGCCCTATTTTCCTTCCTACATACTAGAACTTTAGTCTTAGACAGGTTAATTTTAAGGCCTTTTGATTCTAGGCTATGCTTCCATGTTTGGAATTTCTTCTCTAGTTCAGCCATTGATTCAGCTATGAGCGTTAGATCATCTGCGTATAGGAGTTCCCATGGGCAACCAGTCTTGAACTCCTCTGTTATAGCCTGAAGGGCAATAATAAATAGGAAGGGGCTAAGGACAGAGCCCTGATGAACACCAACTTTTACGCTAAACTCTTCACTATATTCGTTGTTAATTCTAACCTTGCTGACTGTTTCTTTATACATGGCTTGTATAGCTCTCACAAGCCATTCATCAACACCTAGTTTTCTGAGAGCCCACCAGATAATGGGGCATGGGATTCTGTCAAAGGCTTTCTCCAAGTCAACAAAAGCTAAGTATAGGGGTTTACTTTTAGCTAGGTACTTCTCCTGTAGTTGTCGTACAATGAAAAGAGCGTCTGTGGTACTTTTACCTGACACAAACCCGAACTGCATTTCATCTAGCTAAATTCGCTCACTGATTAGTTGTGCTATTACTTTTTCTGTGACCTTCATGACCTGGTCAATTAATTTAATGCCTCTATAGTTTCCCCGATCTAGGGAATCTCCTTTACCCTTGTAGCAGTTAACGATGCTGCTGCTATGCCAGTCCGCGGTACAACCCCATTCAGTATGACTTGGTTTACTATCCGGATGACCATAGTGTGTCCTACTGTTCCAGATGCTTTCAGCATTTCAGCAACTATTTCCGAAGGCCCAGCCGCCTTGCCTGTCTCCATATCTTTGATTGCCTTACTTATTATACTGTTTGTTTACAAACAAACAGAACATTATAATAAATGTTCGGTAAACCCATACGTACATATATATGTGTGTGCATGTATGTATATATATACATACTACTGTGCATCTGTACACATATATGTATGTACGTATACATACTTACATTTATATAAAATACATATATATATATTAAGTACAAAATGAGGTTTCACATTAAGGTCTTTATTGATGATGCACAGTTACAACCATTTCAGAGATGGGTGGCTCAGGATTCATATAAATTTAAAGACCTGACTCCAGCCTGATCTGCTCATCAGAATTTGTTAATCAAACAAAACTAAAACTTCATCCCATAGAGTGCTGACTTTGGTATCTTCTTTAGTAAACCCTGGATCAACTGAACAACTTTATTATATATATATATAGGGACTGAACCTGTGTATATATATATTTAAAAAAAGGAAATATACCTAACTGTACCAAGGATTTCACACATTTTCCAATATATATTTATTATATATATATGTGTGTGTGTGTGTGTGTGTGTGTGTGTGTGTGTGTGTGTGTGTGTGTGTGTGTGTGTAAACAGGAAGGAAACAACACAATGAGAAATTCATTTCTCTTAAAATTACAGACTTGTGTGTTTTACATTAATATAATCAGATTTATGATCTTTTGATAATAGTGAAATATCAATTTAAAGAAAGATGACTAATTTATATAGAAAATTCTAATTGCCAGCCTAAGGAGACAAGTTGGGGTGGTGGGGTTTATTGTATTTCCTGTGTTCTTCTCATATCCCCACCCACCCAACGATATACCTCCCACAGACACCTTACTGGATAGCAAGTATTAAGCTGCCTGCTATTGGCTTACTGTGTGTTGTGTAGTGTATATGATAACATACACACAGTCACAGTAAAGCAAAGCACATGAAGTTGTAACAACAGCAGCAGCAGCAAGCCGGTTTCACTCCATCACAGACAAAGCAAAACAACATTCACAACCCTTAAAAACACTTTAACATAGGGAGTATAAAGCACAAGGGATTATTATTAAGCAGCAAAGGGACAGAATTTCTTCTCTCATTTTTAGTTTTGTTTTGTTTTACTTTTTTTTATTTCTGGATACACACTGGAAGGATTCACATCTAAGTAAGTTTTTCTCATCATTATTTTGAAATATTATTTTCACCAAATATATATATATGTATATATATCTATGTATATATATATATATATATATATATATATATACATGGGGTAACAGATTGTATAGCAAACCGTGTCACTCTTCTTTCCTGATTTATATATATATATATATATACACACACACAGAAAATAATATATATATCATATATATATATATACATACATATATATACATATATATATATATGTATATATATATATATATATATATATATATATATATATATATATATATATATATATATATATATATATATATATGATATATATATTATTTTCTGTGATTGTTAATAGTTGTCAGGCAATGCTGCAATATCTAATATAACAAAATTATACATCATTACATAAGAACAAAGAGCTTTACCATATTCTTATTTATTTGGTTGGTTCATTCAAAAACAGTGATGCTTATTTCGGGGAACTTCTTCTTCTTCTTCTTCTTCTTCTTCTTCTTCTTCTTGATCAGTCAGTTTGTGATGGTGATGGTGATGATGATGATGATGATGATGGTGATGATGATGATGATGATGATGATGATGATGATGATGATGATGATGATGATGATGATGATAATAGAATTTAAAATCTTTGAAAGTTGTTGACATTTTTTTTTCTTGTGTTTAAAAAATGATTTTTTTTTTCTAGGATAAAATTACATAAAAATAAGATTATTATTTATTTGAAATTTTAACCATTTCAGTATTAAGTTTCAGCATTCAACAGTTTCTACAAACTGTCTGGATTATAATCAATATATAAACAGTGAATAAATTAACATTTAATAAACAAACAGGTTTGTGAATGAGTCAGAGATTGAGAAGAGATGTAAGTTTTCTTGTTTTCACTAAGATGGATAGATTTATTTATCAATGTTCATAAATTCTGGATCTATTTCTTAAAAATTCTCTCAAATAATTTTTAACTTTAGAGAAATAATTAGAAAGGATTTTAAATCAATCTTAATTGTTTGTTGTTTTATGTGTGTGTGTGTATGGGGGGAGGGGGGGTTCTATTTGACTTTTTGTTATTATTAACCATTTCAGGGCCTTATTTATTATTTTTGTTGTTGCTGTTTTTCAACTATAAGAAGTACTAGATACTTCCCTGAATCTCTCATGGCTTACTAGTTCTATACGGACATTTAAATTGATTAAATAAATAAATAAATAAATAAGTAAATAAATAAATATATAAATAAGGGCCTGTTTTGTCCAGATTTTATATGACAAATAAATAAGGGACCTATTTTGTTCAGATTTTATATGATAGATAAATACATTAATAATTGTAATTCTAAGATGGACAAAAATCTATATAAGAAAATAAAAGACTTTCATTATCTACTGATAGTATAGCATGTTTAGTTTATTGCTTATTGATACCTAAATATTGTGTATTGATTGCTAAATATTGTTTCACAATAGTTAGCTTACTTGCAAACTGTCCCAGAAAAACAATAACAATGCTAACACACACTTACACTGACATGCACACACACATACATACAGGTACATACACACAGAAACATGCACATATTGACACACATTCACACACACACACACATATATATATATACACACACACAGACAGACATACACATATACATACACACACACACACACACATACAGACACAGACATATACACAGACACAGAGACACATATACACACAGACACACGCACATTGACACACACACACAAATACACACATATGTACACACACACACAGACATACACAGACACACACAATCACAGATAGACAGACACATAGACACATACATAGATACACACACACAGACATGCACACACATGCACATACACATAGACACACCCTCTCTCACTCTCTCTCTCTCTCTCTCTCTCTCTCTCTCTCTCTCTCTGTCATTCTTCCTTGTCCCCTATTGTATTAGTCACCTTCACCTAGAAGGCAGGGCGAAGGGGCAGGACAGGGCATTGGTAGATGCAAGTGCAATAATCACAAACAATGTCACTGCCAACAATCCAACTCATCTTAATTGTTTGATATTGAAGAAGTGACACAAAGCAGAATTTACTTGCTATATAAACAAGGAAGAAAAGAAAATACTGAAAATGATATTTTTTTTAAAAACCTGATTTTACAAATTGTATGAAAAATTCAAGACAATATTTATAATTTATTTGTATTATTTTTAATGTAGTATTTTTTGTTGCTATTTATTAATACCTTTGTATATTTACATCATGTTGTGGATCAGTGTTTCGCAAGTTAAATAACACACACACACACATATATAATGTTGTCATTTGATTAGTTAAAAATGCAATTAATTATTTACTTAGGAATAAGAAACTCTTAGGAGAGCTGGACAGCAGAAGGTCATCAGAGAAGACACCCTCCCCCTCCTCAAGTAAGTGTTTCGGCCCTTAACTTCTCATGCACAGAAATATATGATAAGTGAGAGAAAAAAGAAATGTAGTATTAGTGACCAGATGATAAAATTGTTTAAAGTTTTTAAAAAATATTAAGGAAGTTATAAAATAACTGAAGTGAAAAACAAACATTCAATATACAAAATTTCACAATGCCATGAAATATCATTGACAATATACAAAAATTGAGCAGTATCTAATAAAAACAAAGCACACTAATAATTATTCCTTAATTCTTAAAAAAAATCTTTTAAATTTTATTTTTATTTAAAATTTTATTTTTTTCTAAATTATAATTTCAGATAAATATATATAATGTTTCAAAAAGTCTGTTTTTTGTTGCTTTTTGTTACAACTGTCAGTGTAGACATTACATACAGAGTGAAGGAAAATTTACTCCCAGGGACGTTCATAGGAGATATAGCACGAAATGTCACACTGCCATCTATAAGACGAAGTGAGGTGAAATTCTCACCACTACAAAAGAATGAATTTTCTGATTTTTTCAATATCAGTAAGAAAGGACGCCTTTATCTGGCTAAAACAATTGATGCTGAAATAACATGTAAATATAACACAGAATGCTTTGAAATACTCGAAATTGCTGTCCTAAAGAAAAAATCATTTGTGAAGATACTGGAAGTAAAAGTTATAATCGAAGACGTGAATGACAACAGACCAGATTTTCAAGAGAAGTATATAAACCTGCAGTTTTATGAAACAGATGGGAAAGGAACAAAAAAATCTGTTCCAAATGCAGTTGATAAAGATGTTGGATTCTTAAATTCACAGATAACATACAGCTTAGGGAATATACACAAGCAATTTATGTTGAAATCAAACAAAAGAGTTGACGGTTCATCAAAACTAGAGATTGTCCTCACTGAAGAATTAGATCGAGAAATAAAAGACACTTACTTAATACAAATAATTGCAAAAGATGGAGGCTCTCCACCAAAATTGGGTGTTTCGAATGTTCAAATAATGGTCACTGATGCAAATGATAATACTCCTGAATTTACTCAAAATACCTACAATATTTCACTCAATAATACACACAAAATAAGCAAACCAATTGTTACACTACAAGCAAGTGATATTGACTCAGAAAAAAATGGACAAATTTCTTACCATTTTGGAGCAAAAACTACACCATTAACCAAACTACATTTTAAACTTAACAAGTCAACAGGAGAGATATTCTTGTCAAATGATTTCTCTTTTAATAAGAAACAGAAATATATGTTATATATTGATGCCAAAGATGGTGGTAATCCACCTATGAGTTCAACTGCCATTCTACAAGTCAATATTGAAAATCAAGATAACGAAACTCCAAGTATAGAACTCAATTTCTTTTCACAGACAAATGAAGAAACAGCCAATATATCTGAAGATGTTGATATTGGAAACTTTGTAGCTTATGTGAAAGTTATTGACAATGATATTGGAACCAATGGACAAGTAAGCTGTCAATTGGAACATGAAGATTTTATTCTTCAACCTTTAGATGATAAGAAATATAAGATAGTTGTGAAGAATACCATTGACAGGGAAGTAAATAGCTATATTGAATTTAATATTTCTTGTCATGACAGAGGCTCACCACCAAAAACAGCAGTAAGAAAAGTTTCTATACAAGTGATAGATGTCAATGATGTTAAACCTCAGTTTAGTCAGGAAACCTTTCAATTTTTCACTTATGAAAATGGAGAAGCAGACTTTCCAATCGGTCTAATCAATGCCACTGACCCGGACCTGGGTGCAGGCGGTCAACTGACATATTATCTCATGAATACCACTGAAAATCTACTCCCTTTCAGGATTTCAAATTATGGTTTTATCACAACAACACAACCACTGGACAGAGAGAAACAAGATAGATACAGGCTGGTAGTTGTAGTAAAAGATAATGGGACACCATCACTGAAAAATACAGCAAATGTTATTGTTGAAGTTATGGATAAAAATGATAATGTTCCCTATTTCACTTTTCCTGGAGTGGATCCTTTCCATCTTAAAGTCCATTATCATCCTCAAAGACAAAAATCCATCACAACTCTCAGAGCATATGACAGAGATAGTCAGTTAAATTCTTTTCTTCAATATGAAATACTTAATGGCAATGACAAACAGTTATTTTCCCTTGACACATATTCTGGAGTTTTATCATTTTCTCGTACCATTTACAATATTGATGCTGGTTTCTATAAATTGAATTTGTCTGTTAAAGATGGTGGAACTCCAGTTTTGTTAACAACAACATCATTAACTTTGACATTGACAGTCAGTAATAGTACCTCTAAATTATTGACAAGCCGTCACAAATTCTCAACCAAAGAAATACCAGTTAACATGATGGTTATTATACTAGTAGCAGCTGTTATTGTATCTATAACTATTGTGGTGTCTATAACTGTATGTATTGTGAGGAGAAACCATCAAAGAGAAATCCTTTACAGTGAAAGAAGAGAACAAGGTCAGAAATTCATGAATGAAAGTGGACAGCCTGAATATAGATGTAACCCAATGTCTCCTCAGAGTGACAGCCAAGAAGTAATGTTGACACATCCAGGAATTGATTCTGCAGTTTCTCAAGCAACACTGTTAAGAAAAGAACTCTATCCTGATTCATCATGGCAAGGTTCTCCATTGCAGTCTCATCGACAGAACATCTGCCAGGGAACAAACCAGGTAAAAATGCAATATCTACATTAAACAAGATGAAATGATTGTGTACATATTCCTGCATGAATTAATTCTGAATATAAATGATGTTAAACTAGCTATAAAAACTTCAGGAGGAGCTGTATCAAACTTCTTCTATCTCACAGTAAATTATAACTTTCCTTATATCCAATTTTCTATGACAGTAAGCAAACAAATGTTATCTTGAATCTATAATTTTGATTACAATAATCATTACATTGGATGTGATTTTTTTCTTGTCAATATATGACTAACATTCATCAACACTATTAATCATTTTGTTACTGTATTTCTAATGAGATATTTTGTATTTTAATTAATTAACAAAAGATTTGCAAAAATGTTCATCTCATTAAGATAGTTTTTGTAGCATAATCTCATTTAAAGTTATGCTGGAAGGTTTTAACTTAAGTAGGAACTCTTTAAAATAGGTGGGGGTTTTCATAGAAACTAAAGCAGTCTAAAGGTTGGTACAAAAAGGGTTAACCTGTTTAGTATAAGAATCCTGTTAACTTAACTCAGGAGAGCTGAAAAACAGGTCTTCAGAGAAGAACAACCCTCATGCAAGTGTTTCAGCCCTTAACCTCTTCACAACACTAGATATTCTTAAACATTTTCAATCCACATCAATTTTGTTCTGGCTCTCAACATTCTGAATTCAAAGAGTAAAGTCTTCAAACACTCCTTCCAACAGGATCCCCAAGCAAGACCAGCCAAGTTCATGGATGTTATCCAATCATATTGCTCAGGGTCTTCCTCCCCTGGGCCTCCTACCTGCTGGTTTTGCCCATAAAATCTATCCAGCCTTGTGTCTAAATAAAAAGTTAATATTATTACTAATATCCCATTCTTTTCTATTAGTTCTTGATAGGATGGGATCTCAGCAAAGCAAACTAATAGGACACATGTCACTTATTTCACAATGTTTCACGTGTCGTCAGTAGTGAACAATCTTTCCTTCCCCATTGTTGCAGCTTGAAGAATTTAAGCCTTTTGCTACCAAACTCAATGAAACCATCCCTCCTTGGTTCAATGATGCTCAGCTGTTTATATTTATCTAAAAACCCTCCTATCATAATTTTATGTAAGAGCCTTTGTTAAGTTATGTTCCAAACACCAACTTTATAGCAAGAAAGTTAGTTACATAACTAAATCCTACCAAGTTCTTGTTAATTCTAAAAATTATTTGAAAACCATAGGCAGTGTCTTTCATTAGATATATGATAGTGATAGACATAAAATCATGTTCTCACAATTTAAATATATTACTAAGTCCCTCTAAATACTTTATTAAGTTATGTTCCAAATACCAGCTTAATAACAAGAATGTTAGTTTTATTACTAAATCTCTCCAAATTCTTGATTATTTTCAAAATTATTTCAAAGACAATAGACAGTATCTGTAATTAGAAATATGGTAACAAAAAGGTTAAAATAATCCCTGTTTCTTTTTAATTCCAGATGGTTTTACATAATGCAATGACAGCTGATAATTTCAGAGGTGAAAGAGATGAAATCCTGACATCATCTGATCATTTTAGCGAGAAGTCAACCATGTCATCATATGATGATAGTGGTAATGGCAACAGTGATGGCAATACAATCCTCTATGAGGAATTACCAGGTAAGATTCACCCGCTTCAACCCCCATCACCACAACCACAACCTTTACCACTACCACCATCACCACAACCACAAGCTTTACCACTACCTCCACCACCACCACCTTCATCACCATCACCACCACCTTCAGAACTTTTCTGGTGATTTCTTATGAATGAAACAGCTCTAGTCTTGTAGAAGTAATTTCTATAATAGAATAAATACATATATATATATATATAAAATGAATTAACAGAGTCATAGACTTGCATTAGTCCTTGTAAATTATGTGCTCAAAGGAAAAGGAATCCTGGGCTCTTCAAATATAATATGTAGAAAAGATAACAGTTGAGAGAGAGAGTGTGTGTGTTTATCAATATACTGGAAATTGGTAAACACACACACTCTCTCTCTCAACTGTTATCTTTTCTGCATATTATATATATATCTAGGGCAGGTAAAATTCCTGAAATCCATGGACGAGTTCTCTCCAACGGTCTCTGTCCCTCATTATCGCTGCCATGTCCTGCGTCTCCAACAGACCAGTGTCTGTCCTTAGGGCATCAACATACATTAACCTTGGTCTTCCTCTTCCAGTGTGTCCATGTAGGGCTCCCACAGGAATACTGAGTGCAATGTCAACTCTGGATGTCGGTGAGCATGTCCAGCTAACCTCAATCTCCTCTGTGTCACTTTTGAGCTGACTTTTGGGAGGCTCCCATACAGCTCTGAATTTTTCATCCCCAGTGTATACTGATTAATGTTCAGAGCCATCCTCAGCATTCTCGTGTAGCATCCATCCACCATCTGAGTGAGTTTCTTGGTCAGTGTCCAAGTCTCAGACCTGTACAGCAGCACAGACTCCACTACAGCAATGAAGAGGCGGATTTTCAGGTCTTTACGAAGGTCCGACTTCCACACCGATCTCAAGCTGTGGCACGCCCCCCAGGCTTTGCTCTTCCTCTCAAGCACATCATCTTCCGTATTCCCAATCTTTGCTCCCAAATACAGGAAGTCCTCAACCAATTCTAGCGGCTTCCCACCTACATTAGTGATCCCCTCTGGCTTCTCAACATTCTCTACCAGATATTTTGTTTTAGTCTCATTCATTCTCAGCCCCACACTCATCGACACAGTCTCAACCTCCTGCATCAAATCCTCTGCCTCCTTCACTGTATTTGTCACCAAAACTATGTCGTCGGCAAATTCAGCATCCAATATCTTTTTCGCCTTAACTCTCCTACTCTGAGCCGGTGCTACAGTAAAGCCAGAGTCCTGGTGTTTCTCCAGTGCATGGCACATACAATAGTCCACTACGATGATAAAAAGGTAGGGAGCCAATGTATCTCCCTGGAGCACTCCAGCCAGTATCTCAAAGAACTCTGTCATCCCATCAGGTGTAATGACTTGGGCTTTGGTGTTGGTGTAGAGCAGTGATATCAGGTCCACTATCTTCTTGGGGATTCCAACATCGTCCCAATGCCAAAGAAGGGAGATGTCTCTAACACCAACAACTACATGGGGATCTCACTGACGTCACTTGTGGCAAAGACCCTCAATAGGATGATTCTTAACAGGATCCAGCCTGAGATGGAGAAGCTCAGGGACAACCAGAACGGCTTCAGAGAAGGAAGATCAACCACCAGTCACATCCTGATGCTGAGGAGGATATTAGAGGGAGCTAGAGCAAAGTGCCTTCCTGCGGTCATGGTTTTCATTGACTTTAAGAAGGCCTTTGATTCTGTGGACCGTCACTGCACATATATATATATATATATAATATATAAGATCAAAAGATGGTTAAAAGAGTTCCATGTATTTTATTATGCGCATTTCAAAAACAAATATCATCATGCAATAACATTTGTGTTTTCATCAGATAAAATAGGAAGACATGATATGAAGGTTAAAAAACACTTGTGAATAGTGCAGTTTTAAATCAACATATGATATGTTGATTTAAAACTGCACTATTCACAAGTGTTTTTTAACCTTCATATCATGTCTTCCTATTTTATCTGATGAAAACACAAATGTTATTGCATGATGATATTTGTTTTTGAAATGCGCATAATAAAATACATGGAACTCTTTTAACCATCTTTTGATCTTATATATTATGTATACTCCAGTCCTACAAACTGTAGAGTGCTTCTTATCCGATATCTGCATTGCTTTATTGTACTGCAATAAAACTCACCTCCTACATTATATATATATATATATATATATATATTGTTATACTTTGGGAGGGTCATGTTGCCAATAAGAAACACACGCACCAGTTGCTTTCACTTCAATTTAATTTATTATATATTTATAAATTTACAAATTTATAAATTTCTGGTTGGTTGGTTGGTTCCACAACCAGATAGTTGTTTATATATATATAGTCATAGTTCTTTCGTCACACACTCTGTGACCTCTTCAGTGACTGGGGATTTCTTTCTTCGTTTCTGTGCCTTTCCTTTCTTCTATCCTACGCCATTTTGTTTGTGTGTGGGCAACCCACACACAAACAAAATGGCGTAGGATAGAAGAAAGGAAAGGCACAGAAACGAAGAAAGAAATCCCCAGTCACTGAAGAGGTCACAGAGTGTGTGACGAAAGAACTATGACTATATATATATAAGCAACTATCTGGTTGTGGAACCAACCAACCAACCAGAAATTTATAAATTTGTAAATTTATAAATATATAATAAATTAAATTGAAGTGAAAGCAACTGGTGCGTGTGTTTCTTATTGGCAACATGACCCTCCCAAAGTATAACAATATCGGTTTCAACACACGATTTCAGATAAAGAATCTTGCTAAACAAATTCAGAAACGAAATATATATATATATATATATATATATATATATATATATATATATATATATATATATATATATATATATAAATATATATATATATTCTGGACAGAAATAGCTTGAAACGGCTTGAGCTCTGCCGTCGGGGTCTTGAACATTTTCCTATTACCCACTCTACTACCCAGAGTATTGAGTACTCTAGTGCGTTATGGTCCACTTGGTTCCTTACCACACTTCCTTTGTTATATATATATATATATATTATGAAGAGTTGGGACCCAACAGCTGAGCTCTTGTCATTTCAGCAGCTTGTTCCAGACTAGGAGCTCAATTTTTTATAATATAACCATACTCTACTACCCCAACTATCAAGTACTCTGTTGAGTAATGGTCTAACTAGTTTCAAACTGGTTCTATCCTGATTTATATATATAGGAGTCATGACAAAAAGCATCGAGCACACACTGTAAATATGGTTGACGTTAAGAAGGGCATCCAGCCCTAGAAATCTAGCCAGAAACAGTCCTATATGAGCAAGACAGTCATCTGACCCAACTTGCCTCTAATGGGACAACCCATCTAACCCATGGAAAATGGACATTAAACAATGATGATGATGATATATATATATATATATATATAATTATATTTATTAAAATAACAGATTAAAGTTTAAGCAAAGAATCGCTGCTTTCACCCTTAACGGGATCTTCTGAAACTAAAATTAATAAATATTTGCTCTACGGTTCTTATATATTTGATATATATTTATCCTTATCGAGCCCTCTTTAGATTCTAGTCTTCAAATTTATTATTATTACTATATATAATTATATGTTTTATATATATATATATATATATAAAAAACCACAGACCCTCCATCTCAACTCACCTTTTGAAAAGCAGAAGAACTGCGAAACCGGTAAAGGAACCAAATAAATATATATATATTTTTTTTTAAATAAGACTTCAGTTGCATTTTCGATTTCATCTCTTTTTCTTTATACTTTCATTCGTGTAGGACACCTCGGTTATTTTTCATTTTGTAAAAAAAACCTCACTTTCTAATATATATATATATATATATATATATATATATAATGAAAAATTGAACAGGGACAGAACAGAGAGGCAGTACGATAAATGTTTATTAAATTCACGCTCAGGAGGGTGGGGGGTAGGTGTGGGACGACGTTTCGGGCATAAGCCCTTCTTCAGGTGAGAGTTCAAAAGGTGTGTAGGGGAGTGGTGGAGAGACATATAGCGAAAGGAGACGGTGCGAATGAAAAATTAACAAATAAAGACAAAAATATAATAAATAATAAATAATAAATAAAGCATGATCAAAATACAAGGAATGAGAAAATTTAAAAATAAAGGCATGATCAAAGTAAACTGAAATTAAAAGGGGGGTAAACAGGTGGTGGAAGGGTGTGGGGTGAGTAGAGGTGGTGGCGAGTGGAGTGGGGAGAGGGAGACGGGGTGTCCGAGCGGGGAGGGCTGAAGGTGGTGTGTGTGGTTAGGTGTGCGTGTGTGTGTGTGTGTGTGTATGTGAAAGTGAGGGTTGGGGGAAGAACGGGGTTGCATGTTCAGGAAGGTGTGTGGGGGGGGGGGGGGTCGGAGGGTATGTGTGTGTGTGGATAGGGGGGGGAGAGAAATCAGGGGGCTGAGGGTGTAAATATGTGGTGGGAAGCACGTGTGTGTGGTTTAAGCGTGTTGTAGGTGTGGGTGGCGTGTGGATAAAAAAAATTGTTTTGGGGTGTGTGTGAGGGTGAGTTATATAGGTGATGGTGTAAGAGGATTGTTGAAAGTGGTAAGTTACACAGATGTATGGAGATTTTGGTTGGAAGTCAAAACGCGTGTGGGTAATCCAAGAAGTGGTGGTCGGAAGAGGAGAGATGTGGGGTGCGCGCGCAACAGGAAGTGGTCAGCAGTGGAAGTGCTGTGGTCAGTTGGTGCTGAGACAGTGGTCGGAAGGGCATAGCAGCAGTCGGCGGAATGGTAGGGAGGCGAGGATGGGTAGGTGTGAGAGTTGGAGTGAGGAGGGTGTGTGTGTGTGTGTGTATTAGTAGGGGTGTTAGTGGGATGAGTGAGTGTGGAGTGGGGAGAGAAGGGTGTGTGTGGTTCTATGGAGGGAGTGTGGTGTACTGGTGTGTGTGTAGTTTGGTGAGGAGGTGTTAGTGGGTGTTAGTATACGGGAGGTGGGGAGGGGTGGAATGCAGGTGTGGGTGGGGGTAGGGTGTGTAGAGTTGGTGGTGTACGAGGGTGTGTGGGTACGTGTGCGTGGGGTTGGAGGGTGTTAGTGATGTTAGTTGAGTGTGGGGTGGGTGGTGTAAGTGGGTGCGTGTGTGCGTGTGATAAGGAGGGGGGAGGAGGAGAAGAGGGGAGGGAAGGGATGTTAGTATGTTAGTTGGGGAAGGGTGGTCAGATGAGGGGTGGAGTGGAGGTGTTAGTATTGTTAGTGTGGGGTGGGCGGTGAAAAGGAGGGGTGTGTTAGTGGTGTTAGTGGGGGATAAGTGGGGGGAGGGGGCGGTCGAACGCTAAAGGAATAAGGGTGGGGAGTTCAGGCCGGGGGGAGTGTGGGTCTGTAAGATGAAGATAGTACGTTGTTCGACCGTAAGGCGATGGGCGGGTGTTCCGTGGCACTGGAGTAGGCCACAGACTGTGAGATGGCGTGCGGAGTGTCCAGGGCCACCAAAGTGGCGGGCGATGGGGGAACTGCCCTCGAGACGAATGTCCCGGAGGTGCTCCGTGACTCGGTCCACCAGGCGGTGTCCCGTCTGTCCGACATAAGTCGCGCTGCACCTCGTGCAACGAAGTCCGTAGACTAGGTTGGAGGAGGTGCAGCGGAAGGCATGCCGGACCGAGAGAGGGTGGCCGTTGGGACCCTGGAAGGTGGTGGTGTTGGTGATGTGGGGACAGGTGTTGCAGCGGAGCCTAGAACAGGGGAAGGAACCGGGGGGGGGAACGGAGCGTGGGTTGGGGGGTAGGGAGCTGTGGACGAGGAGGGTGCGGAGATTGCGTGCGCGTTTGAAGGAGGGGAGTGGTGGGGTTGGGAAGATGTGGGAGGTGGAGGGGTCGGACTGGAGGTGTCGGAAGAGGCGGCGGATGGTGCGGTGGAGGGGTAAGGTGGAGGGGTGGTAGGTGATGGGGAAGGGGAGACGGTGGGTGGGTGTGCGGTGGCGTGGGGTGAGGGTGGTGGAGCGGGGGATAGCATGGGCGCGGGTGAGAGCGGTGTGGACGAGAGAGGGGGGGTAACCTCTGCGGATGAAATGGCTGACTAGGGAAAGGGCCTGGGACTCGAAGTCAGCATCTCGGCTACAGAGGCGGCGGATCCTGAGAAGTTGGCAGTAGGGAATGGAGAGTTTAGTGTGGGTGGGGTGGGAAGAGGTGAAGTCGAGGTAAGAGTGGGAGTCGGTGGGTTTGAAGAAGGCGGAGGTGACGAGGGAGTGGTGGGAGGGGTCGAAGGCGACGGAGATGTCCAAGAAGTGGACGTGGGTGGTGGAGATAGAGGTGGTGAAGTGGAGGGAGGGGTGGAAGGAGCAGAAGAAGGAGAGAAAGGAGTCAAGCTGTACTCGGGTGAGGGTCGTGGCTCCGATACAGTCGTCAATGTAACAACCGTACAGTTCGGGCGTGGGGCCGTTGTAATATATATATATATTTAATTATATATATATATATATATCATCATCACCGTTTTACGTCCGTTCTTCCACGCTAGCATGGGTTAGACGGGTTGTCCTGTTGTAGGCAGTGTCTGGTCGGCTGACCATGCCTTGCTCATACAGGAACTGATCTGGCTTGATTTCTACAGCTGGATGCCCTTCCTAACACCAACCTCATTTACAGTGAGTGCTGGGTGCTTTTTCGTGGCGCCTACACGTCCACTTTACAGTGTGGGCTGGGTGCTTTTTTGCTGTGGCACCTCCACGACCACCTTGCTGTATTACTGCATGACGCCAGAAGTCACGGTCGTGTGTCATTGTCTTTGAGAGGTGTAGTTGGGTAAGGTCGGCTTTTATCACCTCATCCCAAGTCATCTTGGGTCTCCCCACTCCGCGGTTTCCATCAACTTGTAGTGCTTGGCACCTTTTTATGCAGCTGTCATCCTTCATACGCATCACATGTCCATACCAGCGTAACCGCCTCTCCTGCATGCAGCATTTGATTCCTCTTATGCTCAGTCTCTCTCTCAATTCCTTTATGCTTTGTTGTTCACGTATATTACTGTTACACATCCATCGGAGCATGCAGGCTTTGTTTCTCTCTAATCTACGTAAGTCTTCCACCTTCAGCGCCCAGGTCTCACTACCATGCAACATCGCTGTTCGGATACACGCATCATACAGTCTGCCTTTCGTTCTGAGGGAGAAGCCTTTTGCAGCTAGCAGTGGTAGTAGTTCCCTAAACTTCTTCCATCCTGTTCTTACCCTAGTTATTGTACTTTCTGAGCACCCACCTCCGTTGCTAACTCGGTCACCTAGGTAGCAGAAGCTGTCTACTGTTTCTACAGGGCCCTCCCAGAGATTGGTGGTACTTGTTTCCTGTGGCTGTTTGCTTGCTGTTTCAGCACAGCTGCTGCATGTGAATCCTACATTCTTAATTAAGCTTCCTGAGATCCCGCTACATCTCTTGTGTACCCATTGTTTGCATTTGGGGCAGAGAATGGAGTTCCTACCTACACCTTTCCTACATACTGAGCAAGGCCATTTCCCTGAGGGGATCTGGGTTCTGTTTTCTCGTCTACTTACAAGGACCTTAGTCTTTGTCATGTTGACTTTGAGGCCCTTTCTCTCTAGTCCCTGCTTCCAGGTTTGGAATTTATTCTCTAGTTCTACCATAGATTCAGCTATGAGTGCGAGGTCATCAGCATACAGGAGTTCCCATGAGCATCCGGTCTTAAACTCCTCTGTTATTGCCTGCAGGACTATGATGAACAGGAGAGGGCTAAGAACAGAGCCCTGGTGGACCCCAACCTGTACGCTAAATTATATATATACATATATATGTATGTAAAAGGTAAACAGAAATAACAACACAATCGGTACAATATATATATATATATACACGAGGTGTATCTGAAAAGTAACAGGATTTAGTGGACTGTGAGCTATGAGTGGTGTAGGGATTAGCAGGTTGCATCGCCGTGTGATGTAATATCTGGGGAGTATATAACTGCAATATCAGATTACTGCAGCCATTGTATGTTTTTTGGCGTGCTTTTGTTAACAGCTCCTCAATTTTAGGCCATCGAGTGATGGGATAGAGCAGCAAACCAGCCTGAAGTTTCTGGTCCAGCTGTGGAAAATTCCATCAGAAGCACTCAGAATACTACAATATGTGTACAGAGATGAGAGGATGTCATGCCCATGTATTCTCGAGTGGTACAAAAGGTTTAAAGGGATGAGAACGTGGAAGACAACCCCAGGGGCAGAAGGCTTTCAATGAGCAGGACTGAGGCCAATGTTGAGCACATGAGGCAGGTGGTGAGTGGTTATCATTGGCTGATTGTTTGCCTGATTGCAAGTGAGCTGAGCATGAACCACAACAGCTTTTGGGAGATTATCACCAAAGATTTGTGCATGTGGAAGATCACCAGCTCACAATGCCCTGAGCATCTGGCAGTTCCTGGTCAAGAAGAACATCGCCATTTTGGGACAACCTCTTTATTCACCTGATCTTTATCCATGTGACTTTTTTCTTTTCCCCAAGCTCAAGAGAGTCATCAAAGGGACCCGTTTTGAAGGCATGCAGGCCATCAAGAAGGCTATAATGAAGGAGCTGAGGGGCATCCCAGAATAATCCTTCCAGCAGTGCATAGAAGCATGGCAGAGAAGGATAGAAAAGGGTATTAGACTTGAAGATGATTACTTTGAAGGGGAAACGATGTAGTTTGTTGTTTATAATTGAAATAAATTGTTTGTGGCACCAGTCCTGTTACTTTTCAGACAGACCTTGTGTGTGTGTGTATATATATATATATATATATATATATATATATATATATATATGTATATGTACATATATACATGTACATATATATACATGTATATATATATATATATATATATATATATATATATATATACATGTACAAGCAGGGAGAAGCGGACGTAAAATGATGATGATGATATATATATATATATATATATCATCATCATCATGATCTTCGTTTAACGTCCATCTTCCATGGTAGCATGGGTTAGAAGGGATGTATATATATATATACATATATTTATATATATATATATATATATATATATATATATACAAGTTCATATATATATATGCAAGTTCATATATCATCATCATCATCATCATTTTACGTCCGCTTTTCCCTGCTTGCAAGGGTGGGACGGGTCTTATTCAGCACAGCATCTCTCCACTCGTCACGGTCCCTCGTCATCTCCACCGTGAGCTTCAATGAACTGAGGTCTGTTCTCACCACCTCCGCCCATGTTTTTCGTGGTCTACCTCTACCACGTCTTCCTTCAACTGACAATTCCTGGCACTTCTTCACCCATCGGTCATCCTCCATGCGCATCACATGTCCATACCACCTCAGTCTCCTCTCCCGTACACTACATTCTATCCCTCTCAGACACAGTTTCTCTCTCAACACATTTATGCTGGGTCGTTCACGCACATTTACACTGCACATCCAACGGAGCATGCTTGCCTCATTTCTCTCCAGTCGTCGCATATCCTCTGCAGTTGCTGCCCATGTCTCACTACCATGCAGCATCGCGCTCCTCACACAGGCATCATACAACCGGCCTTTCGTACGCAGGGAGAAACCCTTATTCGTCAACAGAGGAAGTAGCTCCCTAAACTTCTTCCAACCCGTCCTTATTCTAGATACTATGGCCTCGGAACACCCTCCTCCCATGCTAATCTGATCTCCTAGGTACCGGAAGCTATCCACCACTTCTATAGCGCCCTCTTGCATTTGAAAAATGTGTCTATCAGTGCGACATCTACTGTCTAATTTCCCTGTACATCTACTGCATACATATTTCTCCCTACCTGTTAGTTTGCCTGCTATCCCGCTACATCTCTTGTGTACCCAGGATCTGCATTGTATGCATTTTATAGAATTTATGCCAGTTCTTTTTCTGCATATCGAACATGGCCATTTCCCTGACGGAATCAGGGTTTTGTCCTCTCTTCTACTCATCAACACCTTTGTCTTAGCTAGGTTCACTCTCAGTCCTCTTGCTTCCAACTGCTGTTTCCATAGCCAGAATTTATTCTCTAGCTCCTCTACTGATTCTGCTATAAGAACCAGATCGTCAGCATAGAGAAGTTCCCATGGACAGCCAGTCTTAAACTCCTCTGTTATGGCTTGGAGGACTATAATGAACAAGAGCGGGCTGAGGACCGAACCCTGATGTACTCCTACTTGTATCTGGAATTCCTCACTAAACTCCATTCCTACCCTGACTTTACTGAGAGTACCTCTGTACAAAGTTTGCACTGTCCTCACAAGCCATTCCTCAACACCTAGCTTCCTTAGGGACCACCAGATGACAGATCGGGGTACCCTATCAAAGGCCTTCTCTAGGTCAACAAAGGCTAAGTATAGTGGCTTATTCTTCTCTAAGAACCTATATATATATATACATGTATATATATACATGTAACTATATATATATATATATATACATGTATATATATACATGTACATATATATATATATATATATATATATATATATGCACACACACATACATACACATATAATATATAGTGATAAGAAAAGAAAATGAGAGTGAGAAAAAGATGCATGTATATGTGAATGTGTGTGTGTCTGTGTGAGTGAGTGTGTGTATTTGTGAGTATGTACGTGTGAATGTAATATGATATTACCATATATATGTGTTGTTATAATTAAATATTGATATAATGATGTATTAATTATTACTTGTTATTAATTAGTTGCTTGTTGATTAGTTGTAATTGTCTTGTATTGGAGTTAGTTTTAACATCTTTAGAATTAGGTACGCTTTTTTGCTTGTGTATGTATGTATATGTTTGAGTGAGTGTCTGTTTTCATGAGTCTGAGAGAGTGTATGTGTATGTATGTATATGTTTGAGTGAGTGTCTGTTTTCATGAGTCTGAGAGAGTGTATGTGTATGTGTGTGCATGCATTTATGTACCTGTGTTGTGTCTCATTTTATATTTGTGTGTGTGCATGTGTGAGCATGTATATATGTACCTGTGTTTGTGTATCATTATATGAGGTTGACTTTGCCTTTCATCCTTACGGGGTCGATAAAATAAAGTACCAGTAATGTACTGGTAATTGATGGCCTTGTGCCAAAAGTAGAAACAATTATATATGTGTATGTGTGTGCATATGTGTATATATGTATGTATGCGTATGTGTGTGTGTGTTTGGGTATGTATATGTGTCTGTGAGAGAATGTGAATGTGTGTGGGTGCATGTGTGCTTTTGTGTATGAGTAAGTATCTGTGTGGGTGTGTATCTGTATGTGTATGAGTGTGTGTGTGGGGGGGGGGGTATATATATCTACCTGCATTTGAATGAATGTCTGTTTGTGTTTGACTGTGTGTGTGTGTATCTATGTATGTATGTATCTATATACCTGTGTTTGTGTATCATTTTACATGTGTGTATGTGTGAATGAGTGCATATGTGTGTGTGTATGTATGTACCTGTTTTTGAGTGAATATCTTTTTGTCTGGTAGGGTTTGTGCATGTATGTGTGAGTGAACATACATGTGTGTGGGTGCATGTATGTATATACCTAACTTTGAGCAACCTTTTCTATATATGTGTGTGTGCCTGAATGTATTTACCTGTGTTTCTGTATCATTTTACCTGTTTGTGTGAGAGAGAGAGCGAGAGAGAGAAGGGGAGAGAGTGCATGTGTGTCTGTGTGTGTGTGTGTGCATGTATGTACATACCTGTGTTTGAGTATCATTTTGCATGAATGTGTGTGTGTGTACATATAGATTTCGTTTTACTATTCATTAATTAGGTCATTAAGTGCATAAGTGTGGGCAGAGGACTGGACTAAAATGACTAATATTACAGAGAATATCAATATGGTCATCTGACCTGCTAGAAATAGCAGTCACATCTCTCCTAATTCTTAACCTTCTATAGAACACCAAACTGCCTTAACCAGACATTCTTGAAAAATAAAGGAAAAAAAAAGCACTATGAGTGCATGGCATGAAATATTAAAGTTTTTACCCTAATATTGCAAATTTTCACAACAAACTGTCCAATAGTAAAGATACTATAAACATTTAAATTAACAAATTACATTAGCGAGGCATTATTGATTGGTAGTATCGGTAGAGGGTCGGATGCCATGCTTTCCAGCATAGTTACGTCCCTTTACGATCTGAGTTCAAATCCCGCCGAGGTTGACTTTGCCTTTCATCCTTACGGGGTCGATAAAATAAAGTACCAGTAAGGCACTGGGTATTTGCTGGCCTTGTGCCTAAAGTAGAAACAATTATTGATTATTGAAACGTAATGAACAAGATTATGAATATAGCACATTAAAAATCAAAGTCTTTCCTCAAACACTGCAAATTTTCACAACAATCTGTCCAGTAGTAAAGATACTATAAACATTTGAATTAACAAATCTGTTTTTAGATATTTTCTGCCAAATCATTATAGCATGGCAAAAAATAATGTTGCAAATTTTCACAATGTTCTGTCCAGCAGTAAAAATACTATAAACATTTGGATTAAAAAACCTGTTTTTGACATTTTCTATTAAATCTTTACAGGATATTAAGAATTAATACTTTAAATTTTCTCAACAATCTGTAAAGATTCTCTAAACATTTGAATTAAAAATCCTGTTTTTAAACATTTTCTACTAAATCCTTTCAGGATATTCACAACTGAGTTTCTTTAAAATGTCATATTTGAACAATTTTGCTATTTATTTGTTTTGTTTTGTTTTTAATCATGTTTTTTCTCATTTTCACTTTTTTCTATTTTTGTTATTTTTGTTTGTTCATGTTTTTTTGTTTTTGTTTTTGTCATCAGCCAGAATGGATGACATAGAACCAGAATTACCTGAATACCCACAGCAGTCGTTTGAGACAAAAGGTGAAAACCACA
>OZ024741.1:337733339-337828339 GCA_964016885.1 Eledone cirrhosa
AGCTCACTTGCACTCAGTCGAACAGTCAACCAATGATTGCCACACACCACCTGCCTTACAAGCTCAACGATGGCCTCAGTCCTACTCATTGAAGGCCTACTGCTCCTGGGGTTGTCTTCCACATCCTTGCATGCAACTCAATCTTTTGTGTCACTCAAAAACCTATAAGCAAGATATTGTCTCATTTAAATTACTGCAGTATTCTGAGTGCTTCTGATGGAATTTTCCCCAACTGCACCAGAAACTTTAGGTTGGTTTGTTGCTCTATGCCCATCACTCAAAATTGAAGAGCTGTTAACAAAAGATATGAAAAACACATGCAATAACTTAGGAGAGCTGAGATCGCAGTTATATACTCCCCAGATATTACATCACACAGTTACACAACCCACTAATGCCTACCCAGCTCATAGCTCACACAGCACACTGTTACTTTTCTGACACACCTTGTATATATACATATATATATATATATATAGAGAGAGAGAGAGAGAGAGAGAGGGGGTAGGTAAAATCCCGACCACTGTGCCATGGTTGGGGTTTTACTTACCTTTATACTCATTCTGCATCTCTCCAAGTATTGAGTACTCCTATGATTAGTGGCCTCCTCAGTCTCAGCACTGCAGACACACTTTCTATCTCTCACTCTCTCTCTCTCTCTATATATATATATATATATATATATATATATATATATACATTATTCAAGTAAAGGAACGTTGGTTGATCAATTAATCAACCAACTATATAGTAAACAGACATAAGCACTCCATGACATAGGTCCCTTAAAGTATTATCTATAAGGTATCAGACGGAGTGCCAATATTATAAAGAAGAGACAGATTTATGTATACATACTCTGTTTATTTTGTAATAAACACAGGATTTATGCATAAAACCATCTCTCTTCTTTATAATAGATATTTATGTATATATAAACACACACAGATATATAGATATCACCTCAAAATATGTATCTCCATTAAATATATATCACTCATATAATATCCAGTTATCCCAACATAACTTGTTATTAATATTTCTCTGCTGAAATTCAAAGGGTTAATGGGAGGTGGAGGGGGGCAAGGGTGGATACAGCCGATAGTGGAGTAAGGGGTGGTGTTGGGTGGTGCAGCTGATACGGAAGTAAGGGGTGGTGTTGGGTGCAGTTGGTAGGGAAGTAAGGGGCAGGGGGTGGATGCAGTCGATAGAGTGGTCAGGATGGGGGTAGGTGCAGTCGATAGGGTGATTAGGATGGGGGTGGATGCAGCTGATGGGGAGGTGATGGGTGTGGGGTTGGTGCAGTCTATAAAGATGTGAAGGGGCAAGGGGTTGAAGCAACTGATAGGGAGGTGAGTGGCAGGGTTGGGTGCAGTCAATAGGGTGGTGATGGCGAAGGGGGTTAAAGCAGTCGATAGGGTGATGAGGATGGGGGGGGGGGTTACAGTTGGTAGGTGGTGGGGGTGGATGCAGAAAGATGGCCTTAAAACTCTTGTTGTTGTTGTATAATTTGGTAACATCATGAAGTAGATACAATCTATGTGATAAGTCAAGTGTTCCAGATTCTAATCATTCCTCAAACCTCTACGCTGCTGTCATTGGAAAATGCATGAATGCCTCATAATCTCATATTATTTCTTCCCCCTATAAATACCTAAGGGTTTATGTCTATTATTTATATATATTTTTAATCAATATTTTTTCAACATTAAAATATCAAATTAACAAAACACTTTTCAATTATTCTGTGCTCCAGAAGTTTGAGGATTTAGATTTTTTTTATTCTGCATGTTCCTTACTTCCCCCTTTGAGTCACCAATTCCTGGTAGAATCATATGGTGCCATTGTGGAACATATGGCAGGTCTTGGGCATTTCAAAATTGGTGGAGCTCATCTCTTTCCAGGTTTGATCATAGTCAATTTCTTCTCCCAGACCTGGAAGAGAGAGAGAGAGAGAGAGAGAGAGAGAGAGAGAGAGAGAGAGAGAGAGAGAGAGAGAGAGAGAGAGAGAGAGAGAGAGAGAGAACAGAGAGAGAGAGAAACAGATGGACAGACAAAAAGACAAATAAACAGACAGATGGACAAACGAACAGGCAGACAAACAGACAGACAGGCAGACAGGAGCAGAAAAATCCACCCCAGTACTGGCCTGGTATTTTGTTTATTGATCCAGAAAGTTTGGAAAGTGAAGTTGACCTCAGCAGGATTCGAACATTGAGTGTGGAGATCCAGACACAAAATCCAGCAATACATTCTATACAACTTTATAAGGATACTGACTCTGCCAATTTAATACCATCATGATAATCATTTGACAAGATCCCAGACTTCACTTGCTTATCAAGTGGGGTGGAACTTGTCAAATCAGACCAAGGAGAACTGATTTTGGCTTGGTTTCTACAGCTGGATGCTCTTCCTAATGCTAACCACATTTACAGTGTGCTGGGTGCTTTTTGTTGTGACACCTACACAACCTCAGTATGTATATATATATATATAATACCATCGATCGATAACATCCCAGACCTCATTCACTTACCAAGTGGGGTGGAACTCCTCAAATCAGACCAAGGAAACAATATTTCTATTACTGATGTTATCTACCAGCTGCAACTCCTGGTAGAAAAAGCAATGTGAAATAAAGTATCTTGCTCAAGGACATAATACATTGCTCTGTCCGGGAATCGAAATCACAACCTCATGATTGTAATCCAACTCTCTAACCTCTAAGCCACGGACCTTCATGATAATGATTGTTTTTGATTTAGACACATGGCCAAAAATTTGGGGCTGAGTGGAAAATCGATTAATTTGACCCCAGTGCATTACTGGTACATTATTTTATTGACCTCATAAGTTAACCTCAGCAGGATTAGAACTTAAAATGTAAAGGGCCATAACTATGCTGCAAAGCATGTTGTCCAATGTTCTATCAATAAAATTGCAATGGTTTAGTAAAATAAACTGCTTTACTAGGTTGGTGTTTATAACATAACTTAATAAAAGGTTCTTTTTTATACCATAGGACTTAGGGTCATATCAGTCATATTGATATCACAAAGACCCTCATCAAATTTCTAAGCCTGCATTCTCCATTACATAATCCACCACCCACCACCACCACTCGTCGACTACTGTCGAGATGATGGATCTCACTCTCATGCCCCAGAATCCCCTGTCCCCCATCGCTGCCCCTAGGTCCTGTCTGCTGATTCCCGTATCCCTAGAGATAACGTCAGGGAATGACAGCTTCCTACTCCTAGTCAGGCTGGAGTCAGGGTTCCAGAGCAAGAGAGCGGATATGATTTCATTGCTGGCACGGTGACAGTGGCCAGCAAATTGAGCTCTCCGGGATTTTAGATTTTAATCCACACTCCCTTATGCCAAATCATGTGACAGGTCATAACACCATATGATCCTTTGTTCTGCTTTGGATATTTCTCCAATGCAGAAAATATGTTTTGTGATTTATTTACTGGTAGCAAGAAATGTTTATATATCTAATCTAATTATACAGCTATTTTGAGTAAAGTGTCTTAACCATAGGCATACAATAGAGAGCTGGTTGTAGGGTACAAAACGTTGACTTCTCAGTAACTTGTCTGAGTACCCAGTCAATTTAATCATCTCTCCTTACCATTGATTCATCAAGGGAACCTCTATGCGGCTTCTGAAACTGCTAGAGATAGCAGCCAAATTTCCCTCTAACCACACACTACTAAGTTAGAAAAGGAAAAGACATTGAAAAGTAGAGTAACTGGAGGGAACAAGGGGTGGACTGCTTTGGTGGCACTTTTGTTTAAGTACTCTCAGGTCCCAAATGATAAGAGTGAATCAGTAATTCTTCTAGGTTGTCTCACTTGATTTTTTTTAAACCTGAATTAGTTGTTTAGTTTACATATTGAGACCCCAACCCAACCTATTTATTTTATAACGTATGGGATTTCTTGTAATTTTGTTTTTTGTCATGTATAATGTTTTTTTAATGTCTAAAGAAAATGAATTATTGCAGGAATGCTACAACTTAAAATAGCAAAATTTAATAAGTGTGTTTGGAGGGAGGCAGGAGAAGAGCAGAGGGTGGTGGAAAAAATCTGAAAAATTAATAAGTAGGTGGAGGGGAACAATTATTTGAGATCCAAGAGTACATTTTATCTGTATTGTGTTGGGTTTTCCGTATGTCAGAAAACTCAAGGACCATCCCAGCTGGCTCAAAATCTAGCTATGCCACTAACTTTGGATAATGTAGTCCTAGATACAGTAAAGTATAAGGCAGTGTGGTCATGGCTGGACGGATTATGATCATAGGACTGCTTCATTATGGTTTACTAAGAGTTAAATAACAGCAGCTAGCCCCCACTCATGTATTTATCATCATCACCTCGGCTTAACATCTATTTTCCATAGATGGGCTGTCATGCTATGCGGTTAGACAGGCCAAATGACTACATTTTGCTCATATTTTCCATTTTGGGCTTGGTTTTCTATGGTTGGATGCCCTTCTTAATGCTACCTTTTTGACTGTGTGGACTAGGTGTATTTTATCACAAGACCATATATATATTTATAGTGTAGGTGCCACGGTAAAAAAGCACCCTGTACTCACTGTAAGTGAGGTTGGTGTTAGAAGGGCATCCAGCTGTAGAAACCAAGCCAAAATCAGTCCTGTATGAGCAAGACATGGTCACCTGACCTGGCATTGCCCACAACCGGACACCTGTCTAACCCATGCTAGCATGGAAACATTGACGTAAAACGGTGATGATGATGATGATGATGATGATGATGGTGATGACGATGATGATGATGATGATGACAGTGCATTCCTGGTCTCAGTTGCTCATGGAATTTTCCTTAGAACTTAACCAATAATTCTATTACCAACCACTTTATAAAGTGTACTGAATATGTTTATTCATTATCGTTATCATCATCATCACCATTGTTTGATATTAGCTTTACCATGCTTGCATGGGTTGGACAAGTCTTTGCCACCACAGCTTCCCTCCATTCATTGCAGTCCTTTGTCCTCATCTCAATAACCTTCAAAGGTTTCAGATCAGCTCTCATCTCCTCTCCCAGGTCTTCCTTAGCTTTACTGCAGCTTCTTTCCACTGGGATTTCATGGCTCTTCTTCACCCAGTAATCATCAACCATACACATAACATGTCCATACCAACTCTTCTCTCTACATCTCATTTATTCTCTAACTAGCAGTAAAGCCCGGCGTTGCTCGGGGTCGCTCAGTAGCTGTGTTAAAGTTACAATGTTAAGTTTCTTTTTTGGCTTAAAAACTGTAGTGTCTACTGTGCAGACTTGCATGTGGTGTTTTTGATTAATATTCCCTCAACCAACAATATGCCTTATGAAGTTAAGAAAACATAACGATAACCCGAATGTTATAACAAAAGAGGATGCTGGGGATAAAAACTGCACTGGTTATTTATTAACAAAGATCAAAAATGTAAACACTGCAACGCAGAGAAAAACAACGTAAGACGCTCAATGTAAACAGAACAAAGGGAAATAACTCGTCACTTACGCTCAAAAATCAATACATTAGATTCGATTTCGTCACATAGGGTGGGTCAATTTGAAATATTTTTTTCCGATGTCTTCGCTAGGGCTCAATGTACAAGCATAGCAATTTCGGTGCAATTCCGTCAGAGATTCTAAGAGGAGATGTGTGCCAAAAATCGATAGACAGACAACCACAGCTTTATATATATAGATTAATGTAATGACATAATTACTAAAAATCTGTTTGAGGCAAAATTCTTCAAAATAATTTCACAAATTAATCAGCTTTACCATGTTTGGAAAATATTTCATTTGATTAAAAGTTGGTTAATTAGAGCAGTGAAAACATTTTTAATTAGGGCAAGCTGTTGAGATTCTACTTTGGTCAGTTGTCTTTAAATTAAGAGGAAACAGGAAATGTTCCACTAACTTATATTTATACTAAGATTTCATATATGGCCAGGTGGTTAACAAGTTCACTATGCAACCATGTGATTTCAACCATAACCCAACTGTGTGACACCATGGACAAGTGTTTACTCATATTGTCTCAGGTTGACGAATGCTTTGTGTTGGGGCAAATACTGACAAAAACCTGTGAAAGTTATATATATATATATAAATATGACTTGGCAAGCTAATTAGAACACTGGATTAACCCCTTTACTTCTCTCTGAAGAAGAGATATTATCTTGAAATATAAGGATATTCAAATAAATTTAAGGTAAAAGACTATTTGTCAGCAATATCTTTTGCATTTGTATTTATATTCTATATCCATACCTGCATTGTTCTGGCCTTCTAACTCCAAACGTTTATATATAAATATATATATATATATATATGGGGAGGGGTTCATATATATATATATATATATATATATATATACACATATATACATACATAAATATATATATAATGTGGAAAGTGATATATATAATAAGGCTTGCAAGCAGGGAAAAGCAGCCATAAAATAATGATGATGATGATGAAGGCTAAATAATGCAAAATGGATCGTAAGATGAAGGTAACGGAAAAGTTAATTACCTGGTAATTTTGGGGTTTTTTGTTGATATTGTTTCTTTCCTCCTATATATATATATGAGTGTGTGTGTGTGTGTTAGGTGTGTAACTACAGTTACAGGTAGTGTGTCGTTCGAAACGCTTAATGTTGGGTTGTATTCCAAGGTGGCTGTAGTGTACAGAATGTAAATAAAGTAAGTAGAATCAAAGTCAGTGTTGCAGCATATGTACAAACTTTATTGGCATATTACAATTGTTTCAATATTGATCAGCTCAGGGTACAATCAAAATGATGGCGACCAACTCTTCTTTAAGTTTATATGTACAAAGACACATCTGATGTCTTTGTACATATAAACTTGCATATCTGACGAGATATTGGAGAAGAGTCAGGCACCATCATTTTGATTGAACTCAGAGCTGATCGATACCAAAACAATTGTAATATGCCAATAAAGTTTGTACATATGCTGCACCACTGACTTTGATTCTACTTACTCTCTCTCTCTCTATATATATATATGTAGAGAGAGAGAGAGAGAAAGAGTGAAGAATAACATGGTCGGCTGTACAAAAAGGGTTTTATTTTACAGTATTAACAATTGCTTCATTGATCAGGTGAGTCTAAAGGCTGCTAATCACTCAAAATTGCATCACTCGATCTTAAATACAGTGTGTCTCTGATCAAATCATCGGAATATTCCGATGATTTGATCAGAGACACATACGTCATTGTATATATATATATATATATATATATATATATATATATATCAGTGTATATATATATATATATATATATATATATATATATATATTTTTTAATGTCTTTTAACCTAGGGATTTAATAAACAGAGATCGATTAAATAAGAACGAGGGGAGGGGGGGGGGCTGAGTGCTGATATGATTGGTGAGTGAATCCTTGAAGACAGTGCCACAACATGGCTGCTGAAATCCAATGTTTGAAATCAGACAATGACTAAAAGAATGGAATTAAATACTGTTTTTTGATACCTTCTCCCTTCTCTACTTTCTTTCATAGTGGAGTGGAGTTATATTAACGCTTTTCATGCTAAACTGCCTGTAATGTCCTAGATTATATGATACAGAACTATCTACATTTTATTTTTAAAGTGTTTATTTTTATTTAAATAGCTTCCATCATAATTTTATGTAAGAATATAAAATTATGATGGAAGCTTTTTCAAGTTTTAAATTATGCTTCAAACATCTCTGTTTCTATAATGTAGAACTATTGTGTTTTTTTAAGTGTTTATTTAAAATCTTCCATTATAATTTTATGTAAAAACCTTTGTTAAGTTATTTTTCAAAAATCCCTGGTTCTATGTTACAGAACTTTCATTTTTTTAAATTATTTAAAAATCTTCCATCATAATTTTATGTAAATACCTTTGTTAAGTTATGTTTCAAAATCTTGGTTCTATGTTACAGAACTACCATTTTTTTAAATTATTAAAAATCTTCCATCATAATTTTATTTAAGAACCTTTGTTAAGTTATATTCCAAAGGCCCCCTGGTTCTATGATAGAGAACTATCTTCTTTTTTTAAGTGTTTATATCTATATAAAAACTTTCCATCATAATTTTATGTAAGAACTATTAAGTTATGTTCCCTGGTTCTGTGATTTTTTTAAAATAGAGATTATATTTATTTAAAACCTTCCATTATAATTTTATGTAAGAGTCTTTGGTAAGTTATGTTCCAAACACCCACTTTATAGAGAGAAAGTTCATTACATTACTAAATCCTACTAAATTCTTGATAATTCTCAAAAATATTTGAAAATCATAGGCAGTGTCTTTCATTAGAAATATGGCAGCAAAAGGGATAAAATGTTTATATTTATCTAAAAACCTTCCATCATAATTTTAAAGTTAATTTAGTTATATTACTAAAGCCTTCTAACATCTTGATTATTTTCAAAATGGACTAAAAATCAGAGGCAGTGGCAACTTTCATTAGAAATATGGAAACAAAAGTGTTAAAATGTTTATATTTATCTAAAAACCCACTCCATCATAATTTTGTTTAAGAACCTTTGCTAAGTTATGTTCCAAATAGCTACTTAATAACGAAAAAGTAATTACTAAAACCTGCCAAATTCTAAAATCATTTTCTAAATAATTTGAAAACCATAGTTTACTGAGTTTTGTACTGACAAACATTATCGATATACATTTTATATGTATTGATTAAACCTAAAATTAACTTACAAAAATAACCCAGTACACACTGTAAAGTGGACCTGTAGGGTCAACAAAAAGCACCCAGTACTCACTGCGAAAGAGGTTGGCATTAGGAAGTGCATCCAGCTGTAGAAACCAAGCCAGAGTCAGTTCTGCATGAGCAAGATATGGTCAGCTGACCTGGCATTGCTCACAACAGGACAACTAGTCTAACCCATGCTAGCATGGAAAATTGGACATTAAACGGTGATGATGATGATGATACATATATATATATATATAATAAGAAAATGCAAAGTAATTTCAGATGTTAAAGTCCTTTAATGATAAGGCTGTGATACATATTTCAATGACGACAGTGGCCACGCGATTCCGCCTAACCAGTGCCATGATCTCATCAGACAGCTTCTTACATAATAATTTATGTTCTCAAGGCAATCCAAATTATAATGACAAGGGAACAGATAAAGATTATGTTCTTGAAGCCTTCACCTCTTCCGTGCGTGTGTGTGTTTATATATATATATATATATATATAATATTAATACATATATATATATTTTAGAATGCTAATTGTGAGCATTACTATATATATATATAGTAATAATAATATATATATCATCATATATATATATATATATATACACACATATATATATATATATATATATATATATTAGAATGGTATTTGTCCTCATCAGAAACTATTCAACTCTTGATATAGCAATGATGACATACAATGCAGGTGTATGATTCTGGACCAAAACATGACTCATTCTCACTGAAAAATCTAATTGCCTGCTAAAGGCATCAGGGAGGAGGGGTGGCTGTACTTCCGCCCCCCCCCCCCCCCCCCCCCCCCCCACCTCCATCTTCCACCCCAGTCACACTCCAGCTCCAACCCCCACACACTTCCTAGCACCACAACTCTGAACCCCAACCATAACACCATTATTACTATACATACACTGGGATAATTGCTGGCCTTGTGCCAAACGTAGAAACAATTATTACTACACACACACATATATATATATATATATCAGCAGCATCATTTTTACGGCCTATATATATATCTTATATATATACAGACACATGTGTTTTATGTTTGTGTGTGTATATATATATATATATATATATGTCACATGTGTTTTATGCGTGTGTGAGTGTATGTATTTTTCTCTTTTTGCTATCATTCTATGACAAGCTTCAGCAGCCCTGCTTTTGGCCCCAGCACTCACACACACACACATACATGTATACATACATACATATATACATACATATATACGTACACACATGCAAACTTGAACACAGACAATTACACAGAAGTACTTCACTTACACACTCTCTCACCACAGACACATACACAGACTTTTTTTAAGAGGCCAGCTAACCAACCCACTTTCCAGCTAGCCAGCAAATAACCAGACAACCAACCTGCACACCAGCCAGCCAACCAACCAACCAGCCACCTGAGCCGTCAACCGGCCAGCCAGACAGTCAAACCAACAAACAGCCAACCCCTTCAGCCAACCAACCGACCTGCCTAGTACACTGCCAGCCAGTCATCAGCCATCAGTTCAGCTTCTACCCAGCCAGCCATCTAGCCATCCACCCAGTCATGCACGCATCAAGGCCAGCAAACCAGCCAGCCATACACCCAACCTCTCAACCAGCCAGCCATTCACACAGCCAGAAAACATCCAGCCAGCTATCTAAACAGCCAGCCAACCAGCCAGCCAGCCAAACGAGCAGTCCCCTACCACGCAACGAACCAGCCAACTAACCAGCTGACAAACCATCCAACCAGCCAGTTATTCTTCCTCTCATAGACAAAGCATAATAACCTCCCACAGCCATCAATAACATCATTTAAGACTGACTCTCTTAACTCAGCAGCAGCAGAAAGCAGGAACTTTTGTCAACAACACTGAACGTCCTGCCACAATTAGTAAGTGAAATAGCTTTTCATTTCTTTGTTCTATTCGTTGATAAACTTATTAAATAGATGTATCTAATGTTAATAATTGTAGAGTTTTGTAGCAATGAATCGTATTAATTTTTATAGGAAAAACGTGGAACATCTTAGTAATATATTAACATAAAACTTTTATCTGAATTCCATATATATTAATAAATAATGATGCAAACTCTCTCTCTCTCTCTCTCTCTCTCTCTCTCTCTCTCTCTCTCCTCTCTCTCTCTCTCTCTCTCTCTCTCTCTCCCTCTCTCTCGCTCTCATCTTCCCTCTTTCTTTCTCTCTCTCACACACAAATACAGACATGCACACCACACACACACACACACACACACACATGTATATTATGCAAACTATCTTTCTCTTTATCATACACACACACAAACACAACCATACATGTGTATGTGTGTGTGAACTCTTTTATTTCAATCAGTGGACTGTCTCCATGCTGGGGCACTGCCTTGATTTAGACAATCAAATCGACCCTAACAGTTATTTTTCATAGTCTGGTACTTATATTATCAATCCCTTTTTTGTTGGACCGCTAAGTTATAGGACATAGATACAGACAGACACAAATGTAAACACATACACACACGTGCTTTTCATTAAAAAAAAAATGTTCTGTTCCCTCCCCTTCTCACTCTTTAACTTTCTATTTCCTCTTTTATTTCTCATTCTATCGTTTGATGAAAGACTAGTGTCCAAAACATTAAGACTCTTTTCCTATTATATCAAGCATTAAATTAATATGTTTCTTCATTGCATTGTGTCATTTGCTCTGTTGTTTCCAGTTACTTTTTGCGTACATATATACATATATATATCATCATCATCATCACCATCGATTAACATCCATCTTCCACACTAGCATGGGTTAGACGGGTCCTATTTTAAGGCAAATTGTGTCGGGTGACAGTGTCTCACTCAAATAGGGGTGTTTCTGACTGGTTTTCTACGGTTGGATGCCCTTCCTATCGGCAAATACATTTACAGAGTCGAACACCATGCTTTGAAGCATAGAGTTACGTCCCTTTATGATCTGAGTTCAAATCCCGCCGAGGTTAACTTTGCCTTTCATCCTTACGGGGTCGATAAAATAAAGTACCAGTAATGTACTGGCTAATTGCTGGCCTTGTGCCTAAAATAGAAACAATTATTATTATGATGATAATAATTGTTTCTACTTTTGGCACAAGGCCAGCAATTATCCAGTGCATTACTGGTACTTTATTTTATCGGCCCCGTAAGGATGAAAGGCAAAGTTGACCTCGGCGGGATTTGAACTCAATAATAATTGTTTCTACTTTTGGCACAAGGCCAGAAATTATCTGGTACTTTATTTTATCGACCCCGTAGGGATTAAAGGCAAAGTTAACCTCGGCGGGATTTGAACTCAGACCATAAAGGGCCGTAACTCTTTGCTGCAAAGCACGGCGTCTGACCCTCTACCGACACCGCAAATGATGATAATAATAATAATTGTTTCTACTTTTGGCACAAGACCAGCAATTACCCAGTGCATAACTGGTACTTCATTTTATCGGCCCCGTAAGGATGAAAGGCAAAGTTGACCTCGGCGGGATTTGAACTCAATAATAATTGTTTCTACTTTTGGCACAAGGCCAGCAATTACTCAGTGCATAACTGGTACTTCATTTTATCGGCCCCGTAAGGATGAAAGGCAAAGTCAACCTCGGCGGGATTTGAACTCAGATCGTAAAGCGACGTAACTATGCTGGAAAGCATGCCGTCCGACCCTCTACCGATACTGACAATCCACCAATGATAGTGAGTAAGTAAAATCAAAGTTATATATATATATATATATATATGTAAATGTGGTTGGCGTTATGAAGGCCATCCAGCCATAGAAAACCAGCCAGAAATATATATATATATATATATATATATATATATATATATATATATATATAATGTATGTGTGTGTGTGTATAAATCGTATTCTACCTGGTTGTGGTGGAGTTAATAACATTGTTAGAACTCAATGCATCCTTGGAAAGATGTTTGCAGCGAGATTAGGCAGTGTGACCAGTAGTTTTTGTGGTAGGTGATCATCACTTCAGGTACAGCTAATTGAACAGGAATTTTGTGACTAGAAATAGGTAATAACTTAACCACTACCATGCTAGTCGATATGTCGATCTTCCACACTCAATCGACCCTCTGAAACAATTGTAAAACAATGAACTAATTAACTGACTACATTGGATTGGACTCCTGTCTTTTTTTTCATTGTTCTATGCACAAACACATACATCATCATCATCATCATCATCATTATTTTACGTCCGCTTTTCCCTGCTTGCAAGGGTTGGACGGGTCCTATTCAGCACAGCATCTCTCCACTGTCACAGTCCTTCGTCATCTCCTCAGTGAGTTTCAGCGATCTGAGGTCTGCTCTCACCACCTCCGCCCATGTTTTTCATGGTCTACCTCAACTGCGTCTTCTTTCTACTGGGATTTCTTATATATATATATACATGTATATATATATATATATATATATATCATCATCATCGTTTACCGTCTATCTTCCACACTAGTGTGGGTTAGACGGGAATTGTCCCACTTGAGGCAAGATAGGTCGGATGACTGTGTCTTGCTCGTATAGGACTATCTGGTAGGTTTTCTGCAGCTGGATGCCCTTCCTAACACCAACCACATTCACAGTGTGGGCTGGGAGCTTTTTACTGTGTTACCTATATGTATATATATATATATATATGTAATAAAGAATTTATATCTAGTAACATATATATACATACAAATGCATATTGATGCTAGCAAATATATAGGTTTTGTCTTAATAACATTGTGGTTCAATGCATGGGGTTGCAGAACAATAATATAAGAGATGTAAGATAAGAAAATTATAAAATTAACTTACTTACTAAAATATCACTTCCAACTAATTAGTTTCTGGAATGGAGTAGATACATCTTCCGAAGAAGGTGTAGAGAAACATCCCGTCATCAGGGAAGTCAATTCTCATATAAGTTTCCAGGCAAAGCGAGGACACTGGAAGCTTATTAAAAAATAAATCAGTGAATAGGAAATAGCAAAGCGTGGACTTACTTCCTAGCCATTGAGAAAATCACTGCCTCTGTGTCCGTGGCAAATTCAAAAAGAATCGAACACGTGACGTCGAGGTCAATCGGTGGAAAGTGGGTTGTTAATAAGACAGCAGCCAGCCTACTACAGTAGCAGCAGTCATGGCCAGTATTGCTCGACAAATATTTTGGAGATAATAATAAAGAATTTATATCTAGTAACATATATATACATACAAATGCATATTGATGCTAGCAAATATATATATATGTATGTATATATATATATATATCATCATCATCATCATCATCATTGTTTAATGTCCATCTTCCTCATATATATACACACACTGCCAATGGGCTTCTGCCATTTCTGTCTACCAAGGTATTGGTCAACCCTAAGCTATAGTAGAAGACACTTGCCCAAAGTGTCACGCAGTGGAATTGACCCTATTACCAACTAGTAGTAAAGCTAACTCCATATAATCACTTGACCTAAGGTTATGGTGAATGCCAAAGATATCACTCCGATGTCTTTGTGATACAGCTTGGTGTCAGCAACCAGATCTATTGACCTCATAAACTCCAATGTCTTTGTGATACAGTTTAGTGTCAGAAACCAGATCTGTTGGCGTCACAAACTCTGATGTCTTTACGATACAGTTTGGTGTCAGGGACCAGATCTGTTGGCCTCACAAACTCCGATGTCTTTGTGATACAGTTTAGTGTCAGAAACCAGATCTGTTGGCGTCACAAACTCTGATGTCTTTGTGATACAGTTTGGTGTCAGGGACCAGATCTGTGGGCCTCACAAACTCCGATATCTTTGTGATACAGTTTGGTGTCAGGGACCAGATCTGTTGACTTCACAAACTCTGTCTTTGTGATACAGTTTGGTGTCAGGGACCAGATCTGTTGGCCTCACAAACTCTGATGTCTTTGTGATACAGTTTGGTGTCAGGGACCAGATCTGTTGGCCTCACAAACTCCGATGTCTTTGTGATACAGTTTGGTTTCAGCAACCAGATCTGTTGGCCTCACAAACTCTGATATCTTTATGATACAGTTTGGTGTCAGGGACCAGATCTGGAAAATGAAGATATCACAGAAATTTCCCGTTTTGAGGACATAATATGGACAGACAGCAGAAATGAAAGCTATTCCAGAAACATTCCAAATATAACACTTCAAATAGTAGAAGGATCACTGGTCTAAGTGTGTGGAGGTAGAAGGAACCACCTTCGAAGGAGATTACCACTAGAATCCCATTAATTATGTATTTCAAGCCAAAGGTTGGTTACTTTTCTACAACCTTCATCATCATCATGTTTATCTTGACTTTTCCGTGCCATCATGAGTTGGACAGAACTTTTGAGGGCAAACTCTTACAGCTGTAGTTTTTTCTTACAACATGCAGGGATACATCATACCTATTTTAAAAACCAATACATATATATATATAAATATATATATAAATATATATATACATATATATATAAATGGGCGTTGTGTGCAGAGGGTGTGCGCAGACTGGAGAGGAACGAGGCTTGCATGCTCCGCTGGATGTGTAATAGTAATATACATGAACGGCAAAGCATAAGCGAACTAAGGAAAAAATTAGAAATAAGAGGGATCGGATGTTGTTTACTCGAGAGAGGGCTGCGTTGGTGTGGTTGCGTGATGCGCATGAAAGACGACAGCTGTATAACAAAGTGCAGGGCAATAAAGATAGACGGTAGCTACGGAGTAGGCAGACCCAGAAAAACCTGGGACGAGCTGATAAATTCCGACCTCACGCGCTTGCACCTCTCCAGGACAATGTCACTGGACCGAGACCTTTGGCGGTACTCAGTGATGGAGAAGACCCGCCTTACCTAAATACAAAGTAAAACCTACTACAGTCAGTAGGCATCTCTAACAAAATACACCCCCGTCCCACCACCCCCACCCCATCCACACCGCCCCTTTCAATGTGGGGTTGTGTTGGTGCCACAGCATCCGGGCCGAAACAAATGAGATCGTGTAGGTGTCATGACAAAAAAAACACACAGTCCACGCTGCAATGTGGTCGTGTAGGCAACACGGTAAAAACCTGCCAGCCCCACACTGTAAATGTGGTTGGTGTTGGGAGGGGCATCCAGCTGTGGAAAACCCGCCAGACAGTCCACGCTGTAATGTGGCCATGTGGGTAACACGGTAAAAACCTCCTGGCCCCACACTGTAGGTGTGGTTGGTGTTTGGAGGGGGGCATCCAGCTGTAGAAAACCCGCCAGACGGTCCTATGCAAGCAAGACAACCACTCTTGCCTCAAGTGGGAAAACCCCCGTCCAAACCCATGCAAGCGTGGAACACGGACGTTAAACGATGATGATGATGATGATGATGATATACATATATGTATATATATATATATATATATATATATATATATATATATATATATATATATATATATATATATTTAAAAGAATAGAGGTGTAACACACGAGTTATGATATATTGGTAAAAGGAAAAGAAAATGTTGACAAATTGTTCCCAGTGAAAAATAGTTTAATTAGGAATAAGTAAAAATTAGTAATAAGTATTGGTTAGTATTCAGTTTTGGTTTTAAGTTTTTACCGGTTGCGCATTTCTAATGCTTTTCAAAAATAATTTTGAGATAGAGCGCCCGTGATGTTTGCTCTAATCTGATTAGTTTTGGAAATTCTACCTGTTTTATGTGAAAAAAGTGGCTCCAGATGTATTAAAATAAGTTTCGCGCCAATTCGTGTTGCAAAAATTCTTGTGGGCAAAACAATTTTGATGGTCGGTAGAGGTCATGTGAATGTTAAAAATTGATTTTGCGCCAAATGTAGGTTTGTCTAGGCTGATTGAGAAGTTACTGAAAAATAAGTCTTTTAAGACAAATATGTGTGTGTGTGTGTGTAGTAGTAGTAAAGAGGTTCATTGTTGTGATAATGGTCAATAGGGATGTGTGTGTGAATTGCAGTCATGTTGACAGGTCAACAGTTCAGGTGCCTATTAAAACAAGTGTGTGTGTGTGTGTCTGTGTGTGTAGCAGAGTAATTCGTGGTAGAGGGATCGGTCAGTAGGAATGTGTCTGTACGTGTGTGGGGGATATTTTAACATGTTAAAAGATATTTTTCAGCTCCTGTCTTATACGGAGAAGTGTGTGTGTGTGTGTGTGTGTATGTCTCTTTGTATGTTAGTGTACGCGTGTGTATATCTGTGTCTGTATATATGTGTGTGTATGTGTGTGTGTGTGTGTGTATGTGTGTGGGTGGACCAGTATTTTTGTGATACTGGTAAAAATGGTGTACATTATTCGATATTTTCAGTAAAAACGATTCTCTCAATAGAACATCAAAAACCCTAATAATAAAAGATGTGAAATGATATATAGTATTGTCATAACACCAAGGTGTGAGTGTCCAGATTGTACGTACTCACATACATATTTGTCTTAAAAGACTTATTTTTCAGTAACTTCTCAATCAGCGGAGACAAACCTATATTTGACGCAAAATCAATTTTTAACATTCACATGACCTCTACCGACCAATCAAAATTGTTTTGACCACAAGAATTTTTGCAACACGAATTGGCGCGAAACTTATTTTAATACATCTGGAGCCACTTTTTTCACATAAAACAGGTAGAATTTCCAAAACTAATCAGATTAGAGCAAACATCACGGGCGCTCTATCTCAAAATTATTTTTGAAAAGCATTAGAAATGCGCAACCGGTAAAAACTTAAAACCAAAACTGAATACTAACCAATACTTATTACTAATTTTTACTTATTCCTAATTAAACTATTTTTCACTGGGAACAATTTATCAGCATTTTCTTTTCCTTTTACCAATATATATATATATATATATATATATATATATATATATATATATATATGTCATCATCATCATCATCATCGTTTAACATCTATCTTTCATGCTAGCATGGGTTTAGATGGGAATTGTCCCACTTGAGGCAAGATTGGTCAGGTGACCGTGTCTCGCTCGTATAGGACTGTCTGGCAGGTTTTCTATGGCTGGGTGCCCTTCCTAACACCAACCACATTTACAGTGTGGACTGGGATGCTTTTTTTTGTCGTGATACCTACACGACCTCATTTATTTTGGACTGGATGTTGTGGTACCAGCATAACTTTACAGAGAAAGGGTGGTGTTGGTGGAAGTGGAACGGGGGTGTATATTTGGTTAGGTGCCTACTGACTGTAGGTTTCGCTTTGTACATAGGCAAGGCAGGTCTTCTGTATTACTACGTGGTGCCAAAGATCTAGGTCCAGTGACATTGTCTTAGAGAGGTGTAAGTGTGTAAGGTTGGAATTTATCAAATCATCCCAGGTTTTTCTGGGTCTACCTACTCTGTAACTTCCATCAATTTTGATCACCCTGCACTTTTTTTATACAGCTGTCGTCTTTCATGCTCATCATGTGACTATATCAACGTAGTCTTCTCTCGAGTAAACAGCATCTGATCCCTCTTATTCCTAATTTCTCACTTAGTTCATTTATGCTTTGACGTTCGCATATATTACTATTACACATCCAACGGAGCATGTATGCTTCGTTCCTCTCCAGTCTGCGCAGGTCCTCTGCACACAATGCCCATGTCTCACTGCCATGTAACATTGCTGTGTTCGTATACAGGCATCATACAATCTGCCTTTCATTTTTAGAGAGAACCCTTTAGTGGCCAATAGTGGTATAAGCTCTCTGAATTTTTTCCATCCCGTTCTGACTCTGGCTACTGTACGTTCAGAGCACCCTCCACCACTGATGATTTTGTCACCCAGGTAACAGAAAGTGTCCACTATTTCTATAGAACCTTCTGGCCAATAGAAGGGGCTAGTATCCTGTGGGCACTTGCTACTTATTGCACCTGAGCATCGGCCACATATAAAATCTACATTCTTAGATAGTTTACCTGTGATCTCACTACATCTTTTATGTACCCATAGTTTGCATTTGGGACATAAAATGGAATTTCTGTCTACTCCTTTCCTACACACTGAGCATGGCCATTTCCCAGAGGGTACCTGTGCCCTATTTTCCTTTCTACATACTAGAACTTTAGTCTTAGACAAGTTAACTTTAAGGCCTTTTGATTCTAGGCCATGCTTCCATGTTTGGAATTTCTTCTCTAGTTGATTCAGCTATGAGAGTTATATATATATATATATGCATATATATATATATATATGCATATATATATATATATATATGCATATATATATATATATATATATATATATGCATGTATATGTATGTATATATATATATATATATATATATATATATATATATATATATATATGTATGTGTGTGTGTGTGTGTGTATAAATACATAAATATATATATATGTGTGTGTGTCTGTGTGTATACATATATATATAATTGTTTTGATAAACCAAATTATTTCCTCATGCTTAAAGGTTTTGAGTTGTTGTCATAATAGTGAAGTCTACTTATCAGTGAGCTTTGATATATGTATGAGTATATACATATATTCATGCATTCTTACATATATAAGTACATACACACTCATATATATATATGTGTGTGTGTTTACACACGTAGACTATTAAATACTCTATAATGTTCTGGCTTGTACCATTTATACATGTCATTGAAGCACTTCATTTTATCTGCATCACAGCCAACTGACTAAAATGTAGTTTGTACATCCCTGGTCGGTTAGCCCCATATTATAATAATCACACACACACACACACACACACACACACACACACACATACACACACACACACATACATACATATATATACATATCTAGAAATACACACACACACATATATATATATATGTGTGTGTATGTGTGTGTATGTGTGTGAATGTGTGTGCCTGTGTATATATATATATATATATAAGTAAATATTTACAAAAAGAGAGAAAATAAACCCAGTTATCTTATCTTCAGCAGGCTTATCTACCACTACTATCTTCCCAGATGTTTCAAAGGGTAAACTATATTCAATTGGTTTTTATATTTTCATATATATAATATATATATATATACATATATATATATATATATATATATATATATATATATATATATATATATATATATATATATATATATATACACTAGGTGTTGATGAATGGCTTGTGAGAGCCATACAAACCATATATAAAGAAACAGTCAGCAAGGTTAGAATTAACAACGAATATAGTGAAGAGTTTAGCGTAAAAGTTGGTGTCCATCAGGGCTCTGTTCTTAGCCCCCTACTATTTATTATTGCCCTTCAGGCTATAACAGAGGAGTTCAAGACCGGCTGCCCATGGGAACTCCTATACGCAGATGATCTTAACGCTCATAGCTGAATCAATGGCCGAGCTAGAGAAGAAATTCCAAACATGGAAGCACGGCCTAGAATCAAAAGGCCTTAAAATTAACCTGGCTAAGACTAAAATTCTAGTTTGTAGGAAAGAAAATAAGGCGGCGGTCCCTTCTGGGAAATGGTCGTGTTCGGTGTGTAGGAAAGGCGTAGGTAGAAACTCCATTTTATGTCCCAAATGCAAAGTATGGGTGCATAAAAGATGTAGTGGGAACACAGGTAAGCTAACTAAGAACACAGATTTTACATGTGGCCGGTGCTCTGGTGCAATAAGTAGCAGCAAGTGCCCACAAAATACTAACTCTTTCAATTGCGCAGAAGGTTCTATAGAAATAGTGGACAGCTTCCGTTACCTGGGTGACAAAATCAGCAGTGGGGGAGGGTGCTCTGAAAGTACAGTAGCTAGAGTCAGAACTGGATGGAAAAAGTTCAGAGAGCTTATACCACTATTAGCCGCTAAAGGGTTCTCCCTAAAAATGAAAGCAGGTTGTATGATGCCTGCATACGAACAGCAATGTTGCATGGCAGTGAGACCTGGGCATTGTGTGCAGAGGATATACGCAGACTGGAGAGGAACGAAGCTTGCATGCTCCGCTGGATGTGTAATAGTAATATACGTAAACGGCAAAGCATAAACGAACTAAGGAAAAAATTAGAAATAAGAGGGATCAGATGTTGTTTACTCGACAGAAGGCTACGTTGGTATGGTCATGTGATGCGCATGAAAGACGACAGCTGTATAACAAAGTGCAGGGCAATAAAGATAGATGGTAGCCACGGAGTAGGCAGACCCAGGAAAACCTGGGACGAGCTGATAAATTCCGACCTCACACACTTACACCTCCAAGACAATGTCACTGGACCGAGACCTTTGGCGGTACTCAGTAACAGAGAAGACCCGCCTTACCTAAATACAAAGTAAAACCTACTAGTCAGTAGGCATCTCTAACAAAATACACCCCGTCCCATCCCATCCACACCGCCCCCTTCAATGCAAAGTTATGTTGGTGCCACAACATCCAGGCCGAAACAAACGAGATCGTGTAGGTGTCACGACAAAAAAACACACAGTCCACGCTGCAATGTGACCGTGTAGGCAACACGGTAAAAACCTCCCAGTCCCACACTGTAAATGTGGTTGGTGTTAGGAAGGGCATCCAGCTGTAGAAAACACGCCAGACAGTCCACGCTGTAATGTGACCGTGTAGGCAACACGGTAAAAACCTCCCAGCCCCACACTGTAAATGTGGTTGGTGTTAGGAAGGGCATCCAGCTGTAGAAAACCCGCCAGACAGTCCTATCCGAGCAAGACAACCACTCTTGCCTCAAGTGGGAAAACCCCCGTCCAAACCCATGCAAGCGTGGAACAGGGACGTTAAACGATGATGATGATGATGATGATGATGATATATATATATATATATTAAATTTTAGTACAGCATTAACGAAGCTTTAGGTTGCGGCCAAGCTAACGAATGCAAATTTGGTATGTAGCTTTAGCACTCGATAGGGAATAGTACCCCAGAGTAATAACAATATGTTTAGACAGCTTTGCAAATCAAATATAGCGATCGGCAGTCCAGCCGCATTGCCATAGCAATGAAAATGGTTGGACTCAGGAAAAGATTTTAGACTGACCTGGACATAGCGGGGAGACCTAATGCAACATATAATGCATATCGTATAGCATACAATTTACAACACACAACATCCACGCTAGGTTTCTGCAAATCCAAGATCGACAAATTCCGCTTGCAGGGGTCTGCAAGTTAATGCTCTTTGACGACAGAAATATATATATATATCTGTGTGTGTGTGTGTGTATGTATATATATGTATATTATATATATATATATATATATATATATATATATATATATATATATATATATATTCATATTATGAGCCTTTAAATTATTCCTATATTCCCAAAATATTAGAATATAACAATCTCCCAAACTGGTGAGCCATTATCCTCATCCTCATCATCATCCTTATTATCATTGATTAATATCTATTTTTCAAATTTGCATGGGTTAGACAGGCTGTTCATATAGTTAGGCTGAACTTGTCAGGTGACTACATCTTGCTCGTACACTCCAATTTTGACCTAGTTTTAATTGCTGGATGCCCTTCCTAATCCCAACCACTTTACAATGTGTACAAGGACCATTTCATCATGAGTCTGGCACTATTACCGTACAGAGTTGACTGGGTGCTTTTCATCAAATTATGAGCACCACACCCTACAGGGTTATTTGGGAAATTTTTATCATGGCTCCTGCACTACCATATTACAGAAAAGAGTGGGTGCATTTCATTGTGGTACCAGCACTACCATTTTACAGAGTGTACTGGGTGCTTTTTATTATGGCATCAGCACTGCCGCTTTACAGAGTGTACTTTACAGAGTGTACTGGGTGCTTTTTGTCATGGCATTGGCACTACCTGATTACAACATATCTCAATATAAATATTCTTATAAATAAATCTCTTTGGGGCAAAGTTTTACAGCCGGAGCAGGTAAGGAGGGTTAGGTAACGTTTTTCCAGTAGATGGATCATCTTTGTCTCTGGCTCAAAGTGATGAACGCAACACTCATCCTGGGTTAGGAAAAGTTCAATGAAATCAGCTGGATCTGCCTCAAACAAATGTCAGATTTTCCTGTGATGCGATCAGCTGTTTTGATTTATAATCAGTTGCCTGTCATCCATCACCATGTGGTGAACACAATCAATGTTTTCCTTGGTGGTGGCAGTTGCAGAACGTCCAGACCTTGGGTTATCTTCAAGACTCTCCCTTCCCTTGCTAAATTCAGCTGGCCACCTTTACACTGTTGATAAAGTTGGAGTGTCATCCTTAATGTAGCAACCATGTCAACATGAATGTCCTTGGAGACTAAACCCTTTTTCTGCAGGTACCAAATTTTGACCATTTTCAAGAGAAGTCGCTACCAGTTACTTTGAAGTCTTCTTTGAACAGTCAGATGTCAGTTTACCTGAAAGGAAACAATGCATTTATTAATAAGACGAGTTTAAATTAATGTATGCAAGATTTCACAGCTCTAGCATTGCTTCTTCATAGTCAGCCTATGAACTTTTCAGTCAATCCTCCTTGTTCTGTTCATTGAACAACTGGAACACTCATTGAAATTGATGGAGATCCATTCCACATATGTGGGTGTGGGTGTATATTTATATATCTATGAGTATAAATACAATGTAAATGACAATCACAGAGTGTTTAAACTTTAAAACATTTAATCAATTACAATCGTTTCATCGTAGCACAAGACTGGAATCATCAGAGTTGATAACAAAAGTTAAACACAAATATAAGATCAAAGCTTTGTCACAAGAACGTTAGGAGGATACATAATATGGGAGGTTAGATAAGCATAAGTGTTAGAATTAATATAAGGTAACTGAGGCGGAAACTCAAAACGTAAAGGGCCATAAAGAAAAATAATAGCAATGTTCTCTCTTCAGAAAAACGATTTTAGTTTTATCAAAAGACGAAAATTCGACCCCCCCCCCCCACACACACAAATCAATCATATAAACCAATAAAATATGAATGTGGAATGAAAGACTATTATAATATACGAGAGCTGGTTGAAAAGTTCATAGACCGACCAAGACACTCTCACGGAACGACCAAATGAGGCCCATCTTTCAACATAAAAAACAACAGAACAATAGGAGCAGATAAAGGCATTGTATTTCAGCTCTATATTATACTTGTTATTTTACATCGAGCTATTTTCATACTTGTAACTGGGTAATATTTATTACTAGCAGATTTACCTGCCGTTGCTTGGGGTTTGAAATTATGCTAAGAATATACAGCTAGGAAGTAAAAGAAGAACATTATTTGTCCCCAACCTGTCAAAATAAGCAGAAGTCTTCAATAATTAATGCAAACGAATATTTAGTGCAATCTTTGTACACAAAAAACTATGCTGATAATGAAGGAAAACACTGAACAGGATGTAGTTACACAAATGATTAAAGACAATACTCGTTGCAAATCTGTAAAAAAACAGGCAGTTTTGCTAAAGTACAAAAAGTTGTAATGAAAGCAGAGTTGTATACAAACAATAAAAACAATGAGAGTAGAATAAGAGAAAATCTATTCTTTGAGAGCATCCTTTGCTGTGTATGGTTAAATTTTTAACTTATAATCCAAAATATCCTGCATGACATATTCATTGGTATGTTTTGTAATGAGTAAGGGGAAATCAAGGCAGAGCTGTAATAAGTTTTTTTGTTAACACTAAAGCACTTCAGGGTAGATGATGATCATCATCATCATCACCGTTTTACGCCTGTTCTTCCACGCTAGCATGGGTTAGATGGGTTGTCCTATTGTGGGCAGTGTCTGGTCGGCTGACCATGCCTTGCTCATACAGGAACTGATTTGGCTTGATTTCTACAGCTGGATGCCCTTCCTAATACCAACCTCATTTACAGTGAGTGCTGGGTGCTTTTTTGTGGCGCCTACACGTCCACTTTACAGTGTGGGCTGGGTGCTTTTTTGCCGTGGCACCTCCACGACCACCTTGCAGTGGGGGGTTTGAGGGCATATTGTCTATATGCTTCAGCTTGTACCCATGGGAGGTCGGGTACTCTGTATTACTGCATGACGCCAGAGGTCACGGTCGTGTGTCATCGCCTTTGAGAGGTGTAATTGGGTAAGGTCGGCTTTTATCACCTCATCCCAGGTCATCTTGGGTCTCCCCACTCCACGGTTTCCATCGACTTCTAGTGCTCTGCACCTTTTTATGCAGCTGTCATCCTTCATACGCATCACATGTCCATACCAACACAACCGCCTCTCCTGCACACAGCATTTGATTCCTCTTATGCTCAGTCTCTCTCTCAATTCATTTATGCTTTGTCGTTCGCGTATATTACTGTTACACATCCATCGGAGCATGCAGGCTTCGTTTCTCTCTAATCTACGTAAGTCTTCCACCTTCAGCGCCCAGGTCTCACTACCATGCAACATCGCTGTTCGGATACACACATCATACAGTCTGCCTTTCATTTTGAGGGAGAAGCCTTTTGCAGCTAGCAGTGGTAGTAGTTCCCTAAACTTCTTCCATCCCGTTCTTACCCTATTTATTGTACTTTCTGAACACCCACCTCCGCTGCTAATTCGGTCACCTTGGTAGCAGAAGCTGTCTACTGTTTCTACAGAGCCCTCCCAGAGATTGGTGGTACTTGTTTCCTGTGGCTGCTTGCTGCTTGCTGTCCCAGCACAGCTGCTGCATGTGAAGCCTACATTCTTAATTAAGCTTCCTGAGATCCCGCTACATCTCTTGTGTACCCATTGTTTGCATTTGTGGCAGAGGATGGAGTTCCTACCTACACCTTTCCTACATACTGAGCAAGGCCATTTCCCTGAGGGGATCTGGGTTCTGTCTTCTCATCTACTTACAAGGACCTTAGTCTTTGTCATGTTGACTTTGAGACCCTTTCTTTCTAGTCCCTGCTTCCAAGTTTGGAATTTCTTCTCTAGTTCTACCATAGATTCAGCTATAAGTGTGAGGTCATCAGCATACAGGAGTTCCCATGGGCATCCGGTCTTAAACTCCTCCGTTATTGCCTGCAGGACTATGATGAACAGGAGGGGGCTAAGAACAGAGCCCTGGTGGACCCCAACCTGTACGCTAAATTCCTCGCTATACTCATTGCTAATCCTAACTTTGCTGACTGCTCCCCTATACATGGCTTGTACAGCTTTCACAAGCCATTCATCTACTCCTAGTTTTCTAAGAGCCCACCAGATTACAGCACGTGGAACTCTGTCAAAGGCTTTCTCGAGATCGACGAATGCCAGGTAGAGTGGCTTACTTTTAGCTAGGTACTTTTCCTGTAACTGCCTCACAAGGAAGAGAGCATCAGTGGTGCCTCTTCCTGGTACAAACCCAAATTGCATCTCATCTAGTTTCACCCGGTCCCTAATCAACTGTGCTATAACTCTTTCTGTTACTTTCATGACCTGGTCCATCAGCTTTATACCTCTATAGTTTCCTCTATCTAGTGCATCACCTTTACCTTTGTAGCAGTTGACAATGATGCTACTGCACCAATCTTTTGGTATGACACCTTCTAGTATTACCTGGTTAACAATACGTGTGGTTATAGTGTGACCCAGATGCCTTCAGCATCTCAACAGTTATACCCGATGGACCGGTTGCCTTCCCCATCTTCATATCTTTGATTGCCTTACTTACTACGCTGCTGCTGACTTGTACTGCTGGCCCCTCTATAGGGTCTACTTGGGGTAGGGTCTCTTCTTCCCATGCATTCTCCTCGTTAATAATCTATCATAATGGCTCTTCCATGCATCTTTCTTCTCAGCACCTGTGAGGGCAAGCTCACCTTTATCATTCCGGATACACTTCTCTCCAATGACATCACAATTCTCTCTGACACACTGCCTCGCAATCTTGAACACTTCCTGTTTCTGGTCCTCACATTGCAAAACATGCTTGAATTTTCTATCCTCTGCTTCCCTCCTAGCTAAGTATACTTGTCGCCTAGCTTCTCTCTTGGTCTCTATGTAATGTACCCTGCTCCCCCCGTTCTTCCATTCTTTCCATGCCTGTCTCTTGGCCTTAACTGCCTCATCTACCTTATTGTTCCACCACCAAGTCACTCTCCTCCTGCTTGTGGTCTTACTCCAGCCACAGACCTCATCCGTCGCCTCTAGTAAGTTATTTTTTAGGAACCCCAGTGCTCTTCTACATTTAATGTCTCTATCTGTTCTTCTTTACTGTCGTAGGCGTTGAGTAAAATATCTTTAAATCTGTTACTGGTTGAGGGGTCTTTCAGCTTCCAAATCTTTCTTCTCCAGGTTGGCCTCTGTTTCCAGGTTCATCTAGTTCTGACTGTGAGGTCGCTGACAACTATTCTTTGTTTTTCTTTTCGGAACAAACGCAAAGAGATTATCTCGACTGCCTGATCCGGATAGAATGGTAGCGTCAATACTAAGTGGAGACATTTTTTTAACCACAAGGCGTGTACCATTGCATAGTTTTGGAGGAGTGATATTTCTCAGCAAAATAACTGGTGTTCCCTCTTTCAGAACCAATGTATTAGGAGGTAAACCAGGAGGATTTAAAGAATTTAGAAATTCAACTGGATAATTAACCACATCCTGTGGATCACATACAGTATCAATAGATTTATATATCCTTGGACATCCAGGAAGAAGCTAAAGAAGCTGATCGTTAATACAGCTAACCGTGATATTTTTGGGTGCATGAATGGCTCTTTCGCATAGCCAATCAAGATTCGTATAGTTATCACGCAAGTTCGGGAATACACTCGCTTTGAGATCATCGACAGTTTCAACTACATTGCAGATGTGATCAATTGCTATGTGTCCATCTGTATCTGGAGGTAGGTTATCATCTCCTATTGTAAGAATGTCTCCAGAAAATGTTGATGACAGAGAGTCCCAATGCAACCTTGCACGCATGTTGGTAGTTAGTCTTAATAATGTCACTTGTCGCCACAATGGTGAAGACTTAAGACATGCATTTACCGCATCTGCTCTTGTAGTTACGTGCACAGAAAATTTGGTCAAATTCAGTTGGTAATTGTGAAAGCCTTATGCATGCAAAGTTGTACACAGACACACACACATTCTCGCTTTTATATATATAAAGACTACCTGCCATATATATATTTATATATAGCTATACTTATATGTATATAGGGTGCGGACGATATTTGTTCGCAAGATTACTGTCTAGGAAAAAATAACACAATAGTTTTATTTTTTAAGATTAATTTATCAAACTTGGGTCAGTTTGTCTTCATGACTTGTTCTTTCGATCTCACTCGATAAACCCGCCATTGGCTTTGATGACGGCCTCAAGGCGGCCTTGGAACTGGCTACAGGCCTTCATCACTGTCCCCCGACTTAGGCCCCTAAAGGCACTTGTGATCCTGGCCTTCAGATGGTCTTTCGTATCGCAGCTAGATCTGTTGGTGTCTCGTTCCACTGCGCCCCACTCAAAGATCTTCGAAAATTGGATGCGAATCTACTACTTGCAGCTGCAACTTCGATTATACTCATTACTATTATATGTATGTGTATACACATACACACACACACACAGACATCATCATCATCATCATCATCATCATTTTACGTTTGCTTTTCCCTGCTTGCAAGGGTGGGACGGGATCTGATTCTGGCTTGATTTCTACAGCTGGATGCCCTTCCTAACACCACCTTCATTTATAGTGAGTGCTGGGTGCTTTTTTGCCATGGTACCTCCACGACCACTTTACAGTGGAATGATAGGGACCCCAGTCCTATCATCTCATTTCTACATCTGAGTAAACTTGAGCAATGTGAAATAAAGTGTCTTGCTCAAGGAAACAACACATCACCCAGTTTGAGAATTGAACTCACAACCCTTCGATTGCAAGGCCAATGCTCTAACCACTAAGCCATGTGCCTCCATATATATATGTGAATATGTACAACCTCCTATTTTGTATTTCTTCACTGATTGGCACACATAACTTGTGTGCCTCAGCTTCTTTATAAATATATATATAGCAAATAAAGTCATATTTTATTGTTTCTGAAGAAGCTGGTCAATCAAATAGGTAGTGATGTAATCACTACCTGTAAGTCGATATATCAATCTACCATGATCAATCGACTCTCTGAAACGATCGTAAAACAATTAACTAAATTAACTACTTATCTATGACTTTTGTTTAGTTTTCATTCTTCTAAACACACACACACACACAGACATATATATTTATATAAATATATATGTCTTTATTTGCTATATATATATTTATAAAGAAGCTGAGGCACGCAAGTTGTGTGTGCCAATCAGTGAAGAAGTACAAAATAGGAGGTTGTACATATTCACATATATATGTATATATGTATATTTCAAAAACATACTTACATGTTTACGTTTATAATTTGCTTATATATATATATATATATATATATATATATATATATATATATATATATATATATATATATATATACATGTATATATATATATACAGGCATATATATGTACATATATATATATATATATATATATATATATATATATATATATATATATATATATATATATATATATATATATATATATATATATATATATATAATTTTAGTACAGCATTAACGAAGCTTTAGTTCGCGGCCAAGCTAACAAATACAAATTCGGTATGTAGCTTTAGCACTTGGATGGGGAAAAGTACCCCAGAGTAATAACAATACGTTTAGACAGCTTAGCAAATCAAATATAGCGATCGGCAGTCCAGCCGCATATATATATAAATATATATATATATATATATATATATATATACTAGCAGAGGTACCCGGCGTTGCTCGGGTATTAAATAGCAGTTGTGTATACCTTTTATGTCAATACTTCAGTGCTGCTTCGAAAACTATACTTTTACAAAATCATTGACTTTTTCGAAAAGGGGGTTCCTGCCCCTACTCAATATGTGCCAATTCTGAGAGTTCACATTCATCTGTAGGACAAACGTAGCCCATGTGTCAAGTTTTGTGAAAATCGGTTGCGAACTCCAGAAGTTATGACGTTTTGTTGTATTGCACTGCAGTGCTTCAGTCGAATCCAAGGAAGTGGTTAAAGGGTGTTATCTGCCGGGAGGCCCTATAATCAATATCTGGAAAAATGAAAGTGCCCATGACCATCCGGAGTACATAAGTAACCTATGTCTTAAGTTTGGTGAAAATACTGTAGAAATGCATAAGGTTTATACATACGCGCACATGTGCGTATGTGTTTGTGGGTGTGTATGTATTTGTGTGTGCGTATGTATGTGTATGTCCGTCGGGGCATACGTATGTACTGGCCTAAATCTTCACTATTTACTTTTACTATTTTAATAACCTCTGTCATTTTCGTTTTCAATTTTATTTACATCATTCTTAAATTCTGGGGCTGGAAATCATTCTGTTATTTTAAATAGAATATTAATCTAACGACTCCATTTATACCATAAACTTGGTCTTGTCTTTGCATGAAATTGTTCTTCTCGCTCCACATAACGACGTATTATCCTCGCTTTTTTTCCGTTCATTGCCAGGGAACGTCTTCACGAACCAAAATATTGTCTTCCTGTCTTCCTTCGGTTGCAACGTTTCTCAAAATATTTACTCCTGCATTCACAGATTACTCTCAGTTCAATTTGAATGGGAAATTCCTGTTTCATCGATTTTCTCCATAACCATGGAAGCTTGTAGCTTGAAAGTTGACCCAACACCTCCTCGGGTCATTCTACATAACTGTAAATTTCGCTGCATTCCACCAAGCCGTTTCGACGTTTATCCGACTACACCTACATATACAACGTCCGACCACTTCCAATTTATATAGTAGATATATATATTTATATATATATATATGTATTTATTCTCTTTTACTCTCTTTTACCTGTTTCAGCCATCCGGCTGAGGCCATGCTAGGGCACCGCCCTATATATATATTAATTCAAAATATTAACAAAAATAGACATTCATGTGATCAAGTATATTTTATTATACATATTTTAGAGGTACTGAGCTATCTTCAACAGTACGTCCTCATCAGATAAAATAAGATGATGCATGACATACCCTGACTTAGTAGATGGTTAAGATTCGGTCATTGTAAAACACATTCTTTGATTTATTCCCTGAACCTTGTTTAACCTTTAAATATGTATATATATATAGAGAGAATATTTTAGTATCGTGAGAGAGTAGAGGTTTAAAGGGATAAGCGATACATATAGTTAGTTGCCAAAAGCTGGTGCATTTGTGCTCAATACTTGTGCTTTTGTATAAACATGTTCTAACAGTATGTATTCTCCTTTATATACCACCCCACATATTTATACAAGTATTTTATGCATGTATAAGGGATAAAAGCACCTGATAAAACAGAAGTTCTCTAAAAGTTCTATTTTTAAAATCATCTTTGAGTGGCTGTTGCAGACGTGGGGGAAGGGGAGAGGGAGGGAAATATTTTTTTATCCTTTTACTCTGAGAGAGAAACCCTTGGTTGTCAGCAAAGGTACCCACTCCCTAAACTTCTTTCAGTTCCTTTTTATCCTGGCTACCACACATATAAGGTCATTGATGTCAAAAACCTCTAGGGAGCCCACTTCCCTCCTGCAATTGAGGTAATTTATTTCACAGGTGCTTATTTCTATGCTTCTGCTCCATACAAATTCTATCTTCTCTGTTAATCTGCAAGTAACCTGGCTCTATTTCTTGCACATCCATAAATAATTGTTTCTACTTTTGGCACGAGGCCAGCAATTACCCAGTGCATTACTGGTACTTTATTTTATCGACCCCGTAAGGATGAAAGGTAAAGTCAACCTCGGCGGGATTTGAACTCAGACCGTAAAGGGACGTAACTACGCCGGAAAGCATGGCGTCCGACTCTCTACCGATACTGCCAATCCACTAAATAATATTGTGTGCACCTTATGGAATTGCTGCCCTACTCTTTCCAACATATTGAACAAAGCCACTTTCCTGCCTTTTTCCTACTTATTAGGAATTTAATCTTTTTGATACCTACAAGGCCAAAACCGGCCCTGATCCTATCAAAGAAAACCACCCATTTCAACCGATTCCAATATAAATGTTTATCTTCCAACATGATATTATACTAGAACCATATGTTAAGTTATTATATTTTGGCAGTATTGGTAGAGTGTCAGACACCATGCTTTGCAGCATAGAGTTATGGCCCTTTATGGTCTAAGTTCAAATCCCGCCGAGGTTAACTTTGCCTTTCATCCTTACAGAGTCGATAAAATAAAGCACCAGTAATGCATTGGGATAATTGCTGGCCTTGTGCCAAAAGTAGAAACAATTATATTAGGAACAAAATAATTAATGATTTGAGTAAATCCATCAAAGTTTTGTAGTAATTAATTGAAAGAGCATATTTTGTTATAAATACAGCAATGAAAGGGTTAATGGAAGTCAGGTAAAGTTAAATTATGTGTGTTTAATTATTTGTTTATTTATTTATTTACTTATTTATTTGTTTTTCTTTTCAGAATCACCAGTTAAGATTTTCAAAACTGAGAAGCATTTTATTTATTTTGGAATTAACTAAATTGTAGAATATGTTTGTACAACTGTGTTTCTTGTTAACATGGATTAATATAGTTGTCAGTTTTGATATAATCTACAGTATTGACGAATCTGAAACATCACACATTTTTATAGGAGATATCGCTGCTGATGCTTCTAAGTTACTCAGGAGTATTGCATCAGAGGATTACAATATTTTAACATTCAATCTTTTGAAAAGCAAAGTAAACTCTGATTTATTCACTGTCACCAGGGATGGAAAACTTTATACTGCTCAAATAATTGATGCAGAATCATTGTGTCAATGTCAAGCTGAGTGTTATAAAACATTAGAGGTTGCAGTTAAGACTAAAAAATCATTTATTAAAATCTTGGAAATACAGATCACTATAAATGATGTGAATGATAATACACCAACATTTCCTTCCAAACATATCAGTCTTCAGTTCTCTGAAAGAGAGAGTGAAGGGGCAAAAATACCCATCCCTGCAGCTAGTGATGGAGATATTAGTGAACAAAATTCTTTAACTACTTATGAATTCAAAAAAAGTTTCAAAGAACCTTTCCAGTTATTGTTTTCTGAAAGATTTGATGGGAGTTCTAGGCTTGAACTAATTCTAAAAGAAGAATTAGATCGAGAAATAAAAGACACTTACTTTGTACAAATAATTGCTAAAGATGGAGGTTCTCCACCGAAGGTAGGCATCTTGAATATTGAGATTATTGTAACAGATGCAAATGATAACCCTCCTATATTTACTCAAAATACCTACAATATTTCACTCAATAATACACATGAAATAAGCAAACCAATTGTTACACTACAAGCAAGAGATATTGACTCAGAAAAAAATGGACAAATTTCTTACCATTTTGGAGCAAAAACTACACCATTAACCAAACTACATTTTAAACTTAACAAGTCAACAGGAGAGATATTCTTGTCAAATGATTTCTCTTTTAATAAGAAACAGAAATATATGTTATATATTGATGCCAAAGATGGTGGTAATCCACCTATGAGTTCAACTGCCATTCTACAAGTCAATATTGAAAATCAAGATAACGAAACTCCAAGTATAGAACTCAATTTCTTTTCACAGACAAATGAAGAAACAGCCAATATATCTGAAGATGTTGATATTGGTAACTTTGTAGCTTATGTGAAAGTTATTGACAATGATATTGGAACCAATGGACAAGTAAGCTGCCAATTGGAACATGAAGATTTTATTCTTCAACCTTTAGATGATAAGAAATATAAGATAGTTGTGAAGAATACCATTGACAGGGAAGTAAATAGCTATATTGAATTTAATATTTCTTGTCATGACAGAGGCTCACCACCAAAAACAGCAGTAAGAAAAGTTTCTATACAAGTGATAGATGTCAATGATGTTAAACCTCAGTTTAGTCAGGAAACCTTTCAATTTTTCACCTATGAAAATGGAGAAGCAGACTTTCCAATCGGTCTAATCAATGCCACTGACCTGGACCTGGGTGCAGGCGGTCAACTGACATATTATCTCATGAATACCACTGAAAATCTTCTCCCTTTTAGAATTTCAAATTATGGTTTTATCTCAACAACACAACCACTGGACAGAGAGAAACAAGATAGATACAGGCTGGTAGTTGTAGTAAAAGATAATGGGACACCATCACTGAAAAATACAGCAAATGTTATTGTTGAAGTTATGGATAAAAATGATAATGTTCCCTATTTTACTTTTCCTGGAGTGGATCCTTTCCATCTTAAAGTCCATTATCATCCTCAAAGACAAAAATCCATCACAACTCTCAGAGCATATGACAGAGATAGTCAGTTAAATTCTTTTCTTCAATATGAAATACTTAATGGCAATGACAAACAGTTATTTTCCCTTGACACATATTCTGGAGTTTTATCATTTTCTCGTACCATTTACAATATTGATGCTGGTTTCTATAAATTGAATTTATCTGTTAAAGATGGTGGAACTCCAGTTTTGTCAACAACAACATCATTAACTTTGACATTGACAGTCAGTAATAGTACCTCTAAATCATTGACCACTCAACACAAATTCTCAACCAAAGAAATACCAGTTAACATGATGGTTATTATACTAGTAGCAGCTGTTATTGTATCTATAACTATTGTGGTGTCTATAACTGTATGTATTGTGAGGAGAAACCATCAAAGAGAAATCCTTTACAGTGAAAGAAGAGAACAAGGTCAGAAATTCATGAATGAAAGTGGACAGCCTGAATATAGATGTAACCCAATGTCTCCTCAGAGTGACAGCCAAGAAGTAATGTTGACACATCCAGGAAAAGATTCTGCAGTTTCTCAAGCAACACTGTTAAGAAAAGAACCATATCCCCAATTGACACAAAAATGTTCTACATTACCGTTCCATCGACAGAACATCTGCCAGGGAACCAGCCAGGTAAGTCTACTGTTTTTTTTAACATTGATAGATTCTTTAACACCTTCATTGTGTCTCTCATCATTGAAATTTTAAAATTTAAAACAAACTTTACTTTTAATGTCATGGGGATTAAAATAAAATGATCCCAAATATTTATAACTTATTGGAGAACTATATTATGTATAAAGTTTACATGGATGAATTAAGTTCTACTTCCAAATGTAAAAATATGATTGGAATGTATATAACTGACTAAAATATTTAATTATCTATGGACCTGTCACTCCTGATGAAGTAATAGGAGCACTGTAGTGACATACAGCGTGTCTTTGGCACTTTAAATCTAACAAGACTGGTATGTCATGTATACCAGGATTACAGATTATATGAACAAACATTGGAAGTTTGCTTAAAAGATACCCTATAATTTATATTAATTACTGTAAGTATTTAAAGATAAAATTTATATTTTGATAATTTATTTCTAGGCAGGATTGCCATATATACTCAAATATAAGCCAAGGAATATGTGAGCAAAAAATCGATTGTAGAAAGGGATTGGTTTATATTCAGGGTCAATATTCTGACAATTTTTACCAACTTCAAATTCTATGTAAATAAGGTTTGAATTTTTGCCCATTTCTCAGACATAAAATAGTGGGATCGGCTTATATTTGAGTATATATGGTAAATGTAGAGTAACTTTGGAGAAATAACTACAGGGACAGATGTAGGGTTTTTCCGTTCTTTTTTTTTATTATTTGTCATTCTTTTAATTGTGTTATTGAAGCATAATAATTAAGTAAGATCTAAAAAAAAGAAATTTACTTTATGCATGAATATATTTTATTTACAACATTTTGTTTTAGATGCCTTTACATCAAACAATGACAAGACCCAGTAACTTCCAAGAAAGGGGAGAGATGATGGTATCTACAGATTCTTTAAATGAGAATTCTATTAGCTCTCGTAATGTGAATGACTTGAGTTACAATGAGTGGAACACAGTCCTCTGTGAGAAGTTACCAGGTAAGATATTCGAATATTCTTTATGCTGTCCACCAAGAAAAATCAGGTTTATTAACAAACTTATTCACTTTGCAACCATGCAGTACTGGGTTCAATTCTGCTGTGCAGCACTTTGGGCAAGTGTTTTCTACAATAGCCTACAGAAACCTGGCATAGATCACATCGATCATTTGTTTTGAACCGTCTCGGATTTTAAATTTGAGGGTACTAGCCTTGAAATATACTGAGTAAAAACATTACTTTCTTTTGTTTTATTTGTCATCCTTTTCCCCTTATATTCTACTGCATTATACTAGTGGCTTTTTGAAACTTATTAGTCATTTATTAATAATAATAATAATAATGAAATTATTGTGTAAAGTGCTCAGGTGTACATCATTATTAACATTATCATCATTGTTTAAGGATGATGAGGATATATATATATGTTTGTGTCTTTATTTATCTCTTGTAACTAAGCAGTTCAACACTGTGGTTATGTATGATTGATTAAATGACGGCAATGCCCCAGTAAGGCCACAGTCTGATGACTGGAACCAATAAAAGAATAAAATTGAATTAAAATTCTTTGGTGGTTAATCTAGAATTCAACAAGGTATACATGTTTATATTGAATGAAATAATATCACAGGTTACCAGCTTCCAATTGATCAATCAGCTGCTCTCTGATAGGTGATGGTGGTGATGATGGTGATGTGTTCTAATTGATGAAGTAATGAGATATTTCTTTGTTTCTTTTCTTTTTATTAGGCAATGAAGATGATGGAAAGACTAAGTTTTCGAAGCCACCTTTAAACCAAAACAATGAGGACATCTCTTCAAAACAGTCTTCATCAGTAAATAATCCTGCAAACCCATCAACTGCTGATATAATTGATTTGAAACGAGGGAGAATTAATGTAACAGGCCCTCCAGTGTCACAGAAACCTTGGAATTTACCAATGAAAAACAGTTTTAATTGTTATTCTAGACCACTACCACCAATACCAAAGACGTGAACCTTTTAGTGTTTGGTTGGGTTTGGTTTGCTATTTTTTTCTTCTTCAAATTTAACTGACATGAAGATATGAAGAGATAAGTACAGAGGGATATTTCACAAAAGGATATTTCACAAATGTTATTTCACAAAAGGATTTTTCACAAAAGGATATTTCACAAATGTTATTTCACAAAACGATATTTCACAAAACGTTATTTCACAAAATATTTCACAAAAGGACATTTTTACAAAATGATATTTCACAAAATGATATTTCACAAAAGGACATTTTCAAAAAAGGATATTTCACAAAATGATATTTCACAAAAGGATATTTCACAAAAGGATATTTCACAAAATGATATTTCACAAAACATTACTTTACCAAAGGATATTTCACAAAATGATATTTATATGTCTAGAGATATCATACAAATGTAAGGGCTTCTAATTTAGATACAAGGCCAACAAATTTGAAGGAAGGAAAAAGTTGATTAAATCAACCCCAATACATGATTGGTACTTTATTTTATCAACCCTGGAAGGGTGAAAAGCAAAGTTAATCTTGATGGGATTTGAACTCAGAATGTAAAGAAGTGCAACAAATACTGCAAAGCATTTGTCCAACATTCTAGTGACTCTGTAAATCCACCACCATCCTGAAATCACACAAATTTAATGTTATCATAAATGTATGACTTATCACAATATGAAAAAAATAATTCATGCATTTTTAAACTAATGCATACCTGTGCACAGGTAAATGTGGTCACAAATACATGATTTCCTTTCGCCAAACACACACACATGTGCAATGTTTGTCAGTGTCTAAGACACACCAAGACATACTTTTTTTGTTTTTTCAAATTACTTTTCAAACTAGACTTGCAAAATTTTCATAACCACCATCATATAAAATGCAGTAAATTTCAAGGATGCATTTTTTGAATAAAAGATGTATGCCAAGAAGTATAGGGATTAATATCTTGGTGAGTTCTTGCGTATAAAACACCTTTATTTTAAATATCTTGGTGAGTTCTTGTGTATAAAACACCTTTATTTTAAATATCTTGCTGAGCTCTTGAGTATAAAATACCTTTATTTTAAATATCTTGGTGAGTTCTTGTGTATAAAACACCTTTATTTTAAATATCTTGCTGAGCTCTTGAGTATAAAATACCTTTATTTTAAATATCTTGGGGGTGTTCTTGTGTATAAAACATCTTTATTTTAAATATCATCCTCTTCATATATCACTATTTTCGTAAATGTTTTGAATAGAATTTTATAATGCAAAGCAATCTTATATTCTTCGCAAATTCCATAAAGAAATAATTTCTCCAAGTGTCTTAGAATATCCGTCCTCACAATTTTATTTATACATAGAAAATTAAAAGAAATATTTATTCCTTATCCCCTGTTCACTATCTGATAAACATTTCAGTTTTAATGATTTTTTTGTGTATGTATGCATATATGTAAGTGTGGTGTGTGTGTGATAAGAGAAGGCGATATTTCTTAACCCGTAAGATGTAAAATATATATTAAGAAATCATTCCTCTAACTTTATACCTCAGTATACCAGAATCTATTCTTCCCTGCCACACTGCCTCTATTTTATTTCTATCATCACCATAACATTCTTAGAAAAGAGGCATTTATGTATCACATATTTGTGGATGGTTACTAAAAATGACTCAAAAGAAAAAAAAATGTAAGTTTGAATTTGAGGGCGTCTGCCATGACCAAAATATACAAAGTTGTTAACTGAAATTCTAAACAAACAAAATTCATATGAAATATAGAATTTTTTTTGTTTGTTCGTATTTTTGTTTTTTTTTAAATTCTGTCTATATATTTAATATAATACTAATACTAAAGGAAATATATTAAATATACACTCTTTTCATAATTTATCTTCTATAACTGTTCCCTCATCTTTTGTATGTTTTAGCATGTTAGAAAAATATATTTATGTAAACTGAAGTCTAAATAATAATTATCATCATCATCATCATCATAACCACCACCACCAATATCATCATCATCATAACCACCACCACCATCATCATCATCATAACCACCACCACCTTATCATCATCATCATCACTGCCTTATTACCTTTGAAATCAACCTATCATTGGTACCATATTTTAAAATATTTATATTCAAAATGCATCCCATGCACTCCCAACTCTTCCAATTTACCAACCCAACATCTACTAGTTGTTGGGCTAATGATTGTATCATTGTGGGCAATATGTTGTCTTTGAGCAAGATATAATATCTCCAGTCCACTCAGCTGAAAAACTAAATAAAACAGTAGCAGCAAGGGGTTAAGTTTGCAAGGAGTTGGCATCCCAAATAGAGTTGGTTTTTTACTCTGAGTCCCTTAATAACTCATGAAACTTGGTTAAATACTGGTCTGATAAGCCTCTAGGCTTAACCCTTTCATTACCCTATCTTCTTCTTTGCCCACTTATTGCTGGAAGGATTCTGAGGACAGAGTCCTCAGACATGCCTTCCAGAGTGTCCTATCACAACAACTATCTTCAAGCTAGATCAGCCAAGCTTATGAATGTTATCCAATCCACTTGCTCATGGTCTACCTCTGAGTCTCCAGCCAGTTGTCTTGTGATCTTTCCTTAGACATTCTAACATGTTTTTACCATATTTCTAATGAAATACACAACTTATGTGTTTTTTAAGTTCTGTTCCAAGCACCAGTATTACTAATATAAATTAAAACATGGAAGTAGTGTATCTCATTAGAAATATGATTACAAAAGGGACAATACCCATTGTTCCCTACTTGTGTGGGTTGGACAGGTCTGCTGCAACATAGACATTCCTTTGAAAATTGTGTTATTTAATCTGTATTAACTTTGCCTTTCATCCTTACGGGGTTGATGGAATAAAGCACCAGTAATGCATTGGTCTTGTGCCAAAAGTAGAAACAATTATTTAATCTGTGTGAGGCACAAAGCCATGTGATCTAACCTCACAACTTCTTCCTATTCACTGCTACCATACAGCACATTTCATGATACAAGTGTCAGCCCTTTGCATTCCAGATTATCTCACAATATTCTGATGATAAAACAAAGCAAACAACAAGCCAACAAGAGAGACACAGAAATAGCAACCAAATCTCCCCCAAATGCCATCTTGCCATTATAAAAAAAGAGATGAAGAACATAAGGGACAATGTAGTCCTAGCTATACAAAAAAATGGGGTGATGCTCATGAGTGGAATACCATTGATCATAAGTCATGCATGCTCATGAATATCTTTTAAAAACAAGATCAAATTTATAAGAAGTAACATTGTTATTAATTGTCTGTATCAATGACCTTCACCTTAACAGCTAATACTATAGTATATTTTATTACTAGCTTGAATAATCATATGGCAAACATTTTGTCCCCTTTCTCTCCCCCTCCCTCATCTGTTTACTGCTACTACCTATACCAAAATTTCTCCTCCCCACACACACACTTTCCAGCATTTTATGTTCATGTTTACTACTTCAACCATCATTGTAACCACTACTATATAGACATTTAAGGATTAGAGGGGCCATTTTAGACATTTTCTTGAGCCTACAATGAGAAAGTCTCTATATCGATACGCGATCTGCAAGAAATAACAACCAAATTTCCTTCAAAATCTACATCTTTCTGTTTTAGAGAAAAGTAACAACACATTGAATAACATAAATCTAAAAAAAAAATGCTATAATCATTGGCTTTGATCTTAGGTCTTCCCACTTATGGTTGATCCTGATCAAGGGTTAAACCAATAACAGCAACAGGATTCAATGGTAAGAATATGGATCAGATGACGAGGTCCAACACAAATTAACTTGTCAAACATTTTATATAATGTCATTCAGCCGCATAGCCTAATGGTTAGGATGCTTGACATACAAAAATAATGTTGTTGGTTCAACTCCTGGACAAGGTGCTGATTGTGTTCTTGAGCAAAACACTTTATTTTACATTCCTCCAGTACACTCAGCAGAGAGTGAGTACCACCAGTAGCTGAAAAGTTAATCTTGCAATAGACCAGTGTCCTATCCAGGGAGAAAATTGTATTCTCAGTTGCTTAACACCAAGGAAACTAGGGATAAGCACTGACCTGATGAGCCTTTGTCCTAGAAGAGACATTAACTTAACATTATTGATGCTGATAGACACATTCCATATCATAGATCCACTAATTACAGTGGAAGTGTGAGGTCAGCATCATCATCATCATTTCATTTTACGTCCACTTTTCCCTGCTTGAAAGGGTGGGACGGAAACTGATTCTGGCTTGATTTCTACAGCTGGATGCCCTTCCTAACACCAACCTCATTTACAGTGAGTGCTGGGTGCTTTTTTTGCCATGGTACATCCACGACCACTTTGCAGTGGAATGATAGGGACCCCAGTCCCTATCATCTCATTTCTACAGCTGAGTAAACTGGAACATAAATAAAGTGTCTTGCTCAAGGAAACAAGACATCACCCGGTCTGAGAATTGAACTCACAACCTTTCGGTTGCAAGGCCAATGCTCTAAAAGTTGCAAGGCCAATGTTCCATGAAGCCATGTGCCTGGACTTAAATGGACTTAAAATCATAATGTTGTTGGTATTATTCCTGGACAGGGTTGTATGTTGTGTTCTTGAACAAAACACTTCATTTTACATTGCTCCAGTATACTCAACTGAAAATGAGTACAAGCAATAGCGGGGGGGGGGTGTTAACCGAGTGATGGACTGGTATCCTGTTAAGCAAGGAGTCTTGTACTCTCAGTTGCTCCACACCACAAAAACTGGGAAAGTCTGATGAGCACCTGGGCTTGTGACAGGCTTTATCCCTGGGATGGACTGCTTTCCTATCCAAGGGAAGTCTTGTACTCTCAGTTGCTTCACGCTACAGAAACTGGGATATACACCAGCCTGATGAGCCTCTGGACTTGAGACAGACTTTAGACTTTAGGTAACCCCTATCAACAGCAACATGTTGGAAAATCTGGTATTTATTATAAACCCAATTTACAAACATGATTTAAATCTCGAGTAAAATCTTTGTAAAATCGGATTGACAGCATCCTGTCTGAGGAAGGAGCCGTGCAAGGTCTGTTGTAGTGGTTGTCACTGGCCATTGTCTGTGGAAATGCCTTTGCAATTTTGTCCGTGGGACACAGCCAAAGCCTATGTGTAGGATCTGTCACCCTCTCCCCTTCCCCTTTCTTTCTTCCTTTGTCTGGTAGTCCTTGCTCTTCTCATCCTTTCCCTCTCATTTATGACATTTATAGTCCTTTCCAATGCAGCTGTCTTTTTCTGTAGGTTTAAACAATTTATAGTAATATAAACAATTAATTTGCTGTAGTTATGTTTTGTACATATCTATGTTTGTAACTGAAATTCTGCCAAAATTGGTAGGGGGGATATAATAAATACCAGTAATATACTAATTTTAATTCAATTGACTGTATTTACTAACTTTTCAAAAATTATATCTGAACAGAAGAAATCAATGTGTAACCAAATCTCTAAATCAATTAGAATAAGATTGAATTTTTGATAAGCAATTTACATTTTTCATGCCAACCTACCCCAAACCATCACTGGTTCTATAAAACAAAACCACATATTTTAAAGGGTTCCTATTTAAATCAAAATCTTCCAACATAATTTGATATAAAAAAGTTATGTAACAAATTCCAGCTTAATAATAGTTTCTGATATAGGTACAAAACAATTTTTGGGGAGTTAAGTCAGCCTTTATTTTATTGATCCTGTAGGGTAGGGGAAAGTCGATTAAATCGACCACAGTACATTACTGGTACTTTATTTTATCGACCCCATAAGGATGAAAGGCAAAGCTAACCTCGGCGGCATTACTGGTAATGTAATAATAAACCATTTTAGTAAATGCCTCCAAGTTCATCATTAATTGATTCCAATATGGTGTATTTCATTAGAAATATGATAATGCAAAGGTCAATGGTTGCCTTATCTTTATTAGAGTAGGACGTGATGAAGTATCATTCATATTCTATATTGGGGTGGGGGCTTAATAGTGAACTGCTATCCTGATGTGATAAAACTTTCATATATTACCTTGCCATATGATAATTTGTGAACAGTTAAAGATTTCAATATTTTTCTAAATGTGTCTGTGTCTGTTCCAAAAAAAATAAATTACTATTTTTTATGCAATATCATATAGAAACAAACTTAATCCTTACCAATGTCACTTCACTGATGAACTTAGCCAAACAAACATTTTAACTATAATATATCACTGTAAATATTGTTGTTTGTAAATTTGTAAATGTATGTTTGTATACTTACATGTATATCTATCTAAATATATATATCATCATCATCATCATCATCATCATCAACGTTTAACGTCCGTGTTCCACGCTTGCATGGGTTTGGACGGGGGTAGTCCCACTTGAGGCAAGAGTGATTGTCTTGCTCGCATAGGACTGTCTGGCAGGTTTTCTACAGTTGGATGCCCTTCCTAACACCAACCACATTTACAGTGTGAGTCTGGGAGGTTTTTACCGTGTTGCCTACACGGCCACATTACAGCGTGGACTGTGTGTTTTTTTGTCGTGACACCTACACGATCTCATTTGTTTCGGCCTCGATGGCGCGGCACCAACATAACTTTACATAGAACGGGGTGGTGTGGATGGGGTGGGGGTGGGGGTGGTGGGACGGGGTGTATTTTGTTAGAGATGCCTACTGGCTGGAGTAGGTTTTACTATATATTTAGGTAAGGCGGGTCTTCTCTGTTACTGAGTACCGCCAAAGGTCTCGGTCCAGTGACATTGTCTTGGAGAGGTGTAAGTGTGTGATGTCGGAGTTTATCAGCTCGTCCCAGGTTTTTCTAGGTCTGCCTATTCCGTGACTACCGTCTATCTTTATTGCCCTGCACTTTGTTATACAGCTATCGACTTTCATGCGCATCACGTGTCCATACCAACGTAGCCTTCTCTCGAGTAAACAACATCTGATCCCTCTTATCTCTAATTTTTTCCTTAGTTCGTTTATGCTTTGCCGTTCACGTATATTACTGTTACACATCCAGCGGAGCATGCAAGCTTCGTTCCTCTCTAGTCTGCGTATATCCTCTGCACACAATGCCCAGGTCTCACTGCCATGCAGCATTGCTGTTCGTATGCAGGCATCGTACAACCTGCCTTTCATTTTTAGTGAGAACCCTTTAGCAGCTAATAGTGGTATAAGCTCTCTGAACTTTTTCCAACCAGTTCTGACTCTAGCTACAGTACTTTCAGAGCACCCTCCCCCACTGCTGATTTTATCGCCCAGGTAACGGAAGCTGTCCACTATTTCTATAGAACCCTCTGCGCAATTGAAAGATATATACATATATATATTATTCAATTGATGAAAGTTGTAACCACTCTGACATCTTTGAAATACACATAAAAGAATTATGTAATAAAAAGACATACAAATAAAACAGACTCTCTTATTCATGATATATATATATATATATATATATATATATAAATATATATATATATATATATATATATAATATATAACATTCAAATATATTTCCATTCCTAACATTATTTTTCCAAATAGCTACTGTAACCAACAAACATGCTGTATTAATATATCTGCTTGCCTTTATATAAATTTTTTTTTTTTTAAAATGGTGTGTGTAACTAAATATATATATATATATATATATATATCATCATTTTATCATATCATCATTTTACGTCCGCTTTTCCCTGCTTGCAAGGGTGGGACGGGAACTGATTCTGGCTTGATTTCTACAGCTGGATGCTCTTCCTAACACCAACCTCATTTACAGTGAGTGCTGGGTGCTTTTTTGCCATGGCACCTCCACGACCACTTTGCAGTGGAATGATATGAACCCCAGTCCCTATCATCTCATTTCTACAGCTGAGTAAACTGGAGCAATGTGAAATAAAGTGCCTTGCTCAAGGAGACAACACATCACCCGGTCTGAGAATTGAACACACAACCTTTCGATTGCTCTAACCACTAAGCCATGTGCCTCCATATATATATATAGAGAGAGAGAGAGAAAGAAAGAGAGATAGATGTGTGTGTGTGTGTGTATACAAGGTGGTATCAAAAAGTTTCCTGACTAGTTATGTTTAAAAAAAACTAACAAGTTTAACTAAGTTTTAACAGCATCTCCTTCAAAATAGTTACCTTGCACAGCAATACAGTGGTCCCATCATTCCTGCCACTCTTGGAATCTGGCCTGGAAGGCATTTTCCGTAAGTGAGTCGAGGACTTTCTGCAATTTACTCTGGATTTTGGCAACGGTGTTAAAACAGTGACCTTCAAGCTGCATTTTCAGCTTGGAGAAGAGGTGGAAGTCCACAGGTGCTAAATCTGGCAAATAGGGTGGGTGAGGAAGCAATACAACGTTGTTTTTGGTGAAAACCAATGAGTGAGGGGAGCTCGGGAACAAGGTGCATTGTCATTGTGAAGAATCCAATTCTTGCACTCCACACATCGCTTTCACCAAACGTCCTCCCTCAAACACCACAAAACCTTGCAGTAAAACACTTGATGGTCTGGCTCTGGGGGACGAATTCTCAATGCACATTACTGTGGATGTAAAAAAAGAAAACGATGAGCATGCTCTTGATTGAGCTGTGGAGATGAAGAGCTTTTCCATTGTGTCGACTACTGCTTTGTCTCAGGGTCCTACCCATAGACCCAACTCTCATCAATGGAGATAATCCTTAACATGAAGGATGGGTCATCAGCGGTGCACTGACAGAGGTCTTGACAGACTTTAATGTAATGTTCTTTTTCCTCAGTGGTCGGCAGTGACATGCTACATGTTCAATTCAGACGTTAGGATTGCCTGCACAGACCCCTACAACATCAGCAATATCATTGATTGTCCTCCGACGATCCTCATACACAAGCTGATTAATTTTCTCCACATTTCTGGGGGTGACACTCGTGGCAGATCTTCCAGATCACTTGTCATCTTCCAGGGATGTCCTTCCAATTTTGAAGCACCTGTGTCACTCGAAACATTACATACAACCCATTGCCTCATCGTCGTAAGCTTGTCAAAGCATGCTCAATGTCTCTGTAGCAGACTTCCCAAGTTGAACGCAAAATTTCACATTGGCTATTTGTTCCAATTTTCTGTTCATGACAAAATTGCAGGCTACAGCATACACGTGATCACAAAAACACAAATTTCATAACTTGCAAAGTGAACAAAGCAATGTCACCCGGCGCATTGGTTACATGAAGGTCACTGCTAGCCCTTATTACTCACGCAACTATGTTTTCCTGTCTGTGAGCGCACTACAGAACGAGCCTGGAAACTTTTTGATACCACCAAGTATATAACTTTATATATAAACTCATAAACATATGTTACTGATGTGTATGGATTATAATAAATATATCATAGCTCTGTTTATAAATATAGAGCACTCATTTTTGCTACATACTTATACATATATCTATATATATATATATATATATATATATATATATATATGCATGTATATATTATATATATATACATACACAAATATATGTATGTAAGTATGTAAGTATATATATATATATTTATATATATAAGTATGAATATATATGTGTGTGTTATTATTTAAATTTGAAATTGTATGAGACCATTAAAAACAAAAGCAAACAGGTTTTATTTGTATATATATTTAAAACATTGTATTCACTTTGTAACAATTTATACAGAAATTTTTCATTAAAAGTGTATTAACTAAAAATAAATGTTTATGTCATGTTTATTTTATATTTTGTTTGATTGATTTATCTAATTGATCTCAGAATCCTAATAGAGAAATAAATCTTCATACTTACACAAGAAATCTTGCATGAATTGCTTCCCTTTCACTCATCCTCCAATTGGTTCAAAAGTTTTGACACATGAAGTTTCTACTTGGTCTTTTAACCACCTGATGATATCTTGAATAAAAAAATCAACCATAATAATACGCTATATGTGTTTACACACACACACAAACCAACACACACACACACACACACACACACACACACACACACACATATATATATACCATATTTTTCGGAATATAAGACACACTGGAATATAGGACAGGCTCTAAATTTAACATGAATATCAAAGAAAAAGAAAATTAAGGGGAATTAACACTATCAACGCTATTAAAATTTTAATCACTTTCAAATCTTATAAAATCATAACTATTGTCTTCCTCATTGATTTCCTGGCTGTCACCCTTATCTAGTTCCAGAAATTCATCATCTTCCTGGCATTCCTCAGGGCCATTGCTGTTTTCAGTATCATTTGTGTCGCTATCATTATACAGAAAATCATCTTCAGTGCCATCTAGGGCATTACTGATGCCACATTTAAAGCTTTTATAACTGTCTCGGTTTTCACAACAACCCCACAAGTTTTTCACCCACTGGGTTACCCGGGAAAATGTAGGCCTCTTCATATGTCCTGTTGGTGTCAGTTCATGTTGCAGGTCCTTCATCCAATTATCCCATTCCTCTCTCATGTGTGCCTTAAAAGGTTTGTTTAGTGAAACATTAAGGGGTTGTAATCAAGAAGTCAGTCCACCAGGTATGACAGCTATTTCTGTGTTTAAGTTCTTTACTCTCTTTACTGTAAAAGAAAGTAGGTATACTTTCGAAAATTTAAACAAAAGTCTAAATATTTCCTACTTTTTAATTATAAAATTTTTACACACGGTAATTACCCAAAACCTGACCATCACCTTATAAGACGCACAGTGATTTTGAGGGTCAAATTTGGGAAAAAAAAGTGCATCCTATATTCCAAAAAATACAGTATATACAGGCAGTGGATGCTGTGCACTCTATTGCTGCATTAAATGTGGCTGAAACTCGAGTACGGGGATAGATTGAAGGTACCTATTTACGTATGTTGTATTGAAGCAAATAACTATATGTCTACTCTGGGATTTTACATAACATTACCTATTGAGTACGCTGAAATATAACCGGTACTAGCACTGAAACCCATGCTAGTTCCATCGACTTGTTATATATATGTGTGTGTGTGTGTGGAAAAAATTATGACTGGAAACATTTTTTTTTTAAAAAAGGGTTTTATAAAATATATAAAATATTACTGGTTTCAATGAAATTCATCTTATCAAATATTAAATATTAAAATTAAAATTAAAAAATCAAAAATTAAAGGGTTGAAGAAGGTTTGTTCATATTTTGTGTTATGAGAATGACTGACTGAATCACTTGAGAGAAATACCAAAAACAATAAGTGAAGACACAATTTTTGTTTCACAAACATACCCCATAACTATGGAATAATGGCAATCCAGTAGAGGCTAGACACACACCAATCTGAAATACTAACACGCATCAACAAAGTCTTTATCATTGATAAACTCTGATTTATTCTACGGAACAATTATTTTACCTTCAATGGTTCTTTTAAAAGAAATAAAAGATTCAGCACGGCCCTCTCTGAATTGATTTGGTCACTTAAAAATAATAATATTGAATATTCCCTTTCTTGGCAGAAACTTTCTCGTGCTTTGCCTTATGAAAATGCATCTATATCTAAGGGATGTGACTGCTGTATCACAGAGATTCTTCACATCAGTCATAATAGACAATTAATTATAAATAAATGCTCAGAAATCTTCAGTTCTTGTCTTCATAGGGTGTTTAGTTAAATTTTAAATAAAATTTAAAAGACTATAAAATAAGTAATATAAAATTTCTTTATATATAGTTTTTAAGCTATTTTATTTTTAAATCGTTAATAAAGCTAGATAGACCAAATAAGTATTATGGTATTTCTTAATTATAACTTTTACATCTATTTTAACTCTAATTAGTATATAAGTGAATTAATTTTAATATAAATTGACAAATTATACATGCACTTTTCCTTTGAACTAATTTATTTATTTATTTATTAATTATTTATTAATTAATTATTAATTAATTTATTAATCCTATATCCTGATACCCTAGCCAGCTATAATAATTCAATATAAATTGATAAATTAGGCTATTATACACGCATTTTCCCTTTGAACTAAATTAATAATCCAGTATCCTGATACCCTTGCTAGTTATAAAAGTTGTTAAATATTTTCTTCCACTCATATATCTACTATCATAAAATTGTAAACATAGATAAATTAGGCTTCAACAAATACATCTTTTCCTTTGGACCAGTTCATTAATCCCATAACATAACCTAGCCAGTTATTAAAATAGCAATGCCAACTGTTAAATTCTTTTTTTCCATTCATGTAATATCTACTAAATTAAATTGTATACATAAACTAAGATAAATTGTCTACAAAATTAGTAATTTAAATTTTTTTTTCTTTATTATATAGTTACATTATTACTTTAGCATCTTCGAATATATTTTTTGGTATAGTATCTAATTTAATCTAACATAAGTTATAAATAAATATACTAATGGTCAATATTTGTTTTTGCTTTGAATTTTTTTACCAATCCTGTACCGCCATACTCTTACCAGTTCAAAAACGTCAATACAAACTGTAATATTTCTCCCACTCATATATCTTCTGTGTTGAGGCGTTTTTTGGGGGTTATTTTTTCCAAGCATATGCTTGCCAACCATGGATCTGAACAGCTCGTCTGACTGCCTGCATATCAAATGATTTCTACATCTCCTGTGGATTTTATCTGAAGAGAACATGTTTTGGCTTATGTTATACATAAGCCTTGCATCTTTGAAATACATTTAATAAAATAAATTGGAATGGTCTAAAGCAACTGTCTTTCGTTTATTATTATTATTATATTGGCAGTATCGGTAGAGGGTCGGACACCATGCTTTGCAGCAAAGAGTTACGGCTCTTTATGGTCTGAGTTCAAATCCCGCCGAGGTTAACTTTGCCTTTCATCCTTACGGGGTCGATAAAATAAAGTACCAGTAATACACTGGGTAATTGCTGGCCTTGTGCCAAAAGTAGAAACAATTATTATATATATATATCACAGAAAAAAGAGAATCAGTTTTGCGATGAAAGGAATTTATTGGACATATTACAATTGTTTCTCGGGCGACCAGCTCGAGGCACAATCGATGTGGAGATCCAATCTGATTCTGAAATCGTGCAGTCCTCGGATACGTCTCAATTCTATGAAGCAGATTTTCCTTTCGTCGCAACACTGATTCTCTTCTTTCTGTGATATCATACTCTGAACTACGAGGGCATCTAGTGCTCATACGGCCCACTGCATACAGATGCTTTAAGCATCCAACACCAATTATATATATATATACATATAAGAAAATAATTGAAAGTAGATAAATCCACTCATGTTTTAACAAGGTGCTTTGAAGCTCGGTGTATCATTCAGGTCAAATCTTGCAAGTCACAAAATCCAGGGTGTGATCTGATAGTTATGATACTGGTAGTTGAAGAAGTGAAAATCACAGACCATAAATATTCTATTCAGAGGAAATAACTAAAGTACTCAAACACTCCTTCCAGTGAACCCCGGTCAAAAGCAACCATCTCCAACTGATCCGTTTGGAACCCAAGCATTATCAGCCAAGCTCATGGTTGTTTTCCAACTATCTTGCTTGGTTTCTTCTACCCCTAGGACTTTTGACAGTTGGTTTGCCCATAAAATTTGTCCAGCAATTCTTTCCTGATACATTCTAACCACATACCCATAGAATTGGAGCTGTAGTCTCTCAATTCAGAGAAGTAGCAGCTCTACCTGGAGCAACTCTCTGATCTCCAAGCTATGCACTCTATTGTGTAACATTACTCCCAATACAAGAAATAGGATTTCTATGAAGAGCTACAGTATTAATCGACAAAATTGATTAGTCAATTAATTATTTCTATGATACACGCATCTTTCAGAATTTTAACAGGAAATCATGGATTAATTATTATATACATAAATTATATCATCATCTTTACAATTCTATGTCTGACTTTCCATATTTGTATGGCTTAGATGGGTCTTTTCTAGCATAGCATCCCCTATTTATTGCAATCCTTTGTCATTTCTATTTTGAGTTTCAGTTATTTGAGATCAGCTCTTACCACCTCTACCCCTTTCTTTCTTAGTTTCCCTCTATTGCAGATTCCTTTCACTGAGATTTCTTGGTACATCACCCAATCATCATCAATTATACATATCACATGTCTACATCAGTGCAGTCTTTTCTGTTGCATACTACATCTAATTCTTATATCCAGCCTCTCTCAGTTGATCCTTTCTTTGTCATTCACTCATATTAACACTGAACATTCATTGGAGCATGTTCACTTAATTTCTCTCCAGCTTCCCAGATCCTCTGTACTAACTGCTTATCTCTCATTACCATGCAATATTGCACACCACATACAGACATCATACAACCAGGTTTTTGCTCATAGACAGAAAGCTGAATTTTTTCCATCCTGCTTTTATCCTAGCCACTATGCTCTCAAAGCACTCTCTTCTACTGGTAATTAGACTACCTAGGTAGCAGAAGCAATCAACTACTTCCAAAGATCCTCCCTGGGATCAGATAAAGTTTATTTCATTGATGCTTTTACTACCAACTAACCCTGGACATCTGCTACATACAAAGTCTACCCTTTCTGTTTGTTTATTACACCTCTAGCATAACCAAGATTTATATTTTCTACATCATGTAAAGTTTCTACCTATTTCTTTTCTAAATATTGAGCTCGGCCACTTCTCTGATGAGATCAGTGTCCTGTCTTCTTCCCTAATTAATAGAACTTTAGTTTTTGCCAATTTTATTCTAATCCCTTTTCATTCTAAGTTCTGTTTCTACAGATTCAGCTATAAAAATCAGGTTGTCGGCATACAGAAGTTCCCATGAACAGCCAGTCTTAAACACCTCTGTTAGGATCTGAAGAACTATAATAAAGAGGAGGGGGCTGAGAACCAAATCCTGGTAAACTCCTACCAGTACCATGAATTATTCACTAAGCTCACTTCATACACTCACTTTACTGACAGCTCCTCTGTACATGGCTTGCGCAGTTCTCATAAGTTGCTCTTCTACACGTAGTTTCTTCAAGAATCACCAGATGACAAATCGTGTTACTCTGTCAAAGGCCTTCTCCAGATCAATGAAAGCTACATATAATAGCTTACACTTAACTAGAAACTTTTCTTGTAGTTTTCTCACTAAAAGGAGGACATCTGTGGTACTCGTCCCTGGTAAAAAACCAAACTTCATCTCATCTAATTTGAATCTTTCCCTAATTAGTTGTGTAGTCCATCATTTTTATGCAAAGTACAATATATATATAGAGAGAGAGAGAGCGGAGGAACTCATGAGAGCCAACGGCCATCCAATAAAGTTTTTTTTTTTGGAGTGAGTGAGAGACACTTAGTCTTCATTAAGACATCTTCTCTCTAGGAGAAGGTTACTCTGATATAAATCCTGCAACTTTGTTTGCATCCAATGATGTAGACCAGTTCTTATTTTTGGGTAAATGCATTCAATGTTCAGAGTTGCAGCCATCATATATGTATTTCTTATATGCCCATGATGCATTTATCCTCCTTTTTATCTTTCCTATCCTATTTCCACCCTCCTCCCATAGGATGGCGGGAGGGGCTCTTCAGTCAAGTCTATGTCTGACAACCTCTATAAGATATTTGGTGATAGGAGAGGCACTCCACTGAAGAAACCATGCCAAAAAAAGGTTCAAGAGGACTCTTCTGTTGTATCAAGAGCACAACCTCTCTAATGTTGGTGAACTACACAACAAACACACCCTGTACATTCTATAAAGTGGTTGGTGGTGAGAAGAGCATTCAGCCATAGAAAACTTTCCAAGCGAAGGGCTGGGAGGATTCTAGAGTTCTATCTATTATGTAAATGTATATTGATATGAGCAACGATCATTGTTTCAGGTAAATATCACTATAGGCCCCCTTTGGTCATAAATGACAATGGTTTTGCACCTAGAAAGTTCCACTCAGAGGCACAAGCCTGGGAAAGGTGTGTTTGTGGAAGACCAGCAGTCACCCAAGCATACCAGTCTCCTCTCTCCATGCCATCAATGTTATCCAAAGGAAAGGCATTGGCCATTAGTGACGTTGCATCTTGTTTCTCCAGCACAGTAAACTGGAGCACCGTGTATTAAAGTGTTTGCTCAAGGACACAACGCGTCACTCAGTCCAAGAATCAAATTCACAACCTCCTGGTTGCAAGTCCAATGATCTAACCACTAAGCCATGCACCTTCACATATCACTAAGATAGCAGTAATGTGAAGACAAATAGCCAGATGGATTCTGAAGTCATTCAGAACAAAAGACCAGGAAATCATGTTGGTCCCGTAGACCTCAGCCAGTAATCTGTTAAATAATGGTCTTACTAGTGGTTGAGTAGTTAGAGAATTGGATTCACAATCATGAGGTTGTGAGTTCAATTCCCGGACCAGGCGATATGTTATGTCTTTGAGCTAGACACTTTATTTCATGTTGTTCCTTCTGTCTGGATTTGTGACCTGTAGATAGTATTAGCAATTGGAAAGACCAATGGGAACATTGTTTCCTTGGGCCAATTTGGGATTTTGTTGATTGACTGTCGATATATATATATGAAAGATCCTGGAAGGACAAGCACTAAACTTTAGTATTGAGAGCTGAACCAGCTCTTGAAAGAACATCACAGTATAGTGCCAAATGTTCCATTCTCCACAAGGACCAAATGCTGTAATACAATGGATTTCAAAAACCCTCAGCTGTTTATTTAATATTCTGAAAAAAAGACCTGATAAATCTATATGGTGTGGATGTAGATGTTTTCAAGAAACAACTCGACATTCTGTTGTCTAAGGTCCTAGGTGAAGCTACATACAATACAGCAAGAAAGACAAATGAGAGCAGAAGTGTCAAACTTCTTCATGCAACAACAGGCTGGTTAAAGAAGAGGTAACAGCTGAAAGCAGAAATAGGTGGTGCAAGGCATCCACCTATTTCTGCTTTCTGACATCAATACATTCTATTACAATTCAGAGCAACAATGATAAAAACATAAACATTTTATTATGCAAACTGTTTATTTAATTTTTACCTAACTTATATTAAAAAACATTTTAAATTGCCTTAAAGACAAAATATTTTACTGAAATTAATAGCTTGATGAGACAGTAAAGTTTTATTTCATATTACTTGTTAAGATATATAAGAACATAATACTTGTGTTGAAAGGAATTCCTTTATAATATATCCAACACCAAAATCAATATGCCAAGCGTCGAAATCCAAGGAAAACGTTAGTTGACGAGATTTGTTTTATCTTCAACACTTCTCTACTAGGATCTGAAATATATAAAAGCATAATATCATTAGACAAGTTAATATAATAAAATGTATAGATGGAAAAACTATCTTCTAAATTATAACAAGGGCCAAAATGGGGTTCCTCCAAACGGTCTTTGGAGTAATGTTGCTCGATAGAGGGCATAGCTTGGAGATCAGAGAGTCATTCCAGGTAGAGCTGCTACCTCTCTGAATTGAGAGATTACAGCTCTGGTTCTATGGGCATGGGGTTAGAATGTCTCAGCAAAGAATTGCTGGACAGATTTTATGGGCAAAACCAACTGGCAGGAGACCCAGGGGTAAACTCCAAGCAAGATGGTTGGATAACAATCATAAGCTCAATTGGTCTTGCTTGGGGATCCAGCTGGATCAGTTGAAGACAGTTGCTTCTGACAGGTAGGTGGATGGAGTTATTGTACAGCAGTTGAAAGCACTGTGGGTGGGGGATAGATGGAAGGAGGTGTTGTAGGGGAGTGAGAAGCATGCTGACAAGCAGAAGCTTAAAAGTTATTTCATCTCTCTGTAGCCTCCATGTTGATTTATTTAGCTTGCAGCAGTTAGAACTTGTTATGAAATTTTACAATGTTTCACTGGCAAATAGAAATATATCCTCCACAAAATGAAATATTACTAAAACAGAGATATCAATTATTGAATTTATTATCAAATCAATCAAGAAGATCCCAGACTTCACTCGCTTACCAAGTGGGGTGAAACTAATCAAATTGGATCAATGAAACAATGTTTTCATTGGTCTTTTCAATTGCTGAAACTATCTAATGATTGTAATTCCTTGTAGAAGGAACAATGTGAAATAAAGTGTCTTGCTCAAGAACATACTGTATCACACGGTTCTGGACTCAAATTCACAACCTCATGATTGTAAATCCAATTATCTAACTACTAAGCCATGCACCTTTAGAAAACAGTGATATAATCCAAGAAATATTATCAGTTACTTACGTTTTTCATGGAACCTTTATACGAATCAAATACCAGTGAGTTTGAAAATTTCAGAGCAGAATCCTGGTGTTGAAAATCTCCTAGAAACACAGAATGTTGTAATTCGTGAGTTTAGTTGTTCATTTTTTAATATGATGGCAGATAATAACATAAAACAAGATTATTTTGTTTTCTTTTTTTATTAGTGGATAAAAGGAGTGAGTGTTTGAGGACTCTGCCCCAACAACCCTCTCAGGAATAAGTGAGCAATGGAGGAGGTAGGGAAAAATCACATATCTATTGAAAGAATATTTTTTTTAAAGATAAATTTTTATTTTAAAAAAAACACGTTTCCTTTAAAAACAGATTTAAATTAACACACCCATGTAAGGAAAAGAAGGAGAAGTGGGAAGAAGAAGAAGAAGAAGAAGAAGAAGAAGAAGAAGAAGAAGAAGAAGAAGAAGAAGAAGAAGAAGAAGAAGCAGCAGCAGCAACAGCAGCAGCAGCAGCAGCAGCTATGTTTAATTGGTACAAAATATCATATTTAATTGTATGTATTTACAAATAGGAAGAGAGAAAAAAAAGAAAATAACTGGGGCCGGAGAAAAAATTAATAAATAAGAAAAAAATAGAAATGAGGGAAAGTAAGAAAGTGACAAACTCTACACTGTTGGTTATATGATACATCTCAGCAACAACCTAATAAGATGGTGAAAGTATTGTTGCTGATAACAACCAGTAATACTTGCTGCATCAGTTATAGAGCTCCTTCCTCAGGTGAGATGCTCTTCTAATTTGACAGAAAAAACTGTGGTCTGAATACCAAGAACACTGAATGAAGATCTTATTTGGTCATTCCATGAAAGTATCTTGGTCAGCCTATGAACTTTTCAGCAATTCTTCTTATTAATAACTGTGTTGTTTCTTTCCAGGGATTAAGTTGAAAAATTTACCTCATTTGCTCATTTAATGAGAGTATCTTGGTCAGCCTATGCACTTTTCAGCCAACTCAGTCGGCAATATTAAAGATGATATTTATTTCACGCTCCCGAAATTGTTGACATGGGAATTAATTGAGGTAATTATGATCTGCAATTATGAATTTCAAAATGGTTTACTAACCTGCCACATTAACCTGGTCAACAACAGTGCTATCTTTATATAAATTAATTGCAGATCCCTTTTTCTCAAATGTGATTTTAACCCAACTGCCAAGATTCTGGAATGCAAAGTGTTTCAAAAATACTTTCAGTCAAAATATTCAGTACTATATTTTATAACATGTAAGAATAAGTAAATTTAAAAGATTGTTACTCCATGGTATATGATATTGCCTTCTTTTAGACATCAAATGAAAGAAAGGCAGTGAAATGGTAAAATGGTGAGTTGGTAAAACGTTGGATAGAATGCTTTGTAGTATTCTTTTTGGCTAGCTGTTCTCTAGTTCAAATCCTGCCAAGATCAACTTGCCCCCAGAATACAGCACCCCTATGACTCCCTCAAGAGTGATAGGACCATGCATGCATGCCAAATGAAAGAAAGTGTTGAAAGCATCAACATATTGAAACAGAAATACTTTACTTCTCTGTTTCAAAATCATTAATGTGTTTCAACTATGTTTAAAATCTAACATCTTTTGGTAAATAGGCTAAATGTCATGATTTTGAATCATCCCAGCTTCCTCTTATCTCCCAGTAACTTGAAATCACATTCAGATTACCAGAAGGTAAGATCAAATCAATTTCGAATTATACCTGAGGAGGTAGCTTGAAGATAATTTCATTTTACCCATTATGATTTCAGGTTACACTTGATATTAAAAACAAATTTTCAAATAGAGATTTAAAAAAAAAAATTTAATAAAAATATTAGAGATGTGATGGTTTAAAAAACATTCAAACATGTTTGTGAATTTTATTTTTAATACTTTGAGACTAACTTGCAATGGTGTATGGTTTGTGTGTTTTATGTAATAAACACGTGTTGTAAGCATTAGAAATTATCGTCATCACCATCAACATTTTATGAAAGTAATCTCACATTACCAGAATGTCCCTTAATTAGAAGGGGGATAACTTGAAGTAATGTCTTCTTCCACATAATGCTGAGAGGGTTGTGGGGTAAGCGTCCCCAAACACTCCTTCCAGTGGGTCCTGTTAGAAGCAACCATCTTCAACTGATCTGGTTAGATCGCCAAGGAAGACCAACCAAGCCCATGGATGTTATCCAACCATCTTGCTCGGGGTTTACCCCAGGATCTCCTGCCAGTTGGTATTGCCAGTAAAATCTGTCCAGTGATTCTTTCCTGAGATATTCTAACCACATGTCCATATTATTGGAGCTATGATCTCTTGAGTCAGACAAGCAGTGGCTCTAAATGGAGTGACTCTCTGATCTCCAAGCCATGCACTCTATCAAGTAACATTACTCCAAAGACACTTCGGAGGAACCCCATTTTAGCCACTTGTATTCGTGATCATATTCTTTCAGTCATTACCCAAGATTCATGACCATAGGTAAGGGTTGGCACGAATACCAAATTGAACATAGCGAGTTTGGCTTTTACACTTACCTCCCTTCTGATTACTGAATGCAGAAGCTGACACATTACTGCACCAGCTCCTGCAATTCTTGCACTTAATTCAGCCTCCCGCCTTCCATCACTTGTGAACACGGTTCCATGATACTTGAACTTCTCCACCTGCTTAAGTGGAACTCTATTTACATGTAGAGTGCACTGTGTAGACTTCCTTGAGAGGATGAACCAAAGCTTCAGGAGGCAAATCCTCCCTCCTAACAGGATCCAGTTCATAATACCTTCTGACAGCTGGGGGCTTGTGAGTATCCCCACTTTTGCCTGTGCAGTCATATCTGGCACCACACCTGAATAGTGGAGTTTCCATCCTCCATCCAAATCTACAGTATCAAAGCCATAGAACCTTGTTAGGATGATGTGGTATTGTTCGTTTTTGGTTTCCTCATTATATTGCAGTTTCAGTTTCAGTTTCAGTGACCTTATTCTGGTACTTTGTTAAACCCACAAAGACTAGGTTTCTTTTAGAGGTGGCCTTTACTTGCCTCATCGTAGCTATGTCACTGGGTTGTGAGAGTTTTCTTGGAAGCTACAGGTGTCACCCATTGATCCATCACCCCTAATAGTTTACCACTGTTGGTCCGGAGTTGCTTATTCATCTGGGAGTTGCCCACTTATATTGAAACTAGCCATCATATCTGGTTGACGTAACACTATCCACCACCTGCAACTTGTTCTCTAGCAGAACAGCTCTGCTAGGAACTTAAAGTTACTACATCTGTATATTTCTGGTAATCATTTTTTTTTATTACTGAATGATGAAAGATAAAGATTAAATCAAACTAATCGAATTTCCCCACCCAACCAAAATTGGTGGCCTTGTGCCTAAATCAGAAATCATTATTATTGTTATTATTATTATTATTGTTCAAATCCCGCCGAGGTTAACTTTGCTTTCATCCTTACGGGGTCGATAAAATAAAGTACCAGTAATGTACTGGGTAATTGCTGGCCTTGTGCCAAAAGTAGAAACAATTATTATTATTATTGTTATCATCATTATTATTTTTATTGTGCTTCATTACTGCTTTACCAAGCACAGCTCTGTGCGCCTTAGGTATGAGCAGTGTAGTTTTTGCTGCTGTTTCTATTATATTGATAGTACTTTTCGTAATATGTGTGCAGTGTCTAGTAGTGCTATCTTTTGTATGTGTATATATTGGTAAGTCATGGGGTTTTGGCTATGTATTTGTCTGTGTGTTTTTTATCATTCCCAGAGCACCTATTATTATAGGTATTGTTTCTGTTATTATTTTCTACATTCAACTTATTTCTATCTCTAGATCTTTATATTTGGAGAGTTTCTCTATTTCCTTGGAAGTAGCACCTTCTGTCACATGTAAGACGGATTTGACTATCAATTGAGTCCATTGTGAAGGTTGCCCAACCGTCCTCCTTTAGAGGGGAAGGACAGGCAGCTTTTATCTGCCCGGTGACCATGGCGAAAGACGTTGTGTGGTCGACGCATTTGAAAGCGTTGAGGACAGCCATCTTCCTCTTCAGTGAAGTCCTGATTAACTTTTTCAGATTTCACTTGAAGAGGAAGTGCTGCCTTCCAGCCATTTTGTTGAAAGGTGGGTGAGAGTGGCGAGCATGGTCCGTGTGAATGGGCCTGCCGTAGACTGGAGTAGAAAGACTGGAAAAGGGCACTTTACCCTAGCGGACAGGGTGACTGTAGCTTTTGTGGGATTTCTACACAAGTGACCCTTAGAGTCTCCCCACCTTTGGGGAAGTTGTTATGTTTGTTTTAAATGTTTATTTTCTTAGTCTCTTTTATAAATTTTATTTTACACAAAAAAAACCCACACTGTATCACCTTGTATCGTTTTTAATGTTTCCTTAATATGAGCCCTGTATGGCTAATAAAGAAATTATTATTATTATTATCATCATTATTATTATTATTTCAAATTATTGGGTTCAAGTATGTCATTTCAGTATCTTTATATCTCTGGAATTCAGTTATCAGCAAAAATTGACCTTTAACTTGAATGTTTGATTAAATAAGTAAAATGTATTTCCTGGAATTGACTCAATGAATTGTATAACTTGCCTACAAATTTGTTACTTTATCTTTCATCATTTGGTAATAACAAAGTAATTAACAGAAATATACAGATGCAATAATAATGATTATGATTTCTGATTTAGGAACTAGGCCAGCAATTTTAGGGGAGGGGGAAAGTTGATTAAATCGACCCAGTGCATTACTGGTCCATTATTTTATCGACCCCGTAAGGATGAAAGTCAAAGCCAGCCTCAGCATGATTTGAACTCAGAATGTAAAGGAATGTAACTATATGCCACAAATCATGTTGTCCGATGCTTCACCAGTACTGACAACAACAATAGTTTAGTAACCAAATAGAAAACACTACAGATAATTCTGTAAAACAATAAAACAACAAAAAAAATCTAGTTACTTACAATGGATGTCTTTAACGTGACTGGGATTTGAACACCAATAATTTTCATAGTGGCAAGTAGTTCATTGACCCCATTGACACTTTTCACTATTACTGAAATTGTTGGTTTTAGATCACAGTTGCCATTAGTAAAAACAGCAACACCTAATGCAGAAGTTTCTTTTACTGACAGGTTCACAGATATTTTAATTTTGTCACCAAATGCATTCATAATAAAAGATGGAATGGTTATGTGGGAAGAATTTCCATCAAAATAGGCAGCACCTCTCTGGATTACAACATTGGTGCTCAAGATAGAACGGCCTTTGGTTACTTCAATAAAGTTGTTCGTCAAGGGAAGATCGATGAGTTTACAGACTGTTTGTATCAGCTCTAAATGTTTTGGTGGGAAATGATAAAAGAGACATGTATAAGTCAGGTGTTTAGACAAGACAGACATATATAAGTCAAGTATTTAGACAAAACAGACATGTATAGGTCAGGTGTTTAGACAGAACAGACATGTATGGTATAAGTGTTTAGACAAAAGAGACATGTATAGGGCAGGTGTTTACAAAAAAGGAAAAAAAAGCAAGAGAATTAAAAGTTTATCTGCTTTTATCAGTTACAAGTCAAGCATTGTAAGCTTATGAAGCTTATAATTATTATTTAAATATTGTGCGATAGAAGAGTACACCAGTTGGTTGAAGAGAAGATTGTATATAATTTGAAAGTCACATGTCACCATTAAGACCTCTGGTATTCTTAGTCTTTAAATTGGGAGGAGTGTATCTTCACCCACATAAGGTGGAGTGGCTGATGTAGTGAGTATCTCTGGCAGTTCTCAGTGGCAATGTCTTCACCTGTTTTTTGCACAGCTGAAATATACCACTTAGACTGACGTGTAGTCTGCCCTTCCCTCTCACTGCTGAGATATACCACATAGACTGGTGCATAGAGTCTGTATATTAATTTAGTTAATAAGTTGATGGTTAGCTTAATTACTATATAGTGATATAACAGATATGTCTATCAACTATTAAGAACTTAATAGAGGTGTATATGAAGAATATATGATATGTTCATATGTAATAAACATACAAGAATCTCACTATTAGTGTTTTAAGCTGTGGTCATGTCCCAGCTGTCTCTTCATGTGTGAATGTCAGACACTGGGCGTTTCTGGATTCTTATCCATCATCAGTGAAGATTATTCACTTGGTACTGAGGCAAGAATAAGCTAATATCAACTGATCTCATTTAAAAATATTACATAAAAAGTTGTAAGTATCGGTGATAACATTATTGTAAGTTTCCTAGATACACAATCAAAATTAGAAAATGGAAATTAAAGTAAGTGAAATAATGTATCAGTTATGAAACAATATAATAGAATATAAATAAAGTACATACGACTATTTGGTATCACCTGGACACAGGTACAAACAGTTATGTTAAACATGAATCCTAAGGCACAGGAGTTAGACACACCATCGTTAGTGTACTTCTGAGGATCCTTAGCATCGACTTTAAACTTAGAGCAATCTAGGGTGAAAAAAATATATATATAAGTTAATCTTAAATTAAACCAATACACATAAAATATATATCGATAATGTTTCTCAGTAGAAAGCTCAATAAACTTCTGTTTAGAGCATCTATAGTATAATATAATTGTAAACGATATACACTTACACTTAGATATATCAATTGAGAAACAAACTAATATTTTGTACATATATATAGAGGAAATGATATGTAGATTTAAATACAAATTTAAAAACGTGTGTGTATATAGGTATATATGAGAAGAAGAAGAAGAAGAAGATTTTGTTCATAACATACCTACAACTCCTTTTGGTGGACAGTTTTTATCTGAAACACAACTAGAACTTGTTTCATCAAATGCTTCATATAGAGGGCAAGTTTGGATATTTTTGTTGAATGCTTTATTGGTACACTTATAGTATTGGTTGCAGACACCATTAACTTTGAATTTCTCTCCAGTTACACAGGCTGCAATAAAATATAATCAATTTAACATTAATATTTATCATCATCATCATTGTCGTTTTAACATCCTCGTTCCCTGCTAGCAAGGGTTGAACGGGTCTAAATAGATCAAATCAGTACTGAAGCAGTGACTAATGCTCTCCCAGTCAAGCCAGGGATATATATAAAGTTATATAATTAATATGTTGATTTCTTAATCATTTAAGATGAGATTAGAGTCAAGGGTTTTGACCCACAATATTACTGATACTAATTTAACTGGAAAGTTGGAAGCAAAATAGTAAAGATGACTAAAAAGAATTGTCTCTACTTTTGGCACAAGGACAGCAATTATCCCAGCACATTACTGGTACTTTATTTTTTCGACCCCCATAAGGATGAAAGGCAAAGTTAACCTCAGTGGGATTTGAACTCAGACTGTAAAGGGCCGTAACTCTATGCTGCAAAGCATGGTATCCAACCCTCTACGGATACATCCAATCCATCACCCTAAAAATAATAAAAAGGGTTGGTCAATAAACTACTCTACTTCCATACACATATTGATACATGTATAATATATATATATATATTTATATATATATATATATATATATATATATATATATATATAGATAAATAGATAGATATATCATCATCATCATCATCATCTTCGTTTAACGTCCATATTCCACGCTCGCATGGGTTTGGACGGGAGTTTTCCCACTTGGGGCAAGAGTGGTTGTCTTGCTCGCATAGGACTGTCTGGCGGGTTTTCTATGGCTGGATGCCCTTCCTAACACCAACCACATTTACAGTGTGGAACTGGGAGTTTTTTACCGTGTTACCTACACGGCCACATTGCAGCGTGGACTGTGTGTTTTTTTTGTCATGACACCTACACGACCTCATTTGTTTCGGGCTGGATGTTGTGGTACCAACCTAACTTTACATTGAAAGGGGTGGTGTGGATGGGGTGGGGGTAGTGGGACGGGGGTGTATTTTGTTAGAGGTGCCTACTGACTGTAGTAGGTTTCACTTTGCACTTAGGTAAGGAGGGTCTTCTCTATTACTGTGTAGCGCCAAAGATCTCGGTCCAGTGACATTGTCTTGGAGAGGTGTAAGTGTGTGAGGTCGGAATTTATCAAGTCATCCCAGGTTTTTCTGGGTCTGCCTACTCCGTAGCTACCGTCTATTTTTATTGCCCTGCACTTTTTTATACAGCTGTCGTCTTTCATGCGCATCACATGACCATACCAACGTAGTCTTCTCTCAAGTAAACAACATCTGATCCCTCTTATTTCTAATTTCTCCCTTAGTTCGTTTATGCTTTGCCGTTCACGTATATTACTATTACACATCCAGCGGAGCATGCAAGCTTCGTTTCTCTCCAGTCTGCGTATATCCTCTGCACACAATGCCCAGGTCTCACTGCCATGTAACATTGCTGTTCGTATGCAGGCATCATACAGCCTGCCTTTCATTTTTAGAGAGAACCCTTTAGCGGCCAATAGTGGTATAAGCTCTCTGAACTTTTTCCATCCAGTTCTGACTCTAGCTACTGTACTTTCAGAGCACCCTCCCCCACTGCTGATTTAATCACCCAGGTAACGGAAGCTGTCCACTCTTTCTATAGAACCATCTGTGCAATGGAATGAGTTAGTATTCTGTGGGGACTTGCTGCTACTTATTGCACCAGAGCACCAGCCACATATAAAAATCTATATTCTTAGTTAGCTTACCTGTAATCCCACTACATCTTTTATGTACCCATACTTTGCATTTGGGACATAAAATGGAGTTTCTACCTACTCCTTTCCTACACACTGAGCATGGCCATTTTCCAGATGGGACCGGTGCCCTATTTTCCTTCCTACAAACTAGAACTTTAGTCTTAGACAAGTTAACTTTAAGGCCTTTTGATATATATATATTATACATGTATAATATATATATATATATATAAAACATGAGAAGAATGAATACTGCGTGGTTGCACATGGGTTACATATGATAAAAATAGTCCTTCATCAGTGATTTTCCAACCTTCATTGGTATTTCATCGCTTTAAAAATCATATACCTCCAGTTGGTGCGAGCAATAGCTAAATAAAGCTATTGGGACAAGTAAATCGCGTAAAGCGAGCGAGACAAGTAAACAAACATAGAAGGATAGCAATGCAAAGATAGGAAAAAACAAGCACATGGGAGTCCGATCAGCTTAAGCTGTGTGGATTTCATGGGAGAGAGACAACAGACCGTGCGACGCGAGTGAGGTGTGAGCAAGAAAGGACCCCACTTCAGGCCAAACGGGAGGAAGTGAGAAGGGGAGAAGCAGAGAGTGATTGAGTGGAAGTGCGAGGAAGAGGCGAGTCGAGAGAAAGTGTAACTGACAGAGGGGGCAAAAGAAGGTGAGTGAAACAGAGAGAGAGGGAAGCGGTAAGAGAGAAACAGACAAACGCAGTTGGGGAAAATATATATAAAAAACATGAGAAGAATGAATACTGCGTGGTTGCACATGGGTTACATATGATAAAAATAGTCCTTCATCAGTGATTTTCCAACCTTCATTGGTATTTCATCGCTGTCAACAGTCAATCATTTCATTCTGACATCACTAGCTCTGTTCTCCATGTGTGTTTATTATCTTAATTCCACACAATTATTATCTATAATTTCAGCTTCTATAATATATATAATTTCAGCTTCTATAATATATATAATTTCAGCTTCTATAATATATATAATTTCAGCTTCTATAATATATATAATTTCAGCTTCTATAATATATATATAATTTCAGCTTCTATAATATATATAATTTCAGCTTCTATAATTTTCGACGAAAGCAGGGAGTGCGTGGCTCTGATGAACACCAACCAGCGTGAAACAGACTGTTAGCTTCTGTCCCTTCTTTCGCCAAAAAGAAGTAAGTGACATAGTCACTACTTTAAAACCGATAGCGAATGGTCTTCAAAATGTTTTAATTAAACATATGATATATTGCCAAATATACTATACATACATTCATATATATATATATATTGAAATGGACCGTCTAACCCATGCTAGCGTGGGAAATGGACGTTAAACGAAGATGATGATGATGATGATGATATATTCATATATTTATGCATAAAAAATGAGAAAACTCATCTCTAGAACAGTCATTAAAACAGCTAAATGCTGTCAAAGACAGCGTTCAGCAAATATATATACATATATATATGTGTGTATATATATATATATATATATATATATATGTAGGAGGTGAGTTTTATTGTAGTACAATAAAGCAATGCAGATATCGGATAAGAAGCACTCTACAGTTTGTGGGACTGGAGTATGCATAATATAAGATCAAAAGATGGTTAAAGGAGTTCCATATATTTTATTATGCGCATTTCAAAATATGATATGTTGATTTAAAACTGCACTATCCACAAGTGTTTTTTAGCCTTCATATCATGTTCTCCTGTTTTATCTGATGAAAACACAAATATTATTGCTTGATAATGTTTGTTTTTGAAATGCGCATAATAAAATATATGGAACTCCTTTAACCATCTTTTGATCTTATATTATATATATATATATCTGTGGTTTTGCAGTTCTTATGATTTTCAAAAGTAAAATTGAGATGAAGTGTTTGTGTTTCTAAATAAATATTCTTAAAAGACTCCAGCTGCATTTTCAATTTCTCTTCCTTATATATATATACATACATACACATACACACATCAATTTGAAAAGCTTGCAAGTATATTATGTATAAAAAAAATAAGAGACTTTTTACTTACTTGCATTGCATTCCACTAAATTCGCATGGTTGCAATTTTTAAATCTATCATCATAAAGTGTTCCCAAGCCACATGGCATTTCCAAAGCTTCTGTAATGTTGCCACTTATATAACAGTTGATATATTTATCACATCTGTTTGGATGTGGGTAAAATCCTGAAGTTTCACTCTCTGCTAAACATTTTGAACAATAGGCTAGGTAAGAGAAAAAAGAACAGGAAAAATCTCAGTATTTGAAAGATATGTATACTCATTTTAGATACACTCAATAATTTATGATTTGATTTGTCAGAAAATATCAATTAGGGTATTTGAGATATTGTGGTGAAAGACAAATTTAAAATATCTTGAGCCACAATGATTGTTTTAACCCTTTTGTTACCAAGCCACCTGTGACTCACCTTGTTTCTATAATATAAAACTGTTTATTTTAATGTTTATATATATATATATATATATATATATATATATATATATATATATATATATATATTTATATATATATATATACAGATATACAGATATACATATCAAAGCCTTATATCATGATTGTTTGTATGAACCTTTGTTGTGTTATGTTCGAAAACCAGCTAAATAATTCTTTCTAACACAGGCACAAGGCCAGCAATGTTGATTATATCAATGATGGTACTTAACTAGTACTTTATTTTATTGATCCCAGAAGGATAAAATAAAGTTGACCTGGGCAGGATTTGAACTCAGAATGTAGAAAGTCTTAACCAAACAGTGCAAGTCTTTTCTCCGGTCCTTTACTGATACTGCCAATGCACTACCCTCTAAAATCTAATGTCTGTCACAAGCTTGAAGGCTCATCAGGTCAGTGCTGATCCTGGTTTCTGTGGTATGAAGTAACTGAGGGTACAAGACTTCCCCTGGAAAGGACACCAATCCACCATGTAGCTACACAAACCATCATGTAGCTAAACAAACCACAATGTAGCTACACAAACCTTCATGTAGCTAGACAAACCACCATGTAGCTACACAAACCATCATGTAGCTAGACAAACCTAAATATAATTAGACAAGCTAAAATATAATTAGACAAACCAAAATGTATTTAGACAAACCAAAATATAATTAGATTATCTAAAATATAATTAGATTAACTATATATAATTAGACAAATCAAAATATAATTAGACAAACCAAAATATATTTAGACAAACCAAAATATATTTTGATTAACCAAAACATTACTAGGAGATAATTCATCTTTTTATTATGCTAGTCAATGTTTTAAAACATTAATATATTGGTGTTAAATATTTTATCGTCCCTTCAAATTTTGATGTCAACTGCCTTTTTAGATATTTGTATGGGGTCAAACTTATTGACCCCCTCACCACGGACCCTAGGGTCTAATCACTGATCTTAATCGGGTGAATGACAAACTTGAGACAGTAACAGTCTCATGTGCAAGAAGAAGAAGAAGAAGAAAGTTCTATCTGTCTGTAGGAAGAAGTATACCATTGCCAAACTGACAATGAAATGCTTAAAAAGCCTTATATTAAAATCACCTGTTATTTAACCCTTTAGCATTCACATTACTCAATATTTACTATTGTATTTTCATGGTAAAGGCTTTACCTCACATAATATTGAATCTATGAGATGTTGATATTATTTATTTTGAGAACAATACCTTAACATCAGTATGAGTGGCTGGTTATAGTTGGTTTGAAGAGAGAGAGGTGAAAGAATTTTGGCCAGATATGGCCGGTTTAAATGCCAAATATACTTTCATTGCTCTCATTGATATACACCTAAATTGAGAAAGAAAGAAAGAAAAAAGAGAGTGAGAGAAAGACAAAAGAAAAATAAATCATTGATAAGACTTACAGTCAAAATTTTTTGCTCCAGCGAAACCTGTTGCCAAAATCAGGCAAATTGCAAAGATCAACTTGTTCATTATTTCTCTTTTGCTGTGAAATGCTGAGTTAATATATTTTTCTGTGAGACACTGAATCTGGGAGACGAGCCGCACACTGATTCTCTGAAACCCTAAACGGGTTTATATAGAGAAAATTCTTTTGAATGCTGTATTCCTATAGTGTGCGTGTGTGTATATATATATATGTATGTGTGTGTGTGTGTATTTAGCATTGTAATTGTGTGGGTTTTATATTTCTTAAATGCTACTCAGATGTTTTGTGCTAACACGTGCTATGATGTCTTTCAGAAGATAAATAAAATGGGTGTTGGCTATAAAATGAGAATAAAAAAATATAGAGGAAAAAAAAATTCACATCGTTTAATATTTTCCATTGAAAACGTAACAGGATTGAACACACGAACCACTATCGTGAGAAACATTCGTTGATAACCATAATGAAACAAAAAAACTTTTACAAAGCAATTTCATAAATATAATTTGTATGTATATCTATGGGAGAACATGTCGGGGTGTAATAATCTCATGGATGTTCTGGAAAGTGCTTTCAACAGAGTTTCAACAATAAACAGAAATATATTTTGGAAAAATCACATATCTATAGAGAGAGATTTTTTTTTAACCCTTTAATGTTCAAACCGGCCAAAACCGGCCAGAATTCTCTACCTCTTTCTGTTGAAACTAGCTGTAACTGGTCACTCAAACTGATGTTAAGGTATTGTTCTCAAAATAAATACTTTCAAAATCTCATAGATTCGATATTATGTGAGATAATTATGTAAGATAAAGTGTTTACTACAAAAATATAATAGTATATATAGAGTAATGTGAATGCTAAAGGGTTAATATAGATTTTTTTGATTTTTTTTAAAACTCGTTTCCTATAAGAAAATATTTTTTAATTTAAGATACCCACGTAATGGTAGTGGGAAAGAAGAAGAAGAAGAAGAAGAAGAAGAAGAAGAAGAAGCTATGTTTAATTGGTTCAAAATTTCATATTTAATTGTATGTATTTAATTGTATGTATGTGTAGCAAAAAAGATTTTTGTTACACATACTTTTAACTCCAAAAGGAAATGATAATGACAGAAATGTAGGATTATAACTAGTTTAGGGGATAGTTAGGGTACAGATGAGAAGTCTTTAGAAACATACTGTATGAAGTTGAGAGCATAGTATGAAAAAGAAAAGTTGGGAAAATAGGAAATAACCCCTAAAGAGAATTACTTTTTTTGTTAGACCCCTGATTTGTAAATTAGGCTACAAACCTCTATTTGGAAATTGCATGAGAGCAATGATAATCAATAGCTTGTGACTTTGAAAAATATCTCAATTGATTTTGACTTTTCCCCACTCTCTCTCTCTCTCCTTATTCATGGGTATTTAAGACCAAAAATGTTTAAAATTGCAGTTAACATCATTGAACCGCTTTAGTAAGCACAACAGATTGAAAAAGAGAACTAATAATAGAGTGGGGGATGGGGAAGACACTCACCTGGAAAAGTCAAAACCTTCACTTCTTTATTCTTAAGAGGGTCCTGGGAGCAGAGTCCTCAAACACCCCTTTTAGTAGGTCCTGTCAGAAGCAACCATTTCCAACTGATTCAGCTGGATCCCCAAGTGAGACCAAGCTCTTGCTCAAGTCTACCCCCTGGACTCCTGCTGGTTGGTTTTCCAGTGATTTTTTTTCTTGAGACATTCTAAACACATATCCATAGTATCAGAGCTGTGATCTCTCAATTCAGAGAAATAGCGGTTCTATCTGGAGTGACTCTTTGATCTCTGAGCTATTTACTCTATTGATTAATGAAACTACAAAGAGCCTTTGGTGGAACCTCATTTTGACCACTTGTATTCATGATCATATTCTTTGCATCATTACCCAATATTCATGACCATAAGGGTTTACATGAATAGCAAATGGAAGATAGCAAGTTTGGTTTTTATACCTACCTCCCTTCGTCTGATTACCGAATGTTGAAGCTAGTGTAATTCTTGCATTTAATTCAGCCCCCTGTCTTCCATCACTTGTGAAGAAGTCAAAACTGAGACATTTTTCAAAGTGACATGTTATCCTCCATTCTTTTAATTATTATTGCTCTCATGGTGGATTGGCAGTATCGGTAGAGGGTCGGACGCCATGCTTTCCAGCATAGTTACGTCCCTTTACCATCTGAGTTCAAATCCCGCCGAGGTTGACTTTGCCTTTCATCCTTACGGGGTCGATAAAATAAAGTACCAGTAATGCACTGGTAATTGCTGGCCTTGTGCCTAAAGTAGAAACAATTATTGCTCTCATACCACTTTCCTAGAATTCATCATCATCATCATAGTCATCGTTTAACGTCCACTTTCCACACTAGCATGAGATAGACAGAGAATGATAAAAGCTGGATATAGTTTAGGAAAAGACCATAAGACCTATTTGTAATCATTCAATCATTCTAATTAACATAAAAGAAATGGTACTTCCATCATCAAATATCCACTTTTTTTAAATTTATTTTGTGATGCTCCAAACAAGCATCCTCCACCTCCAATTAACTTACCCTCTGCCCCATCTCCCAGCCAGCTGACAGGATGAAGAATACATTGCCCCGGAGGATGGTGAGGGAGACGTGCTGGAACATCCACTGTACTTTGTGGGGCTCGCACCTTTATGGGGACCCCAAAGTTATATGGCTATACTGAGAGAGAACCAGATGATTATTGTTTTGGTGAGTGTTTAGCAATGGAATCAAAATAAAGTTTGGTATTTCCAAATGTGGAATCCTCATGAAGAAAGGAAAATATCATAAACATGACAAGATAAACTTACCAAATAAAGAAACGATCTGAGAGATTGATATAAATATCTAGGGGGGGGGGGGGGTTATCTGATGGTATAAAAGAGGAAATAATGGTTTCTGATATAGGCACACAGCCAACAATTTTGGAGGAGGGGGTAACATTGATTAAATCAAACCCAATGTGTCACTGGTACTTTATTTTATTGATCCCCAAAAAGATTAAAGGCAAAGCTAACTTCAGTGGGATTTAAACTCAGAAAGTAAAGAGACATAACAATATGTCACAAAGCATCGTGTCTGACACTACCAATTACTGCCAATCCACTGCTCTCATGAAGGATGAAATAATTGTTTCTACTATTGGCACAAGGCCAGCAATTACCCAGTACATTACTGGTACTTTATTTTATCGACTCCGTAAGGATGAAAGGCAAAGTTAACCTCGGCGGGATTTGAACTCAGAATGGCAAGGGCCGTAACTCTATGTGACAAAGCATGGAATGAAAGAGAGAACATTTCCGAAGTGTAAAGCAGATATTAACATCCAAATTCAATGGTATAAACACCATCCGTATCTTAAACCCAACAACAGTATCTAACATTGGATATAGTGTTGGAGTAATCTAATGAACAAAGGGAAAGGTCTTGAGCCCTGAGGCTCATCAGGTCAGTGCTTATCTTTGTTTCAGTGGAGTTAAGTGACTGAGGTATACAAGACACCCCTGGATAGGATGCCAGTCCATCATAGCGTTAAAGTTTCTCTCAAGCTCGAATGCTCATCAGGCTGGTGCTTATCCTGGTTTCCATGGAGTTAAGTGACTGAGAGTACATGACTCCCCACCAGGCAGGACACCAGTCCATCACAGATTTAAACCCACAGCTATTGCTGGTATTCATTTACCGCTGAGTATGCTGGAGCAACAGGAAATGAAATGTTTTGCTCAAGAACACAACACGCAACCCAATGCAGGAATTGAACCAACAACATTATGATCATAAGTGCATCACTCTTACCACTAGACCATGTGCTGCAAAATCTGGCACTGACTGAGTAACAGACCTCCTACTACACATCTTCCAGGTCATGTTAAAGCTCTGTCTATCCCCGTAACTGGCAGGAGAGTCATAGGGTTGTCATAATTGTTTCTACTTTAGGCACAAGGCCAGTACATTACTGGTACTTTATTTTATCGACCCCGTAAGGATGAAAGGCAAAGTTAACCTCGGCGTGATTTGAACTCAGAATGGCAAGGGCCGTAACTCCATGCGTCAAAGCATGGTGCCCGACCCTCTACCGATACTGCCAATCCACCGATTAGGTGTCATAATGATATAGAGCATGTCTTGGGCATTTTAAACCTGACGGAATCCATCCCCCTCTTCAGGGATGAATACAGCTAATTTCTTCCAGAAAAGGGGAAGGAGTGAGAAATTGAGAGGAAGTGAGAAAGAGATATAGAGGAAGAATCGACTCCAGTACTAGACTGGTACTTTTTTTTATGAAAGGCAAAGTTGACTTCAGTGGGTTTTGAATTCGATGGGATGATCTAATGAGTCTGTTAATTTTCCACCGTTTAAAGTTCTGACAGAGAAACACAATTACATCACTTTCTTCCTTTGTCTCTTTTTTGTGATCCCTTTGGTATTTCCTGATGGGTCTCTCTCTCTCTCTCTCTTGTGTTTGTTGTAGTTGCCGCAAATGTCGCCAAGCTCTCAGTATTTGGTTTGTGTTGTTGTTGTTACCATCAACCACCAAGCTTTTATTATTTGTTGTTGTCGGCAACTTCCTAACCTTTCTATTATTGTTTATAATAATATTGTTCATGTTATTGTTCGTATTCAGGATTTTGTCATTCTAAAAAAATCCTCAAAAAAAAAAAAGCTTTTTTTTTTACATGCATTTTTTTATAGGGCGTTTTATTTGCCTTCTGCATGTTAGTAATGCTGTTGCCATCATTGTTTATGTCTTGTCGGCGAATAAATATGTGCAACACAACAAAGAGCTAAACAAAATAATTACTGCACCTCACTCCCACCCCACCCCCAGGTAGGAGAGGAAGAAAAACATCAATGATAGCCTCCTGTCGTAAACAGAAAACACCCTCTTGAATCACAAACTAATACAAATCTAGGAGCACTAAAAAAATATGTCCTTCCCTTCGTAATCCAGCAGTAGTAGTAGTAGTGGTGGTGGTGGTGGTGGTGGTGGTAATAGTAGTAGTGGTAGTAGCAGTAGTAGTGGGGATGGTGGTGGTGGTGGTGGTTATAATAGCTGTAGTAGCTTTATGCCCAGGCTTGCGCCCTGGGTATGCCATTCCAGCCGCACTCTCATGCGTGGAAACAACACCGAAGCTGGCAGTTTACGAGTTATAAGACCCAACTCCACTTGACAGAGGAAATGGGGCGCCGCGGGTCAGCTTTGACGGTGGGAGGGATCATTTTATCCCAATGGATGATTACTGTCTGGCTCGAACTGGGCGAACCCCGGTCAGTATGGTGTCGTCCCGCCAACGTCTGCCTGGAGCCCAGTGTATTGTCATGCACAACAAGCAGACGGAAACCTTGTACCAGACAAAAGTAAACGTACACAAAATAAATCAAAGAAGACTCCAACTTTTCGACTTGTAAGCTGGCATCTCCGATGAACTGTACGGACAGCTGGCCACTGGCATTAGGCGCGTGGGTTGCCCATCGCTCCGTTTCAGGGACACATGCAACAGAGACATGAAATCCTGTCACATCCCTTCTTGCAGCTGGAAGATGCAGACTGGAGACCGTGATACCTGATGTCAGACTGTCCACAAGAGCATCGCGGATGCATATTCGACGAGAGGTCAACTTGCGATTGCAAAGAGGTACCGAAAACAGCGCATTGTAGACATTACAACAACCCAGGATCCCACACATATTTGACCAAATGCAACAAAGACTGTCACTCACACATCGGTCTGCATAGTCACAGCAGGCGCATTAAGCTTGGTGTTCCGAGACTGAGTTGCCAATGTTGGAATGATGTAGTAGTAGTAGTAGTAATGATAGCTGTTGTGTTTTTAAAATGATATTGGGGTTGCATCATCTTAAGTCTATATGACGTATTTTCAACAAATCTGACTTCCAAATCTGTTGGAAACAATTAGTTCTTTAAAAAACGGAGAGAGAGATGGGGTATCCGCCGTGTTTTCATTGCAGTTAACGTTTTACCCGATGTTTTTTCATGTTTTCAACAAATCTGACTTTTAAAACCATAGGAAATTATTCGTTTTTATTTTATTTATTTATTTATTTAATTATTATTACTTTTTTTGTTAACCGAACCTCACGATAAATGTCAGAAGGTTGGCGTGGTGGGAACTGGGTCTAGAGTTAGGGAAAACATTCCGGAAGAAAACCCCGAGTGTCTCTTTAAAAAAAAAAAAAAACTGCCGCGAGATTCATTGAAAACACACAAAAAAAACACTGGAAAAAGAACAATTCCCCACCGAAGGGCTGAGGGGTGTTTTGCTGTAAATGTCGCCTACATTCTATAACCGACAAACAATTTGTTTAATATTTGTGGATGAGGCTCCAATCACCATCGTTTGCAGATGTCCATAATAAACTTTTGTCACAGTTGGAACAACCACCCGTAATGACTATACAACAAGCCAGTGACGAGTCTAAAATCTGTCTCGAACCAGGAGGTTCATCAGGCCGGCGATTGTCTCCAGTTTCCGTGGCGTGAAGCGACAGAGTACAAGACTTCCCCTGTACAGGATGCCAGTGTCGCAGGGTTAAACCCTCAGCTATTACTGGTACTCATTTTCAGGTGAGTATACTAAAGCAATGTGAAATGATGCGTTTTACTCAAGAACACAACACACAACTTAATCCAGGAATCAAATCCAAGATATTAGGATCCACGTACCTCCACCAACGAAGATTGCCAAAAGTTAATAAACTTGAAGCATGACAAAAAAATGATTAAATCGTGTAACAAATTAACAAGTTTTGAATGAGTAAATCAAGTATTCTCGGGTCTCGAATAATCATCCACGCCTTATTAATTTTGCAGATTTTTTCCAACACTCCCGCTTTTTAAATTTAGCTAATCTATCTCTGGTGAAATTTTATTTTAAGTGGTAATATTCCCACAATTAATTTTATTTATACATTAAAAACATTATGCATGACAAAAAAAGAACATTACAAGAAATCCAATACGCTATAAAATAAATAGAATGGATTATGGTCTCAATATGTAAACTAAACGACTAATTCTGGTTTCATGGAGATAACCTAGAAAGTCAATGGAGATAACCTAGAAAAATTATCAATTTTCCACCACTCCCCCTATTATTTGGGACCGAAAGTAAAAAAGAACTAAATCACTACCTAAATCACTACCAAAAGTTCTATAGGCAAAAATAGAAATTTCAGTCCACATCAACCATGTTGGTTTTCTGGTTTTGTTGTACAAAACATTATAGAATGTTTTGCCCCTATAAGCAACACAAATATTATCAATGCCACAAGTTTCGTAATTATGAAAGATTTTGTGTGCTTAATCTTTCCATTTGTGTTTGTGACACACTAAATCATTGATTACTAAGTATTTGTATGTCTGTATTTTCCTCGCATGAGAGAGATTTTTTTTATTATTAATTTTCTTTCTTCTAGGTTGTCTTGGTGTATTTTTCTAATCCAAATCCCATATCAATTTCTCTGGTAAATTCAGGCATTGTTTGTCTGCAGTAATGTCTTCTTATCCTTCTTCGCCCACTTATTCCTGGGAGAGTTGTGCGGGTAGAGTCCTCAAAAACCCCCTCCAGCGGGTCCTGTCAGAAGCAACCGTCTCCAACTGATCCGGCTGGATCCCCAAGCGAGACCAGCCAAGCTCATGAATGTTATCCAACGATCTTGCTCGAGGTCTACCTCTAGGTCTCCTACCAGTTGGTTTCGCCCGTAAAATCTGTCTAGCGATTCTTTCCGGAGACATTCTAACCACATGGCCATAGTATCGGAGCTATGATCTCTCGATTCGGAGAAGTAGCGGCTCTATCTAATGTAATTTTAAAAACCTTTCTCTATATATATCATTATAAATTGAGAGCTCTTTTATCTAAATTTTAAAAATATTTCACTATATATTTTATCAGCAATTGAGAGCTCCTTTATGTAATTTTTAAAATCTCTCTCTATGTATCTGTTTTCCAAGTTTTTGTGAATGTGTGGTGGGGATAATATTTGTGTGGATATAGAGTACTTACTGTGTTTTTATAACTACAATGGTTACTGTTTTGTAGCATAGGCGTTTAATGTCTCTTCATTGGGCAGGATAGTTTTTGTTGGGGGGGGGGGGGGGGGGGGGGGTATAACGTTTATTATAAAATAACTGAAATAAAATTTAAACATATTCAATATATTCGCCATCTGCTTTTCTTCCCTTCTAGCTCAACAAAGAAGTGCCTGTTATCAACAAACTCCATCAGACAGATGTTTCTTGTGGTCTCCAGGATCTTGCTAAGGAGACGTCTGTGGTTGACAATGTCATAGGCAGCTGAGAGATCGACAAACATCACACCGGTTACCATCCCTACCTCATAGCTGTCCTCGATGTACTGGATGAAGTTGAGTACTTGGCTAGTTGTCGACTTTCCAGGGCGAAAACATGCTTGTTCAGAGATAAAGTGTTCGTCCACAAAGTGGCCAATTCTGTTGAGGATCAGACGTTCAAAGGGTTTGTAGGTGTGACTCAAAAGTGAGATCGGTCTAAAGTTCTTAGGAGCGGATGGATCTTTCCCAGGTTTCAGCAGTGCTATAATGTGAGCTTTCTTCCAGGTGTTGGGGAGCTTGTATGTTGTTAAGCACTCATTGTAGAGCTAGCTGTAGAAGCTACATCTTTGCCTTGTGACCGAAGTGCTTGATCTGTTCGGTTGCGATGTTATCCAGTCCAATTGCCTTTTTGGGTTTGAGGGTAGATATTCTCGCTTCCACCTCTTCTATGATAAACGGTCTTGTAAAATCAGGGTCCGCATGCACATGCTTAAAGATGGTAAATCCCCCTGGAGTCGATAACATTCCATCAGAGCTCCTAAAACATGGAAGGCCAAAACTTATTTAGACACTGACAGTTACCTGTCAGAAGCTATGGGAAACAAAGAAGTGGCCAAAGGAGTGGACCCAACCACATTCCCCAAAAAGAAAACTTAAAACTCTACCAGAACTACAGAACAATTAGCCTAATTAGCCACCCCAACAAAGTAGTGCTAAGAATTCTTCTAAACAGACTTAGGGGAAAGGTAGAGGAAATCCTGGCAGAAGAATAGGCAGGATTCAGGCCCAAAAGAAGTACAACAGAACATATATTTAACATCAAACTGCTCACTGAGAAACACCTGCAGCACCAATATGACCTCTACCATAACTTCATCTACTTTAAAAAAAAGTCTTTGACTGTGTTTGGCATGAGGGTTTGACATCAACCTCATTTAAGTAATTAAAGCAGTGTATGACAACTGAAACAGTGCAATTCTGCTGAATAATAACATTGGAGAAATCTTCAGAACAAAAGTGGGAGTTCGACAGGTGTGTCTCCTTTCTCCGGTACTTTTCAACATCTTCCTGAAAAACACCATGTAAGGGACTCTCCAGGAGTTCCACTCCGCAGTTTCCATTAGAGGAAAGCCCATTTCCAACCTTTCATTTGCTGATGTCACCGACCTGTTAGAAAGCAGTGAAGCAGAACTCCAGGAGGTAACTACCAGACTGGAAAACTATCAGCAGCATATGGAATGGAGATCAGCTCAGAAAAGAGCAAAATTCTGGTTAATAATAATAATCAGAATACATCAACCAACATCATGCTGAAAGGAGGAAACTTGAAGTTGTCACTTTCAAGTACCTAGGACCCATTCTGACCAAAGATGGCAGACCTCAAAAGAAGATATTGACAAGACTTGCCCTAGCTACTTCTGTCATGGTAAAGCTGAATGTCATATGGAAAAGCAACTTCATCAATTTTCCAACGAAGCTCAAACTATACAAGTCCTTGGTGACTTCGATCATTTTGTATGTGTGTAAGAGTTGGACTTTCACAGCAGGCATGGAACGAAGAATCCAGTCTTTCGTGCACAAGTACTTCAGAAAGTTCCTACACATCCCATATACAGAACACAAAACAAACAGGAGTCAGGTAGCAAGTTAACAAATATACTAGCAGACAGGAAACACTTCTTGCAACAGTGAAAAGACGGAAGCTTACCTAGTATGGCCACCACAACTCTTTGTCCAAAACTATCCTTCAGGACATAGTCTAGGAAGGGCGAAGAAAATCCTGTTCCGACAACATCAAAGACTGAAATAGTCACAACACAGAGACCCTTCTACGCATGACGGAGAATAGAGACCAGTGGCGACAACAGACAGCAAAAGCATCTAGTGTAGCACACCAACGACAAGCTGCACCAGTTTTGGGGACATGATGATGAAGATAATTTTGTGGCGTTCCGCTTTGGTTTTTGTTGATCAGTCTTCTGTACGTATCCTAAAGTTTGAATTTGTGTTTTTTATTAACTTTATTCGTTTTGCATCTGTGACATCTCCGTCATTTACGATCTCAATGTTTATTATGTTATCTTAGGTGGCCCCTTCCCACCGGCTCCTCACTGCCATCCCCTCCTTCAGATCTCTACCTTATTACCTTTAACGCATATACATTGTTAAGATTGCAATAAACTATAAGCATGGCATAAGTTATCTTCCTTCTGCTCCTAACTTAATAAAAGGGGTTGCCTCTATTTTTTTTATTCCTTCGACATATATGTGTGACGGACAGACAGGCAGGCGGAGAAACGTTTTTTTTCTTCTAATAATATAGATTTTTCGTTGCTTTGTGTTCGTTAGTTGTGATTTCATGATGTATTCTTTCTTTTAAATGCTGTATTGCAATTTCTGATACATTTTTCGTTTTTAGAATGTAGCTTTGTAAGTTAGCTAGTCTATTGGGAGGGGGCACCTGCCCTCCAAATTTTATATTGTATAAATTTTATATTGTATTGTATTTTGAGTGTGTGAGAGAGATTTTCTTAAGTTCATTTAAGCTTCTTCACTTTTATTTCTAGACCTTGAGAAGTAAAGTACGGATCATTATTTAGCTTGCCCTTCAGTTTTTGCCGGGTACTTTATTTGTTTCGAATTTTGAAATGTTTTGCATACCCCATTTTTCGTACGTTTTATGCCTCAAATTCAAAGAACGCACTGTACTTGACCAGTTGATGACATTGAAACTGTAAGTTACTACTGGTAAGGCAAGTGTGTTATGGCATCGATCCTATTCCTTGCATTCAACTCCGTTCTTAAGATTGCTCCTACTCTGCGGTAACATTCCTTCCTTATCCTTTCCCTCATTGACGAGTGCTTGATTCCGTCTCCTTCACAAACACCTAGATATTTGTAAGTTTCTTCTTGATCAAGTTCTCTTATCACATTCCCCCGATCAAAATTAATGTCTGAACTTCTCAGCAGCTTTCCACTGGCGCATTTATCTAGTCCAAACTCCATTTTAATATCATCACTGAACTGCCCTTCACAGTGGATAATAGCCCTTGCATTTGCTCATCATTTTTTGCAAATAGTTTCAGGTCATCCACGTAGAACAAGTGGTTAAGGGTTTTGTCATAGACTTTATATCCATGTTTTGTTTCATTGAGTATTTTACTTAATGGTATAAGTGCGATGAGGATAAAAGCGGTGATAAAGAGTCACCCTGAAAAATTCCACAATTAATATTAACTTCTCCAGCTTCCAGTGATTTTTTTTTCACTGTTCAAAAGGAGTGTCGTTTTCCATGTTTTCATACTGAATGACAGGAACCTCCTGACAACGGAAGATATTTTGGAAATCTCTAAACACTTTTCAACCCAACTTATTATTATTATTATTATTATTATTATTATTATTATTATTATTATTATTATTATTACAGTTGCATTTATCTTACTTTATGTTCATACGAGTTATCACCAAGTCACAACCAGTGACCTCAAGAGACAATTAGGTCCACCATTTTCAAGAAAGAACATACATACACACACATGCATCTTTAGGTGTTTAGACTTGTGATGTACTTATATTGACAAAACCTTCCTTAGTATATGGGCAGTTCCCATTAATACTAGCTTTTGTATTTCTCCTATACGCGGATTTCCTGGGATTTGGGATAAGTAATCATTAGACCCCTAGAGCGCCTACAACCACTGGTATTGTTTTAGTTCTCAGCTTCCACATTTTTCCAATTTCTATCTCCAGGTCTTTATACTTGCTCAATTTTTCAAATGTTTTTATGAATACATTCTTGTCTATTTGAACAGACACATCAATTAGCAGGCATACCCTCTTTTTAAAGTCCTTCAGTATTACATCAGGTCTATTTGCATCTATTTTTCGGTCTGTTTGGATGCTAAGGTTCCACAAGATTGAGATTCCACAAGATTGAGATTGAATGGAACTTCTGAAATGTGTAGTTCATTACTGTATCTCTGTGTATCTTTTGTAATGGAGTATGATCTTTTGATGCTTTCCGGGGTTAACTTTGCCTTTCATCCTTACGGGGTCGATAAAATAAAGTACCAATAATGCACTGGGTAAATCGTCTGGCCTTGTGCCAAAAGTAGAAACAATTATTATTATGTGGTTTGGCAGTATCGGTAGAGCGTCAGACACCATACTTTGGAGCATAGAGTTATGGCTCTTTACATTCTGAGTTCAAATCCCGCCGAGGTTAACTTTGCCTTTCATCCTCACGGGGTCGATAAAATAAAGTACTAGTACTGCACTGGGTAATTGCTGGCCTTGTGCCAAAAGTAGAAACAATTATTATTATTATTATTATTATCGATCTGTTCGGACGCTTTTTGCTCGCTCCCAGTAAGTCGCTTTATTTTCCTGTTAAAATTATTTGTTGTAAATATTTCTTGTTGTGTAAGGGATATAAGCCCTTAGACTTTGCCCTGTGAAGGGGAAAGAATAATATTTGGGCCTTTTGGCCCAAATATTTGAACATTTTACTTTTAAAAATAAATGTTTAAAAAAAAATTAAAAAACATGACTGAGCCCCCCCCCCCCCCCCCCCAGCAATATGTCTGCTGTCGTCTGACAACGTCGTAAAAGTTGAGAGCATGGTTAGTAACACCACCACAAACAACGTGAACAAAGACAAAACTGAGAACACTAATTTTGAAAAAATTACCATACCAACTATAACAATAACTGTTTCTACTTTTGACACAAGGCCAGCAATTACCCCAGTGCATTACTGGTACTTTATTTTATCGACCCCGTAAGGATGAAAGGCAAAGTTAACCTCGGCAGGATTTGAACACAGAATGGCAAGGGCCGTAACTCTGTGCGTCAAAGCATGGCGTCCGACCCTCTACCGATACTGCCAATCCACCAACTATAACAATAACGTCAACCAAATAGAGACAACAGAAAAAAATGACAACAAATGCAACAACGATATTAACACCACTAAAAAGAAAATAAACAACGACAACACCAACAGCAACAATACAAATTGCACCGAAAACAACAACGGTGGCAGTACTTTTTCGGAGAGGTTTGGATCTCGCCATACGGGCCATCTTCCTGGACTCAGAAGGTAAGTCGGTGGTGCTGGACGTGACCGGCAGCGAAGGCAATGCTTTCAGGCTAGTAGCCGTCTACGCACCAACTGGGGCAGGACGGCCAGATTTCTTCAGGCGTCTAGAGACCTTTCTTGGAACGTCCCGCTATTTAGTGTTAGTGGGCGACTGGAACGATATCTTAGATGCACGCTGGAATTATGTGGGGCATGTAGACAGGGCAGGAGGGTGTAAAAGCCTGAACAACCTGCTCAGACGTTTTGAACTGTCTGACAGGTATAGACTGGATTATCCGAATGTTCCAATGTGGACATGCAATGTGGACATGCAAACCGCATCGGGTCATCCAGATCGTATTCAGATAGGGTATTCTGTAGGGAAACAGATAAGGCTAGTGTAGGTTGTCCACAATTTAAAGTAGTCGACTACACGGACCACAAATTTGTGATCTGTGAAGTTGACTTAGATAGACTCCATAAGCAAGGGCCCGACTACCGGCGCGCAAAGCTTACAGAGACCGGATTAGCGAATTAGTTAAGCGTGCGTTGACGGGTGCGATCATCAACAACAGGTGGTGATTTAGCCTGAAAAGGGCTATTAGAGTAGAATCAATAAGGTTTAGCAAAGGAGTAATGATAGAGGAAAATAGAGTAGAGGAGGAGGAGGAATTAATTAGAAAGTTAGAAGAGGCGTTTAGGACAGGCATCGCAACCGTTGTGCTTGCGGCGAGATTGGCACTCGACCAATTCTTCAACGCAAAGCATGAAGGCTGCGTTGTCAGAACTAGAGCGCGTGCTCTAAGACACGAGGGGACGAAAGCCGTTCAATGGGCTCGGGTGGTGGAGGCACGACGTGGCAACAAGTCCACAATTCGGTCTTAGCCTGATCAAAACGGGCGCATGTTGCTCGAACCCGAGCAGATGTGTGCGGCTTTTCAATAACACTTTGATCAATCGTTCGGGAGCGGCGGCGGGCCGGATCGGAGTATGGATTTCGGGGCATACCTCGACGAACTGCCGCGGCTCTCGACGACCGCAGCGCAGTGCTGCGAAAAACCGACAACAGCAGGTGAAATACGGGAAGCGATGTCTGACTGCACGAGGGGTAAATCGTCAGGTTTGGATGGTCTGCCCTACGAGCTTTATGCATATATACGAGACTTGTTCGGTGACCTCTTGGCAGATGTCTACTGCAGCTGGCAGTAGAACGGGAGCATTCCCAGTTTTGTGAGCCGGAGAGTCGTGGCGCTGCTGAGAAAAGACCCGAACAAGAGGGACGTTATAGACAAATTCAGGCCCATAACTCTGCTAAACGCAGAGTTTAAGATTTTGGCCAAGGTGTTAGCAAAGAGATTGGCGCTTGTGGTCGGTGATCTGGTGGGAGATGCGCAGCCATACGCCATTCCGGACAGATCAATCCACGACAACCTCCATCGTGCGATACATCATAGATAGAGTGGTTAAGGAACCTGGCACGGGTGGGGCCCTGATCAACTTGGATAAATCTAAAGCATTTGATAGGGTCGACCATCGGTACCTGGCTGCGGTCCTCGAGGCAGCCGGCTTCGGGCCCGTTTTTAGGGACTGGATCGCTTCTATTCACAGCGACATCTGCTCGTGGTGAGGGTGAATAGTCACCTGTCGCAGCCGTTTAGCATCATGCGCTCGGTCCGTCAGGGTTGTCCCCTCTCGTGCCTCTTGTACGTATTGGCCCTCGAGCCGATACTGCACAAATTGGAGACAACGAGGAGGGGGGGGGTCCGTGTCAGCTTACGCCGACGACGTCACCGTGGTGGTGTCGAGCACCAAACAGGTCCAGATGCTCGGCACCGCTCTAAAGGAATACGAAGCGGTGACAGGAGCAAAGATAAACCAGGAAAAGTCGGTGGGCTTGCAACTCGGCACCTGGAGAGGCAAGTCCATGCCGTCTGACAGCGTCATGGGGCGCTGGTCGGAAGGACCGGTTAAATTGTTCGGGGTCTGGTTCTGTCCGGACCTCCAGATGGAGAAAGGCTGGAGTGAGGTGACAAACAGGGTGGCCTCTCTCACCCAGAAATTGGCCGAGAGAAGGCTGTCTCTGAAAGTTCGGGCGGAGGTGGCAAATGAATACATCGCGTCCGTAATCTGCTACCGCCTGACCGTCGTACCTTGCCCCCACCCAACTCTGACCAAAATGGAGTGCCTTCTCTTCCGCTTTTTGTGGAAGGGACGTGCTCTCATGGTCAGACGATCCATCTGCTGTTAACACCCGTTGCGTGGAGGACTAGGCATGCCGTGGCTGATGATGCGAAAACACGCGCTGAGGCTGCGACATCTCTGGTGCTTCCTTGGCGGTGAACAGGTGTGGTCACCGTTTGCCAGACGCGCTTTTCCCCAGCTCATCTCCTTGACGGAGCTGCAGTCCTGGATCAGGAAAAGATCGAGGGATAGCGCTTGGAAGCTGGAATGTCTCCAATCGCTCACCGCCCTTTATCAGCTGGGCACTAATATCGGTGGAACATCCACCTCGGCATTCTATAGAGGGCTAGTGGAGGGGAAGAGCGATGACGTTCTCGGAGAGACACTGGGCGTCGAATACAATCAGCTGTTTGCTCTCTTCAAAAGAACTTTCAGCCCGGGGCCTATGGACAACTTCCAGAAATCCCTGGCCTGGCAGTGCTACCGGGAAAACTCTACAGGCACGGAGGTACTGACAGCCGAGCCTGTCCGAGATGCGCGCAGGGAGACAAAACTGTCCTGCACGCATTCATTCAGTGCCCGAGGATTGCTAACTTGTGGAGCTATGTCGAACAGTTGCTGTCGCGTGTAGGACGGATCCGGTTATCGACTGAGTCCATTGTGCATATAGCCCCGCTATCCTCCTTTAAAGAGGAAGAAGGGCAAGCAGTTTTCATCTGCCTCGTGGCCATGGCGAAAGAGATTGTGTGGAGGACAAGGTTGAAAGGGTTGAAGACGGACACTTTCCTCTCCGGTCAATCCCTGATTAACTTTTTCAAGTTTCACTTGAAGAGGAAAATCAGGGCGGAGAGGCAAGTGCTGTCTTCTAGTAAGTTTGTTGAAAGGTGGGTGAAAGAGGCGAGTCTGGTCCGAGTGAACGGGCCCGCTCTAAGTAAGCGCCTGTAGACCGAGGAGTGGGAAAACTGAGAGAGGGCGCTTGCCCTGGTGGTCAGGGTTGCCGTGGTTTTCGCCACGAGTGACCCTCGGAGGTTTCCACCTTTTTGGGAATTTTTGTTGTTTGAATTTTTTTTATTTCTATCCCGAGTTCTATATTGTTATAACTTGTTTACACGGCCAACACCCACTTTGTATCGTCCTGTACTGTTCTGTGCCGTCAACCGAGCAAGTTTGTTGAAAGGTGGGTGAATGTAGCGAGAATGGTTCGAGTGAACGGGACCGCTCTGAATATACGCTTGTAGTTTGAGGAATGAGAAACAAATTGAGAGAGGGCGCTTGCCCTGGTGGTCAGGGTGGCCGTGGTCTTTTGTGTGGTTTTCGCCACGAGTAACCCTCGGAGGTTTCCCCCCTATAGGGGAATTTTTCATTGTTTGAATTTTCATTTTTATTGTTTATATTTATATATGTTTCTGTGTTTTTTCTTTTTCGTTTCTTATATGAATAATTAAAATCTTTACACGCACAAAACCCACATCGTACCGTCCTGTGCCACCTGTAATGTTTTTCTTGATGTCAGCCCTTGTTGCCAATAAAGAAATCATTATCATTATGATCAACCAGGAAAAGTCAGTGGGCCTGCAGCTCGGCACCTGGAGAGGCAGGTCCATGCCGTCCAACAGCGTCGTCGGGCGCTGGACGGACGGACCGGTTAAATTGCTAGGGGTCTGGTTCGGTCCGGACCTCCAGACGGACAAAAACTGGGACGAGGTGACGAGCAGGGTGGCTTCTCTCACCCAGAAATGGGCGGAGAGGAAGCTATCCCTGAAAGGTCGAGCGGAGGTGGCTAACGCGTACATCGCGTCTGTCATCTGCTACCGCCTAACCGTCGTACCTTGTCCTAAGCCTCGCCTGACTGCGCTGGAGCGTTTGCTCTTTCGCTTTTTGTAGAAGGGACGTGCTCCGATGGTCAGGCGGTCCATCTGTTGTCAACACCCGCTACGTGGAGGGCTGGGCATGCCGTGGCTGATGATGCGCAGGCACGCGCTCAGGCTACGACATCTCCACCTCTTCCTCGACGGTGATCAGGTGTGGTCGCCGTTTGCTAGACGCGTTTTTCCCCAGCTCGTTTCCTTGACGGAGCTGCAGTCCTGGGTCAAGCGAAGACCGAGAGGGAGCGCCTGGAGACTGGAATGTCTTCAGGCGCTCACAGCCCTCGGCCAATCGGGCAATGTGATCGGTGGAAACTCCACCTCGGCGTTCTATAGAGGATTAGTGGAGGGGAAGAGCGACGACGTACTTGGGGAAACTCTAGGCGTCGACGAAAATCAACTAGCCAATCTCTTCGGAAGAACTTTCGGGCCGGGGCCTATGGACAACTTCCAGAAATCTCTGGCCTGGCAGTGCTACCGAGGAGCCTTGCCAGTTCGGGATAAACTCTACAGGCATGGAGGTGCCGTCAGCCGGGCATGTCCGAGATGCGCGCAGGGCGACGAAACCGTCCTGCACGCACTCGTCCAGTGTCCGAAAATTGCTGACTTGTGGGTTTATGTCGAACACCTGCTGTCGCGTTTAGGACGGATCCAGCTATCATCTGAGTCTATCGTGAGGATTGCCCCGCCCTCCTCCTTTAGCCGGGAAGGGCAGGCAGTTTTTATCTGTCTGGTGGCCATGGCGAAAGAGATAGTATGGTGGACACGTTTGAAAGGGCTGAAGACGAGCACTTACCTCTTCGGTGATGCTCTGATTGACTTTTTCAAATTTCATTTGAAAAGGAAAATCAGAGTAGAGAAGGAAGTGCTCTCTTCCCAGCATTTTGTTGAAAGATGGGTGAGAGAAGCAAGAATGGCCCGAGTGAATGGGCCGACTCTGAGTATATATCTGTAAACTAAAGGTGGAAAACTGGGAGAGGGCACTTGCCTTGGTGGTCAGGGTCATTGTGGCTTTTTACTGGGCTTTCTCCACAAATGTCCCTCCGAAGTCTCCCCCCTATTGGGGAATTTTTCATTGTTATTTTCATTGTTATTTTTGTTACTTCCTCTGTTTTTGTTTTTTTACACGCAGAAATGCCCATTTGTACCGTCCTGCATTGTCCTGCACTGTCCTTAATGTCTACTTTATGTAAACCCTTGTGGTTAATAAAGAAATCATTATTATTATTATTATTATTATTATTATTATTATTATTAGGGTACGTCGGACAACGTACTTTGTAGCATAGAGTTATGGCCCTTTACGTTTCTAGTTCAAATCCAATCGAGGTTAGCTTTGCTTTTCATCATTACGGGGTCGATAAAATAAAGTACCAGTAATGCACTCAGGTCAATTTAATCGACTTTCCCCACCAACCTAAATTGCTGGTTTTGTGCCTATAGTAGAAATCATTATCATTATTGTTGTTGTTGTTGTTGCTAGCCTTCCCCCCAAAATTGATGGCACAAGGTCCACATTATCGGCGGAGGGGGGTCGATGAAATCAATCCCAGGGCGTTACTGGTACTTTATTTTATCGACCCCGTAAGAATGAAATGCACCTCGGCTGGATTTGAACTCAGAGCTTAAAGGGACGTAGCTATATACCGCAAACAAGTTGTCCAACGCTCTACCGATTACTGCCAATCCACCATCCTGTAACAAAATAATGATTTCTGATTTAGGTACAAGGCCAGTAATTTGAAGGGGAGGGAGAAAGTCGATTGAATCGACTCTAGTGCGTGATTGGTACTTCATTTTATCGAACCCGTAAGGATAAAAAGCAAAGCTAACCTCGGCGGAATTTGAACTCAGACCGTAAAGGGCCATAATTCTATGCTGCAAAGCATGTTGTCTGACACTCTAACGACTCTGCCAATCCACTGCCCTACCCTGTAACAAAATTATGAAAATGGGTCTTAACACGAAGTGCTGACTGCAACTAGCAAAATGAGACAATTGCCTATATCATTTTAGGCCTCTCAGCCTTTACTAAGTCTGAATATATACACAAACCAGAGGTGTAACTAGGGAAAATAACGTATGTGGCTGGCAGTGAAATTGCGCCCCTGCCGAAACATCTAACACACATCTTTCAGAAAACTGTAGCGATCCCTTAGGGCTGGAACTCAGAACGTATAAGAGTTGCATCCCTTTGTGACAGTCGTGACCCCTAGTGGCACATCCATGAACTAACGTATAAGAGCTGCGTACCTTTGTGATGGTCGTGACCCCCAGTGGCACATCCATGAACTAAATGAAGTTACGTCCCCATGGTGAGTATATATTTGAGAGCGTGGGGCCATACACTCTCTCACTTTCCACTCGCCGCAGCTAGAGATGACTTCTGCCTATGAAGAGATGACTCCTGCTTTCTCTCTCTCTTTTTTACACGCTCCAGTCTTGGAGTCGAGACCAACTCACCAACTACACCATCACGACACGTGGTAAAATATTTCTATTGTTTTATTATTGACTTCTGTGAAGTAAAACATTGTACAAACACGCACCAGCCATTCTTATCCTTTTTAATATTATTACAAGTAATATATACACTAATACTAACCTTCAAAAGTGGTGACACCGAAAAAAAAAATAGAAGGTGGTATTGTGTGTATATATAAAAAAAAACATTTAATACAGAACAACACGCTTGATTCTGATATGGCTGTATTTACCGATTTCAGCATCTTTCTCTGTAACATTTAACCATCAAACTCCTCATATGTGCAAAACGAACAGTCCAATTATTTACACACAAACACAAAAAAAAAAAATAATAATAATAATGCTGCTAGCTTCCTAGCAAAACAGAACAATTGTATGAATGTATTTTCTTCTTTTCTTTGGCTAACATTTTTGAGGATGTCAAGATGGCGGCTTTCTTCTCCATCAAAAGTCTTTTTGGCGCGAAATCGTCCACCATATTGGTTTTCGTTTTAAATTCGCCGCCAATCTATTATTAATGCTATTGCTCGGTTAGTCGCTCCTTTACATATTATCTCGGATGCATTCTTTTTCCTGTCCAGTTGTTTAACAGAGAAAAACAAGCGAATTTGTTTTCTTTTTCCCTTGTGTCGGAGACATTTTCCACACGGAGACGCATTTTGGCCGTTTACCTACTGTATACCAAGGGCATCTCATTCTGTTCTCCCTACGTACACGGGCGACGTAAGGTTATGGTTCGCTCAACTCGAAGCATTTTTCGAGGCGAACAGAATCGATGAGGCACAACAACGTCCCCTAGTCCTTAGTGCAATTCCGCCGGCACTTATCCCAGCGATTAAGGATCTTGTATTAGAAACATCTACCGACGCGACGTACAAGTCTTTGAAGGCTGAAATACTCAGCCGGACTGCACAGTCCACAGAGAAACGATTTAGGGCCCTGGTCCATCTGAAGCATATCGGTGATGGCACCCATCGAACCTCCTAAGGCGAATGAAAGACCTAACGGAGGGGTCGGTAGCGGAATCTGCCATGTTGAAGCAGTTGTTTTTCTCGCGTCTACCGACCAACGTACAGTCAATTTTGGCCCCCATTAGGGACACTTTCACAGTGGATCAGCTTGCCGCCTCTGCGGACAAAGCTTTTGAAGTCACGGGTGCTGAAGGCAGCGAAGCCCTTGCCGCTGTTTCTCACCCAGCTCAGGCCACACCTGGCCATGCCATCTGCCCGGCAACTACAGACAGCTCAGCGATTATGGCGATGCAGAAGGCCATTCAGGAACTCACCCTGGAGCTCCAGAAGATGAAGGTTTGGTGTGGTATCCGTTCGCGCTCGCGCAGCTGCGGGAGATCTCACTCTTTTAGACGCCGCCACAGGTTACCAGCTTCATCTTTATGCTGGTAATACGAGCGTTTTGCCGAGAACGCTAACCATTGTGTGCAACCTTGCTCATTTCTGAAGGCGGGAAACGCCAAAGAGGTCCGCTGACGGAGGAAGTTGACCTCAGCATAAAGCCGCCAAACCGCCATTTCTTCATTAATGACCTTATGTCGGGAAGAGGTTTCCTCGTGGATACAGGAGGCTCCTGTAGTATTTGGCCGGTCCATTGCCTAAAAGATACCCCCGTTGAGTCATCCGTTACTCTGCAGGCCGTTAACCACTCGTCTATAAAGACGTACGGACAAATCTCGCTTCCTCTCAAATTCCTAAATCTTCGTAGGGATTTTAAGTAGATTTTTACGGTCGCCGATTTGCCATACCCTATCTTAGGAGCGGATTTCTTCCACAACTTCTCTTTGACTCTGGACGTCCGTGGCCAACGCCTGGTGGATGACATCACCGGTTTTTCAATTCGTGGCCGGAAAGCCAATGCTCCAACGGTCAGCCCCATATTCTTCATCGCTGCCGCTGGAAACGCCTACCATTCGTTGTTAGGTTCTTTCCCGGAGCTCACCGATGGAAATTTTCGAGTCACTGAGCCAACCCACTCAACCGAACATTTCATTTCCACCACCGGTACTCCAGTGTTTTCGCGTCCACGCCGCTTACCGGCGGACAAATTAAAGGCAGCACGGTCCGAGTTCGACAATATGCTGCAGCTGGGCATTATTCGTCCATCTTCGAGTCCTTAGGCTTCACCGTTACACATGGTGCCCAAGACTTCTGGCGACTGGAGACCCACTGGGGATTATAGGAGGTTAAATGCTATGACCGTCCCGGATAGATGTCCGATCCCCCATCTCCAGGATTTCGCATCTTCATTGGAGGGGTGTAAGATTTTCTCAAAACTCGATTTAGTGCGAGCTTACCACCAAATTCCGGCCAGGAAGGAAGATATTCCGAAAACAGCGATTACGACTCCTTTCGGATCCTTCGAATTTTTTACCATGCCTTTCGGACTCAGGAACGCCGCTAGCACTTTTCAGCGGTTCATAGACGAAGTCACTCGTGGTCTGGGCTTCGTTTATGCATTTATAGACGATCTTCTCGTCGTTAGTTCCTCTCCAGAAGAGCATGTGCGTCACATGCATCTTTTATTTCGGCGACTTCAGGATTACCGTGTTCGTGTGAATCCCGCAAAGTGTGTTTTCGGTTCCGCTTCGCTGAATTTTTTAGGTCACCTCATCGACGCCGAATATATTAGGCCCCTTCCTCAGCGAGTTAAAGCTATACAGGGTTTACCTCCGCCTACTACACTTCATCAGTTGCGTCACTTCTTAGGCCTAATCAATTTTTATAGACGTTTCGTTCCCCATTGTGCTAAATTGCTATCTTCCCTTACCGACATTTTGAAAAATCGTCGTAAGAAGAATGAGGATATTTCCTTGACACAAGGACAGCTCAAAGACTTCCAGACTGCCAAGACAGCACTTGCTAGTTCATCTTTGCTAGCCCACCCGATACCAGAGGCCAAGCTTTCGCTTTGTGTTGATGCATCTGATACCGCTGTGGGAGCAGTATAACGCTGGAAACCAACAACCTTTGGCATTTTTCTCAAGGAAGCTGAAACCAGCAGAAACGCGTTACAGCACGTTTGGGCGGGAATTATTAGCCATATATCTGTCGGTGAAACATTTCTCTCATATTCTTGAGGGGAGAAATTTTACGGTTTTAACTGACCACAAACCTCTGACCTTCGCTTTGAGGGCTAAAGCCGACAAATATTCACCCAGAGAGACAAGGCACCTTGATTACATTTCGCAATTCACAAATGATATCTAGCACATTGCTGGCTCACTTAACACAGCTGCAGACGCATTGTCACGTTTACCAATCAGCTCCATCTCGTCATCCCAGGAGATCGATTTAAGTCGTTTAGCTGCAGACCATCCTGCACTCCAATCGTTGGATACTCAATCAGCCGAGTTTGCAACTTGCAACTTGAAATATCTGCCCTTGTCGACCACCGACAGGCAGATTCTATGCGACGTATCTACAGATTCACCACGACCTTATGTTCCTGAGACTCACCGTCGAATTGTGTTCCTTGCTTTGCACAGCATTTCTCACCCAGGAATTTCCGCCACAGTAAAGCTCATAACGGCTACATTTTTCTGGGCCAATATGAGGCGAGAAATTACTGTCTGGTGCCGTTCCTGCACACAGTGTCAAAAGGCTAAAGTCCACAGACACATCCGGACTCCACTTGGTACTTTCAGAAATGTGAGTTTTTTTACCTATGGACCTAATAATTTATATAAATGGTTTAATGAGTTGGCCACCATAGTGCTTTTCACCTATGATAATCAAAGACAGATCATACATCTGAAGAAGTTTCTCTTTTCACTCTCACCTCGATAGCTTTATCTGACTTTAATAGAAAGTTCTCCTAGTCCAAGATACACACACACACTCTTCGTGTGGCGCCCATGGCACGTACAATGCTTTCCACACCCTAGTTACGCCCTGACTATACACTTGTCACCTCAACAGATAGTTAAAGTTTGATTGTTCTCACTATACATTATTTATTTAACCTGGACTTAGACTTCTTTCACAGATATAGCGACACTAAATTTGCATTTTATATGAAGCCAGTACCTAAGATATATTTTAGCACAGTATTGTTTTTACAGCTCAAGCTTAAACATACGACCTACCTAAAACATTTGCACAATAGTATATCTTTTCGCATGTGTATACACATTACACATAAGTATGTATGAAATATAACAGCTCGTGTGAACTGTATTGTGTTATAATTCCACATTGTTCACAACAACTATAGATGGGTGTAAACTTAAAAACCTAGTTATATCTTCAATTGTCGTTTATTGATGATATTACCAACGTGCAGCATGTGTCACGATGAATAACATTCCGTTATTGCAACTTTGCGAAAAAGACATATATTTCCCCCACCACGTGGTCACATGTCAAAACATACGCACACATACACACATAAATTGCTTAAAATGTCGATTCGTTGCTTTATATGGCTGACTACAGTGCTGCTTTGAACTACAAGAGTCGGCTGAATAGTTCATAGGTTGACCAAGATGTCCAAATGGAATTTATTTTTCAACATACTCCCTGGAAGCAAACAATGCAGTTATTAATAAAAAGTGTTGAAATTAATGCATTCATGATTTCACAGCTCGAGCTGCATTACTTACTCTTTCATATTCAGCCTATGAACTTTTCAGCCTACCCTCGAATATGAATGACTGTAGTGCTGCTTTGAACTAAGTCAAATTAATTACCACAGCGGAAGGAGTATCAAGGCTCCAAATACGAGACATGAGTTCGTCTCCAACTGGTCTTTTGTCCTCGTTTAGTATATTTTCTTGTGTCTGCATCGTCATTTAATCGAAAGGTGATGACAATGTAGATTAAGCCATAGAATAGATCTAAGTGACTGATCCTTTAAAAATATCAGATTAAAAAACAAGCAGTGCGTGAGAAGTCATCAAATTGTTTGAAGCTATATCTAAGCAAAGAAAAAAGCAAACGCGAGAAAAATAATGAAAGAGATTTTCTGCAGGCAACATTTTTTCTCATAAAATTTTAACGATTGGCCTTTGTCAATCTTCCATATTATTGCAAACATCAAGCTTGTCAGTTTGTGCTTTATATTCTTTTATATTATTATTCTTTTAGTTTGCGGGTGGTGAAGTGACAAAATCGGAGTTCAAATACCACCGTTGTCAACTTTGCCTTTCATCCTTTTAGGGATTGATGAATATAATACCAGTTAAGTACTGGTGTCAATCGAATCAATTTTCCCTTCCCACATATTACTTGCCTGGCCCTTAAATTAGAAATTAACATTCTGGTAACATACAAAGCAGTAGATAGTAGTTAGAGAAATAGCAAGGCAATTAGAAAGACAGCCTTCAGGCGCAAAGGAGCTTTTGGGGCTTAAGCCCTTCCAATAATTTGGAAACTTGTTGAATGATCTTAAAGTTTTGTTAGTTAAAAAATTATACATTACTATTCAAATAAGTAATGATCATGTTTCTAATTTCTTTCTTAGTGGTGATAAAAAAGCATATATATGTACGTCAATACTCATCTTTTTCCATTTCTCCGAGGGTTCTTAACCCCACTATCAGGCTAAATAATTTTCTTTAATTTCTTTAGTCAAAATACGGCGATAGCTTACATTTATAATGTCAAACCCGCTCGCTGTTTCGAAAATATTCTTACTATATATATATACTAGCAGAATGGCCCGGCGTTACTCGGGATTTGCTCTAGGGTTCTTATATATTTGATATATATTTATTCTTATTGAGCCTCGTGAAATAAATGCGTTTATTTATATTTTGTTATTGTGTATGCAAAAATATCTGTACACGAATATATAATTATATATATATCTATATATCTAAAACAGAGAATGTCTGTCTGTCTGTCAGCTCACTAAAACTTGAGAACCACCCAACCGATTGTTTTCAAACTTTACACATGTAATACTTATGGTCCTGTGAGTGTTTTGAGTAAAATATATTTCAAATTTTCAATGCCCTAGGGACCGCATTAGGCGATTTAGCGATCTCTCTCTATAATTCTTAGTCTTTCTTTTTAGATAGATACATAGATATAACGTGGCGCCTTATAATATCTGTCTGTATGTCTGTCTGTCTGCAATACGTCATTATGACGCGATCAGTGTGTGTGTGTATATATATGTATCGTAATGCAGACAGCAAGACATATAGCTTTCCTTCCCTCTTCAGCGTCTCTCTTTCTCTCTCTCCCGCTATCCCCCTCTTTTAGTCTGTCTGTTTCTTTCACTCTCACTCTTTCTCTTTATAACTCACTCACATTAATACTAAAGGGTTAAGGTATTGTTCTCAAAATAAATAATATTAAATCTATGAGATTTTTATATTATGTGAGATAAGCCTTTACCATGAAAATAATATAGTATACTAGCAGCTGAGCCCAGTTGCACCCGGGGCCACTTTTTATTAAGTTAATAATTTGAAAAATATTATTGAAAGTTTATTATAAAGAAGCAGTTTCAGGGAAAAAAATAGAAATATGCACTTGGGGCTGGACGGCGTACAATTAGAAGTGGAGCGATGTGAAAAGCGTTGTTTATTAACAGCGAAATAGCAATGTCGATGATATGCAATTTGAAAAAATACTACTTACTGATAGTGGTGGTTAACATGTATTAGAATTAAAATAAAAACACGCGTCCCTTCTTCGCAATTTAAGGGTTTTATTTCTTTTGATGGAAAACAGTGACCGTACTGCAGAATCGATTTCATAAAACGGTACTGTATGATCGTTAAATGTAGAAGGATGATAGTTTATTAACAGAGAAATAGCAATGTCGATGATATGCAAGTTTAAAAATGCATATTATGAAGGTTTGTATGATAGTTTACACTTTTTCCTGAAACTGCTTCTTTATAATAAACTTTCAATAATATTTTTTTAATTATTGGTACTGTATGTTAACAGCGAAAGAACGTTGATGAGTTTAAAAATGTGTATGAAATTGTAAATAACTCAGCCAAGTATTAGAACAGGGGGAATAACTCACCGAACGCGATAGTAAATAGACCGTTTGGGGGCCCTAGGGACCACATTTAGAGATTTGAAACCTCGCCTATAAGAAGGTTAGATGAGAGAGGCGTCATGATAATAGCAGTAGTACCCCCGACGTCATTGTTAACTCTAGGCTAGATTCTGTAAACTCAAATACGACGTCAAACGTAACTTCGTTGAATGTTCATAATACCAATCTAAATCAGGAAACTATTATTCCTATCGTAAATAACTTCTCCAATCCAATTCTTCCTATAAATAACACTAGGTCACTTGTTAATAACTCTGTTAATTTCTCTAATC
>OZ024741.1:337833339-337843339 GCA_964016885.1 Eledone cirrhosa
ACACACATATACACACACACACACACACACACATACACACACACACACACACACATATTTGTTGTGAAAGAGTCATTTCTCAATCTTGGTGCAAAACCAATTTTTTATCCACATGACCTCTACCGACCAATCAAAATTGTTTTGACCAAGAATTTTTGCTGGAGTCACTTTTTTAACATAAAAACAGTCTTGGCGCAAAATCAACTTTTTACATTCACATGACCTCTACCGACCAATCAAAATTGTTTTGACCACAAGCATTTTTGCAACACAAAAATAACGCTGGAGCCACTTTTTTAACATAAAAACAGGTAGAATTCCCAAAACTAATCAGATCAGAGCAAACAGCACGGACACTCTATCTCAAAATTATTTTTGAAAAGCATTTAGAAATGCGCAACCGGTAAAAACTTAAAAACTTAAAACCACAACTGAATACTAACCCATACAATCACTAATACTCTTTTATTCCTAATTAAACCATTTTTCAACTGTGAACAATTTGTCAGCATTTTCTATTCCGTTTACCAATATATAATAACTTGTGTGTTACACCTCTATTCTTTTAACTATATATATATATACATATATATATATATGTATATGTATATGTATGTATATATATATATATATGTATATATATATATATATATGTATATATATATATATATATATATGTATATAAATATATGTATATATATATATAAATATATGTATATATATATATATATATATGTATATATATATATATATATATATATATATATATATATATATATATATATATATATATATCATAAGACATGTCTATAGAATCACCAGATAAAATATATACCATTTCCTCTTCCAATTAGCATAATTAACCATATAAAAAATCGAATAGACCAGGCTATAAAAATAAGGCTTCTATGAAGAAATCTCCAACAAATAACCGAAACCAGACCTTCGCGCCGGCTGCGACGGAATATGTATCGAATATTTAGACAGCGTAATCGCCCAGATATACAGTCAATTAAACAGAATTAGGTGTAAAATAAACTAGGAGAAAAGAGAATACATTTATTTACCTCGGCCATGGTTTCGTTCGCATTTTAAGATTTCCGATAACTTCGGGACCTTGAGCACCGGACTCTTCAGGAGTTTGCTCAAATCTAGACAATAAATTTTCCAAAGTGATCGCGCCAAGAATACATTCAAAAATGGCCAAGAATCGTGACGTAGCACCGGTCAGGTTGGAAGGAGTGTGGTTAGTTGCTTACGGCTGGTGGCATTTTGCTAGAAAGCGTAGCACAATACAGCCAAATTTGTATCTCAATCTAACGGGAGATTATTACATATAAAGGTTTACATATATATATATATATATACATACATACATATACGTGTTTTGCAACGGGTCACTTTGTGGCTCAATGAAAATTAATAAATTAAATAATCAGAGCTATATATCATAAAACATGTGTATAGAATCACCAGATAAAATATATACCATTTCCTCTCCTAATTAGCATAATTAACCATATAAAAAATCGATATATGTATATATATATACATATATATATATATATATATATATGTATAAGAGAGTATTGAAGTTTGCTTGAAGCATTGTGGAATAATAAGTAAATATCTTTAAGTCGTTTGGAAGCCTCGACAATGCAAATGCGTAAATCTCCGGGTAACAAGATCCGGTGGTGGAGAGAGAGATGTAAGTCGGTGTACGTTGAGATGCGTGGTGTGTATGAGATGTGTAGAAGAATGAAGGAAAGAGTATAAAGGATAAAATTAAAATAACAACACGAGAGAGAGTTACCTTGGGAGATATTTAATAGTCCATATATATTTCGGATTCACATCCATCAACTGGGGGTTTTTCCGGGGTGGGAGAAAGGTTGTCTGTCGGACAGGTGCGAAACGCGTCCTCCGCTGTTTGTTGTTTTGAATATCTGAGGTATTCGGCAGAGCGCGCGTGCGCTTGAAATGGGGTCGGTCGGGCAGAGGTCAGCGGCCGAATGAACAGCTCCGAGGAGGTGTTGAAGCGCCTGCATCAAATGGATCCCGACACCAGAAGGAATAACAGATATGCCTTCAGCCTTGATGTAGTCGCTCTCTACACCTCGGTCCCGGCACTCCCGGCCTTCAATATACTGATGGAACGCGTCCAATCCACCGACCTACACTGCTTCGGGCTCACCACCAGTGACATCCACCAACTCCTATCCATCGTCGTCGACAACACCTACTTCGGATTCCTTGACAAACATACCAACAAACCTCGGGATTGCCCATGGGATCAAGCCTATCAGGTGTGCTAGCGATCTCTTACATGGACAACCTCGAACGCAAGGCACTCAACGCCTGCCACCCCAACGCCGTAGCCTTTTTCTCAAGGTACGTGGACGATATCCTCATCCTCACATCTTCCCAAGACACGGCGAACAGAATCTATGAGACGTTCAACAACACGGACGAGAACATTGACTTCAGTGTTGAACACCCCAACGAAGACGGGTCACTTGCCCTCCTCGACTTCCGAATCAACATCACGGAACAGGGAAGGATCCACTGCAACGTCTACCGAAAGGCAGCCTACAGGGACATGTTCGTTCACTACAAGTCCGCCCTCCCTAACAGTGCCAAAAGAGGATACATCACCAACGAGATCGCGCGAATCAAAAACAGATGCAGCGATCCCGCGAGTGGTGTCACTCATACCAAGCGATTCCTCGAGGTGCTGGAGACGAACGGGTACCCTACCTCGATCACAGACAGAATAGGAGACACCAGACGCAAGAGACAGAGAAGCACCCAAGGCAAGTGCTTCCTTAAAATGCCACACCTGGGCGAGAATACCACCAACGCTATCCGCAAGGTTATACGGAGGGAGAGCCTCGACATCCACCTGGCCCACTCGGGCCCCTCCCTGCGAAGATGCCTCTCCAGGAAACCCGGGAAATCTACTGACGCATGCTCCCTTAGAGACTGCCCGATACGCCATGCGAACTGTTGCCTACGCACATACGTCGTGTATAAGATAGAATGTGACAGGTGCAACCAATACTACATAGGTAGAATAATCCGACCTTTGCACATCCGGATCAAGGAACACACTAAAACCAGGGCCTCGTCTTTCCGGAAACACATAGACAAATGCGGAAACAAAGACGGAAGGCCCATTGTCACAATTCTAGCGACTGAAAAAAACGTCGGCACGTTACGTATCATGGAAGCGCTTTTTATCAAACGACTGCAAGCGCAAATAAACAACCGATCAGAGAGAAGCGAAATGAGATGGCTGGTTTAAGCTAACAAACGATGCAGCAACACACGCACACACACAAACGAGACAACTACACACACACACGCACACACACACAGTAGCATTCCACCATACGAACATACTACACTGCCAATACAGAGGAACAAGGCAACAACACACGCACACACACGCACACACACACACACTCAAGCGAGACAACAACACACGCACACACACACACAGTAACATTTAAGAAACAGGCAGAGCATGGACTGACAGCTAGCGCCACCCCACTCCCTCATTCGGCCGCTGACCTCTGCCCGACCGACCCCATTTCAAGCGCACGCGAGCTCTGCCGAATACCTCAGATATTCAAAACAACAAACAGCGGAGGACGCGTATATATATATATATATATGTAATTATATGTATATATATATATATACATATATATATATATATATATATATATATATATATATATATATATATATATATATATATATATATATATATAAATATATATATAAATATATATATATATATGTATATATATATATTAATATGTATATATATGTATATATATATATAGGGGTTGTATTGATACAACCCCTAGAGGCGAACTAGCCTACAAATTTAGAAGGGCCCTAAAGAAACATAACCTCAATATTAAGATAGTAGAAAGACCTGGTACCTCCGTAAAAACACTTATTAGCAAGACATACCCGTTCCAAAGACCCTCATGTATAGATAAGAAATGTATAACCTGTAAAATAAGCCCCCATATTAACTGTAAAACTAGAAATGTAGTATATAGCATAAGATGTACTGAAGGACAATGTAGAAACAAAAATGTAGTGTACATAGGTGAGACAGCTCGTAGTATAGGGGAACGAATAAATGAACACTGGCGAGACCTCCAAGATAATAAAGAATCATCTGTGCTCTACCAACATGCTAAGATAGAACACAGGGGTAAATTAGAGAGCATAGAAATAAAAATAGAATCCACACACAAGAAAGACGCAATGTTTAGGCAAATTACAGAGGCAGTAAGCATAAAAGAATTAAAACCAAAATTAAATAGAAAATATGAGTGGAACAGCAACATCACAACTTACAATTAAGGACAAAATGAAAACACACACACACATCGAACAAACAACTTACAATTGAAAACACACACAAAATGAAAACACACACACACATAGAACAAACAACCAACCAACAATAAATAAATAAATAAACAAACAAATAAAAAAAAAATATAAATAGAAAAATAGAAAAATGAACACAAACACACACAGACACCCGGATGTGGCGCATGCGCAAACTGAGCACGCAACCCACACACAAACAAAATGGCGTAGGATAGAAGAAAGGAAAGGCACAGAAACGAAGAAAGAAATCCCCAGTCACTGAAGAGGTCACAGAGTGTGTGACGAAAGAACTATGACTATATATATATAAACAACTATCTGGTTGTGGAACCAACCAACCAACCAGAAATTTATAAATTTGTAAATTTATAAATATTTAATAAATTAAATTGAAGTGAAAGCAACTGGTGCGTGTGTTTCTTATTGGCAACATGACCCTCCCAAAGTATAACAATATCGGTTTCAACACACGATTTCAGATAAAGAATCTTGCTAAACAAATTCAGAAACGAAATATATATATATATATGTGTATATATATATATATATATATATATATATATATACTTATATACTTATATACTTATATATATATATACTTATATATATATATATATATATATATATATATATATATATATATATATGTATAACGAAGGAAATGTGGTAAGGAACCCTGTGGAACATAATTCTGAGTCCAGAATTAGCCGTCGAAACGGCTTCAGCTCAGCCGTCGGGGTCCTACTCGTTCCCTTTTTGTCGATTCTATTAAATGATGAATAGCTCCTGTTTATTTTAACATGTCTATTGAGCACTCTTATTCGATATGTGATTTTCCACATTCCCGAATATTTTTCGCGGATATAGAGGTTATCTCCCTTGCTGGATTCCATGTGCGTTTTCAGCTAGGGTTGGCTTTTTTATTCGTTTGGACAAAGCTCGTTGATAAAGTATTTCCTGTCCGCCGCTCTCTAGAAGTCTTATATATTTTTATGTGGGCTGATAGTGGGCGATTTAAGGATTTACAGAAACCCAAGAAGCTAGATTTACCATCTTTCTAGTGGGTCCGGGTAAGCTTTTTACATTCATATGATTTATTGATTTATTGATATTTTATCTGAGTGACCCGAATCTTCCTGATCGTAATTTTTCGGTCGTATGGTTGATTTTAGACATAATCTATGTGTGTTGGTATTTTAACGATAGTTATAGCTCTGATTTATCTGAATTATTGAGCCCTCTGCCACTCATGTCGAATTTTGTTTATCGTGAACTCGTGCGCCGATTTTTCGATACTCGATTATTCTACTATATATGTATATATACATATATATATATATATATATATATATATATATATATATATATATATATATATATATATATATACATACATATATATATATATATATATATATATATATATATATATATACATACATATATATATATATATATATATATATATATATATATATATATATATACATACATATATATATATATATATATATATATATATATATATATATATATATATATATATATATATATATATATATATATATATATACATATATATACATATATATATATATATATATACATATATATATATATACATATATATATATATATATATACATACATATATATATATACATACATATATATATATATATATATATATACACATATATATATATACATACATATATATATATACATACATATATATATATACATATATATATATATATATATATATATATATATACATATATATATATACATATATATACATATATATATATATATATATATATATATATATATATATATATATATATATATATATATATATATATATATATTAGAAAGTGAGGTTTTTTTTACAAAATGAAAAATAACCGAGGTGTCCTACACGAGTGGAAGTATAAAGAAAAAGAAATGAAATCGAAAATGCAACTGAAGTCTTATTTTTTTTTTTAAATATATATATTTATTTGGTTCCTTTACCGGTTTCGCAGTTCTTCTGCTTTTCAAAAGGTGAGTTGAGATGGAGGGTCTGTGGTTTTTCTACTGTATGTATATATATATATATATATATATATATATATATATATATATATATATATATATATATATATATACATATATACATATATACATATATATATATATACATATTGTTATATTTGGGGAGGGTCATATTTGTAATATTGCCAGAATTAATAACAGAACACACTCACTGTTTGGTTGGTTTTCGCTTTTCGCTTCTGGGTCTTTTATATCGGTAATCTAATTTATTCGGTCTTCAATGTTGCCATTGACTGACCAACGGTCAAAAATAATATAGATACAATATAGACACAAACACATATATATAGTTTATCAAAATTCTTTCGTTGCACATCTGCAACATCGTCAGTGGTGCTATTGTTTCCTCCCGTTGCATTGTATATTCTACGCCATCTTTATTTAGTCTGTTTATATATTTATTTATTTATTTAATTTTCTCTTCTTTGCGCATGCGTTTGCGTGTGTGTATAGTGTTTTGTTTGATGTGTGTTCGTGATTGGGTGACTGTGTATTGGTTGATGTATTCTATCTTTACTAGTGTGTGTTTATATGTGGTTGTTGTTATTGTGCTTGTGTATGTATTTATTTATTTATTTATCTGTTTATTTATTTATACTTCTCTTAGGTCAGTGTTGTTTGTTTTGGGTGTTGTTATTCCATTCATTCTTTCTCTTTAGCCTTGGCCTTCTAAGTTCTATTTCACTGGCCTCTCTGATTTGCCTATCTGCTGGGTCATTTCTATGTTTAGATATTATTCTAATTTCTATGTTGTCTATGTTACCGTCGTGTTGTTGTCTGGCATGTTCGTGTAGTACTGACCCGTTTTTTCGTCCTTTTAGTTCCCCCAGTGTTGGTCTATCCTTTCACCTATGCTACGAGCTGTCTCGCCTATGTATGTTGTTGTCATGTTTCTGCAAGTACCCTCTGTACATCTTATTCTATGGACTACGTTTCTAGTTTTACAGTTTATCCGGGGGTTTACCTTACATATGATACATTTCCTATTAGTACAGTGGGTTTTCTTAAAAGGGTAGGTTTTGCTGATCAGGGATTTTATGGTGGTTCCTGGCTTTTCTACCACCTTAAGCTTTAAGTGAGTCTTTCGCAGGGCCTTTCTACACTGGTTAGCTAATTTCCCTCCAGGGGTAGCGTCCACAAACATGACACTCTGGTATCTCTGGTTGTCGTACCATGAGGTGGCTTTCCCTATCTTATGTCTAGCCCTATCTAAGCTATTCCATGATTTGCTCCTGTATAATGGGCAAATTCCTTTCATGTCCAGTTCTATGAGGGTCTTATACTTCTCCATGGCTCCTTCGTATACTCTGACTCTGTCTCTTTGGTTGTAGCCAGAGAACTGCATGCGGTTGATGAAGTTGGATGTGTCTTTCCATTTCTGTTGGGTCGCACATGCGGGACACATTCTTCATCACTCGTACCAAGTCTGCGATTAGAATATTAAACTTAGCACTACTGGACATTGCTGAGATTTTGAGTATCAGGTATTTGGAGGCCATGGGTTTAGCATAGTGTGAGTGGAGAATTTGGGCTCTCTCGTCTATAGTGTTAATCCAGAGTTCCGTGTCTAATACAGGTAGTCTATTGTTAGGGTGTTTGGAAGGGAAGTCGGTAGTTACAGTTATACTCTGGTGTATGGAATTAGCTATCTGCTGGATGCTTTCCATTGTGCTACGTTCTAAATCAAACTTGTTAGTGCTCTCTAGTGGGGATGTTCTTATAACTATATTGATATCGTCTACGTAACGAGAGTACATGATGAGGTCTATGGAGCTCTCATTAAGGAGATCTTTAAGTCTCCTTTCCCACTATAGCATAAAAAGTTTGGCAACATCACCAGCTATGCTGACGCCAATGGCTGCTCCCTCATTTTGGGTGTAGATCTTCTCGTTGAACTTGAATATGTGGCCCTTTAGGGTAGTTTTGATACTAGCCCCTATTGCATGTGCGACCATTTTTCTTACCTGATCATTGTTTTGGGGTGTCCGTATAGCTTTGGTCCACCCAATCCACCTTCCCATGGGAGTCTTTTTAGCCATTGAGGTTATGGTGTGGGGGGAGGGGGGTCTACCTCTTATGGGTCTACTAGGGCAGAAACGTCTAAGGTCATGGCTGTCTAGGTAGTCAGTGTCGTAGGTAAGTCTAAGTTGGAGGCCCAGTTCGTCTGTGTCGACGTCGCAGAACTCCACCTCACTCTCAATGATCATCTCCACACATTTTTTCACAGCAAAATCAATGTTAATGGATGGGTACAGTGATACCACATCCATGCTGCCTATTATGCAGTTGGATAGGTTCCTGTTTTTGTTGCACTCACTGATTCTGCTGATGAGGTCCTCTGTACTGTCACATACATATGGGGACATCTTGATTATGGGGCGTATAACCATTGAGAGGAAGTAGGAGATCCTGTAGTTGCTAGCTATATTAGCTCCGCATACGGGTCTTGTTGGTGGTCCTGTTGTCAGGTCGTCGACTGTCTTGTGGTCTTTGCGGAGCCCATACAAGGGTGGTATGCCATTGTTAGACGCCTGGAAGTTGTTGGCAGTGCGTCTGCTTGGCTTTAGGATGTCGGTCCACATCATCATGTGAGCGTTGAGGATTTTCTCTCTCCCATCATGTGTTTGCTGTGCAATTTCGCTCGTGTTGGTGATGTGGGGTTGCATAGCCTTGATATAGTTCGGCATGTTATCTATTGACATCCTACCAGACTTATCCGTGGGTAGACATACTACCTCACCATCCCTTGTGCGCTGCTTGAGGCTAACCAAGCCTTCTACAGGTTTCCTCCCAAGTTGTTGGGCCTCTGGTCTGCTCTGTCTCTTAGTATACCGGTCTACTATTTGTCTAATCTTATTTCTAGCTATGGTGAACTGTGCCTCTGTCTCGTCATCTATTTGTTGTGGTATGCAAACTCTTTTATTAAAGGGTAACCTCGTAGGATAGATATTACCCATCTTATATGTTTTGTCAGCTGGGTTGAAAAATAGTTTCTCTAAGGGGTTATCATTATATCTATCGTCATAGTTGGGTGTGTTGCTATTATTGTTTATATGGTGGTTGTTGTTGTTACTATCATTAGCATTATTATTATTGTTATGATTGCTAGATGTATTGTTGCTGTGATTGTTGTTTACTTAACCGTTATTGTTGTTGTTACTGTTATTTCTACCATTGTGGTTGTTACTTTTATTATGTTTCTTGTTTTTGTTGTGTCTATCATTAATGTTGCTACATGTATTATTTCCATTATTACCACTGTGGTTGTTGTTGTTGTTGTTCGTATTGTTACCGTTATTACTACTGTGGTCGCTGCTGCTGTGTCTGTAGTTAATGTTTCTATTATTATTATTATTGTGGTTGTTGTTGTTGTTCTGTCTATCGTTAGTATTATTACCATTATTACTATTTCTCACTCTCCTGCTATTGTTATTGTTATGGCTATTACTATTATAGCTGTTATTTCTATACTCAGAGTTAT
>OZ024741.1:337858339-337859448 GCA_964016885.1 Eledone cirrhosa
GAACAGAGCCCTGGTGGACCCCAACCTGTACGCTAAATTCCTCGCTATACTCATTGCCAATCCTAACTTTGCTGACTGCTCCCCTATACATGGCTTGTACCGCTTTCACAAGCCATTCATCTACTCCTAGTTTTCTAAGAGCCCACCAGATTACTGCACGTGGAACTCTGTCAAAGGCTTTCTCAAGGTCGACAAATGCCAAGTAGAGTGGCTTACTTTTAGCTAGGTACTTTTCCTGTAATTGCCTCACAAGGAAGAGCGCATCAGTGGTGCCTTTCCCTGGTACAAACCCAAATTGCATCTCGTCTATATTCACCCGGTCCCTAATCAGCTGTGCTATAACTCTTTCTGTTACTTTCATGACCTGGTCCATCAACTTTATACCTCTATAGTTTCCTCTATCTAGTGCATCGCCTTTACCTTTGTAGCAGTTGACAATGATGCTACTGCACCAATCTTTTGGTATGGCCCCCTCTAGTATTACCTGGTTAACGATACGTGTGGTTATAGTGTGACCTACAGACCCAGATGCCTTCAGCATCTCGGCAGCTATACCCGATGGACCGGTTGCCTTCCCTATCTTCATATCTCTGATTGCCTTACTTACTACGCTGCCGCTGACTTGTACTGCTGGTCCCTCTATAGGGTCTACGTGGGGTAGGGTCTCTTCTTCCCATGCATTCTCCTCATTTAGTAATCTATCATAATGACTCTTCCATGCATCTTTCTTCTCAGCACTTGTGAGGGCAAGCTCACCTTTATCATTCCGGATACACTTCTCTCCAATGACATCACAACTATCTCTGACACACTGCCTCGCAATCTTGAATACCTCCTGTTTCTGGTCCTCACGTTGTAAAACATGCTTGAATTTTCTATCCTCTGCTTCCCTCCTAGCTAAGTATACTTGTCGCCTAGCTTCCCTCTTGGTCTCTATGTAATGTACCCTGCTCCCCCCGTTCTTCCATTCTTTCCATGCCTGTCTCTTGGCCTTGACTGCTTCATCTACCTTATTGTTCCACCACCAAGTCACTCTCCTCCTGCTTGAGGTCTTACTCCAGCCACAAACCTCATCCGTCGCCTCTAGTAAGTTATTTTTTAGGAACTCC
>OZ024741.1:337859648-337867148 GCA_964016885.1 Eledone cirrhosa
AATACTGGATTAATAGAACCTTTCCACAAAAATAATGAAAATCTTGCCTACATTAGTTACAACTCAAATCACCCCAAATCCATAATTAAATCCATAGCACGTAGTATATCCCTCCGAATATCCCGCCTATCCTCAAACCTAGAAATCTTTAACGAGCATGCTGACTATTATAATGCAGCATTAAGTAGGGCCGGTCATAAAGATAAACTACAGTATATAGTGAATAAGGACAACATAAACAATCCTAGTAATTTCTACTCCAACCGCTCACATAATAATAGGAATAGCTTGACTAGACATAGGGTTAGACATGTAACACCTAGAGTAAACGGCCAAAACACTAATAACGTAAACCCTAGAAACAATAGAAGAATCAGACAAAGAAAATACCTATGGTTCAACCCAATATTCAACTCCTCTATAAAAACTAGACTGCCCTCTACATTCTTTAAACTAATAGATAAACACTTCCCTATCTCGCATAGATATCACAAAATACTCAATAGATCTACTATAAAACTCTCTTTCTCAACAGCAGCTAACATAGAATCACACATACGCAAGATCAACCACAGAAATATCTCAAGTAAATCAATTGCACCTATACATAAGCACAAACTCATCACAACATCACAACCACAAGCGCATACAAACGCGCAGCAGCAAAACCCCATGGGGCATATATCACAACCCACTTATAACAGGGTACTAAATAGGAATGTAAAAGCTGCACAAAATAGCGCCTCAAACTGCAACTGTCACCTCCCAGATAGGTGCCCATTGGCGAACAGATGTCTCGATTCGAGCCTGGTGTACATGTGCACTGTCATCTCGGGTAACTCCACCTGGAATTACATAGGATCCACCGCGGGTTCTTTTAAGAAAAGATGGTATGTGCACAGGCACTCAATGAAAAATCGAGCACTTATGGGTTCCACCACCCTCGCCAGAAAAATATGGGAATTGAAGGACAGCAACGCTAGCTACACTATCAACTGGTCGAAGTTGTCGGCTGCTAAAACCTATAGTACAGGGATGTCCTATTGCGGGCTGTGTGACCTTGAGCTATTGTATATCCTTAGAAATGTTAAAAGGCTACTTAATAATAAGTTAGAAAGATCTATCTTCTGCAGACATAGAATAACCACTAAATTCATAAGATTCAAACCTCCGTGAATCGAACCAACATAACATAGCTTTAAATTAGGATACCTACTACCCACAGAAATATATTCATTAAGTATACTATTTCCTTCACAAGTCTATACCACACAATTGTCTGTAAATACCTCATCTACCAACAATCTTACTCCTTCTCAGCTGCTGCAATCATTTGATCCTAGATACTAGTTTTTCTCATTTCACTACTACAATGTTACTTTACCTTCTTTTTGCCATAACTACAATTAGCACGCTTTTCTCTTTGCATGTATGTATATTTTTGTACGAGTGTATATTGATGTGTATGTATGTGTCTATGTACACATATATGTGTATATATATTTATATATATATGTGTGTGTGTGTGCGTAGATATATGCGTATATTAATTCGTTAACCTCTGTATTAACTCTACAACTATTGAGCTTTGACAGTGGTCCCACTCATGTATACTGTTGAAGATGAAGAGAAGGACTGTAAAAACTAGCTTATCTTTATAATTTAAAATTGATACACACTACGATACTTTTTGCCTTATGACAGCTGATTTTCACGCCGTAACATTAGATACATTATATACCCCCCACCTAAGTAATGTCAGGGTCTCCTTAAATAGTTTATTGATAGCATTGTTGTAATAATTGTTGTTGTTATTGTTCTAATTGAATGCCATAACTACTCCATATTTTCTTTTCTTTTCTTGCCTGTGTATTTTCTTCATTCTCGCATGCTCCGAAGATCTGACTGGTTATAATTCTGTATTGGCGATCGAGTGACGCAAAATTAGGCGGGTAGCGATCTCTAGACAGACCAGTTCAGTGAAACAAATGTAAGCTATGTGATTAAAAACTTTTTTGTATAGCAAACCATGTAAACCTTCTTTCCTGATTTATTATTACTCCAAGTGTTTACAACATAGGAATTACAGCATACCCGCAGCATCACTATGAAAACGCCTTGTTGAGTCAAACCAAGCCAAGAGTTAATATCATCCACTACCTGGAATACCATAACTGGACTTCACCTAAGTGGACTGCATTTAACTATTATTTGTTAATCCGTATATACATATATGTATATATATATATATATATGTATATATATATATATATATATATATATATATATATATATATATATATATATATAAGTTAATATGTCCAGGGATACTAGGTACCCCTAGAAATACATAGGTTGTCTATGATTCAGGGTTGTTCAATGGTGTTAATTTGATACACCAGAACTTTAATATTAAGATAAGCAGAACAAGTAAAATTCAATCAATTTTTCAAAATACATTAAAAAATATAATATAAATATTTACCTCTTCTAGTGGCCCTTACTGATCAGTTTCGCTTTGTAAAACCTCATAAATCCGATGGATTCATGATGGAAAACCAAAGCTCATCAGAGAAGCATTTTCCCATCCTAGGGCTAAACGTCCCAGGAACGACAAAATATACAACCTCCTGCCAGCTAATAAAGGTCTGAAAGGTCGTAAAAGTGACCCGTATGTAAACTGGACCGAAGTAAAAGCGGGAAAATCAAAGACTTGCTGTCTACAATTACTACTAAAGAAATAGCAGCCTAGTAAAGCAACAGATTTGTTCTCAACGGACGGAGAAAAAGGTATAAGTTAATATGTCCAGGGATACTAGGTACCCCTAGAAATACATAGGTTGTCTATGATTCAGGGTTGTTCAATGGTGTTAATTTGATACACCAGAACTTTAATATTAAGATAAGCAGAACAAGTAAAATTCAATCAATTTTTCAAAATACATTAAAAAATATAATATAAATATTTACCTCTTCTAGTGGCCCTTACTGATCAGTTTCGCTTTGTAAAACCTCATAAATCCGATGGATTCATGATGGAAAACCAAAGCTCATCAGAGAAGCATTTTCCCATCCTAGGGCTAAACGTCCCAGGAACGACAAAATATACAACCTCCTGCCAGCTAATAAAGGTCTGAAAGGTCGTAAAAGTGACCCGTATGTAAACTGGACCGAAGTAAAAGCGGGAAAATCAAAGACTTGCTGTCTACAATTACTACTAAAGAAATAGCAGCCTAGTAAAGCATATATATATATATATATATGTATATATATATATATATATGTATATATATATATATGTATATATATATATATATATGTATGTATATATATATATATATGTATATATATATATGTATGTATATATATATATATATATGTATGTATATATATATATATATGTATATATATATATATATATGTATATATATATATATATGTATATATATATATATATGTATATATATATATATATGTATATATATATATATATGTATATATATATATATGTATATATATATATATATATATATATGTATATATATATATATATATATATGTATATATATATATATATATGTATATATGTATATATATATATATATATGTATATATATATATATATATATATATATGTATATATATATATATATATATATGTATATATATATATATATATATGTATATATATATATATGTATATATATATATATATATATATGTATGTATATATATATATATAGATATATGTATGTATATATATATATGTATATATATATATATATAGATATATGTATGTATATATATATATATATGTATATATATATATATATGTATATATATATATATATATATATATATGTATATATATATATATATATATATATATATATATATGTATATATATATATATATATATGTATATATATATATATATATATGTATATATATATGTATATATATATAGTATTAGTTATACTATTTATGGTTATGTAAACACAAAACCTTAAGCAGTTGTAAGTATTTTACACACACCCTAAATAGTGGTAGGCAGTAATGTATTACTACCTTATTACCAGTAAGTTAAGTAGCTCAATGTAAAAACATCAGATGATTTACAGAGCAGTTATATGAAATATAAGAATCAAAGAACTGTTCAAAACATTATTGTGCTTACAGCTGTTTCCTCCAAACCGAGGTTTGGATTCTTCGGAGCAATTTATTAATGCATGGACAGTTATATGACCTCCTTTTCAGCCGAGAGACATACCAATACATATTCAAACATTGATACATATTCAAACATTGTGGGTCAACATTCATTACAGAATTTAGAGTGGCAGTACACACTTCGAGATTACATTTATATTAATAGGTACAATCAAAAATCAAAGATATAGGTTAAAGTACAACATGAAGATAAGTGGTTATATAGTGCAAATGTTATATGTGTGGCACGCATGTGCGTCTTGTTTATATAGTGTGGCAGAGAGATATGTGTGGTAGAGGCACTTAGGTAGGTAAATAAGAGTGTTAGGTTGGTAGATCTGGTGGCAAAGTCTTTATATGATTGATATAGTCTGTGTGTGGAGAAATATTATAAGCATTAAAGATAGTGCAAGCATTAAAAGTGTTATAAGTATTGGAGATGCACAGCGCAGGGATGTCAAGTAATTCATGTACTTCGGCATTTTCATGGTCAAGGGAGTGTATATTTCGATTATATGCCTTTCACATAATCCACGACAATCCAGTTAGAGATCGTAGTCTGGTGTTCTTTAGTTCGATACAGGAGGTTGTTACGTTTCGAGAAACGCCATTGAATACCGGAAGTGTGTGTGTGGCTAAGGGGAGTTAATGCATGCGGGGAGGTAACTCTGGGGTTTCTATATCTAGCCATTAAAATGTGTCCCAATATAGACCCTAAATTCTATGGTGAAGTGCACCTTCCAAGAGAGACTTTTAAAGCATAAAGTGTACTAACTATAGAGTAGTTTAACTAAGTTATGCTGAAGGTGATCATATTATTATTAAGGTGGATTAACCCATCTTAAGGTGTTACAAATGGAAATTATAGATGATGAGCGAGGATTCTAAATTAATGATCTCTGTGGTTGTAGTCTGCTCATATGACCAGGCGCGGTGATTGCAGGATTGCTTCAGGACCCAATGATCTCTGGTAAGATCTGGGTCATCGCTTGCTACATTGGATGTCGAAAGATAATCGTCCCCAGGCAGGCCAAAGGTCAATCCGCAGTCCTCGCGACCCCTCTCTGACCGTCAGATCATCCATATACGTACAACCCGCACGGCAGTTGCATTGCATTCACTCACTGCGCTCAGCAGCCCGGTCCTACTGGTCAACAGCGCTACTCGATTAAATCATTTTACATCTGTCTAAGGAAGGTGTTTCCTCTGCCCAACACCATCCAACCGATCAATTCATGCTCAAATTACCCTTAGAGCGGTGTAGTGCCGTCCAAGTGGGTGGATGTTGTCACACCTGCCGTAGAGGTATAAATGGGTATTTTCCCTGCGAAGGGTTCCAGAGGGATGTCGTTGTTTGTGTTATAATGGATCAGCTAGTGTTGGGTATGTAGTATAGGGTGTGTCTCTGGTGTTTGATGCTAGATGTGGTGTTAGGTTCCAGTCCGACATTGCTATATATAGGGCTTAAAGTTTTGGAAGGAATGTCTGAGGCGGTGCTGGCAAGTTGCAAACACCTCAGATTTTTTGTTAAGTAGGTTACGGTTGGAGAAGATAATATTGTGTGTCTCTAGTATACAGAGGTTACAGAATTTATTAGGTGGTTTGTACGAGGTCGCGCTGCCTATCACTTCCCATTTGAGTGTGTATGGTTTATTTTTAGATTTTAGATAGTGTATGTAGCTAGAAAGTGAGGTGGAGTTGGCTAGGCTGTGCTTTTTGAACGAGTGGATGTGCGAGTTATATCTGATTTTGAAGCAGTTAGAAGTGGAGCCTACATAGGTTTCTGAAGAGTTATTAGTCGTGACTGTGCATGAGTATATGACATCCTAGGTTAGGCATTTTTTATCTAAAGGGCAGGTTCTATTAGCTCTACAGTTACAATTATTCTGTGCGTTAGTCCGCTGGTTATAATGCAATGCGGAAGTCTGTGTGGTGGATATAGGATTTTGGGTGTTCGGGTTGACAACCCTGGTGTTATTACTTATACTAGTGTTATTTCTATTGTTACTGCCGTTGCTATTGTTGCTTGCTACAGTGGTATTTAGAGGGTTTGCATCCCGTTGTGATTTTGTTTGTTGGAAGTAAGAGCTAATTTTACTATTATTGCTGCTAGCTATGTGGTATGCTAAGTTAGGCGTCGTAGAGTATGAGATTTTAATGGTGTTTTTGTTTAAGAGGTTGTGTACTTGTGTCCTAGAGGGAAGTTTTTATCTAGTAGTGAGAAGAAAGCCCTAGGTATGTTGGTGGAGACATTTAGGTTGAAAGGAGGGTTGAAAAATGTATTATTTCTTCTTCTATTTTTGCTTTTAGTGTTTGGTGTGTTGCTTCCTCCTAAGGCCTCACAGTAGTTTCCATGGTAATGGTTACTTCTGGTGGCACCCTCCGCTTTGGTGTACTTGTGGTTGCTATTCCTATTATTAGATTTCCTCATGGACATGTTGTGCGAGATGATGTTGTAGCTATGTGTTTTCTTAGGTAGGAACTCAATTTCTATATTATGGCCGGAGCTAGCTAATGCTTGATTGTAATATTGTGAGTTTTTGCTAAATATGTTTGCGTCATAGGACAGACTAGAGATTCTATTGGACACCCCCTTAGAGATAGAGTTTAATATTGATCTAGGGTGATTAGACTTGGTATCTACGTAAATAAGTTTCTCATTAGGCTTATGGAAAGGTGTATATATTTTTGAGTCTAGGTATAGTGTGGCGTCTAGGAAGTTAACATTTTTAGTGTTTTTGTCCATGGTGATACTAAGGTTAAAGTTTTTGAATGTCTTATGCAGTTGTTTTCTAGTTCTTTCTATATACTCATGCACAGTCACGACTAATAACTCTTCAGAAACCTATGTAGGCTCCACTTCTAACTGCTTCAAAATCAGATATAACTCGCACATCCACTCGTTCAAAAAGCACAGCCTAGCCAACTCCACCTCACTTTCTAGCTACATACACTATCTAAAATCTAAAAATAAACCATACACACTCAAATGGGAAGTGATAGGCAGCGCGACCTCGTACAAACCACCTAATAAATTCTGTAACCTCTGTATACTAGAGACACACAATATTATCTTCTCCAACCGTAACCTACTTAACAAAAAATCTGAGGTGTTTGCAACTTGCCAGCACCGCCTCAGACATTCCTTCCAAAACTTTAAGCCCTATATATAGCAATGTCGGACTGGAACCTAACACCACATCTAGCATCAAACACCAGAGACACACCCTATACTACATACCCAACACTAGCTGATCCATTATAACACAAACAACGACATCCCTCTGGAAC
>OZ024741.1:337884648-337889648 GCA_964016885.1 Eledone cirrhosa
CGCTAAGATGGTCACATCACAAATATTTTTCCAATCGACCCACGTTGAGCAATAAAAAATCAATATCAAAATTATCGGTAGCAAAATTGATGTAAGGGAGATAACCAACTTTATTGACAATCCTTATAAAAAAGGGCGATAACCAACTTTATTGACAATCCTTATAAAGAGAGTGAGATATGGAGACCTTCGTTTTCAATTTTAAAACAACAATCATCGTCGGACGAAATTTCAGAAATATAAACATCAGATTCATTTGAAGATAAATCACTAATATTGTCGTTTGTTTCTTGTTTATTCTTTGTTGCACTTTCAAAGTTAAAAAAACACTTATTGTTTTTACTTGTTTCACTATTTTAAGTGTTAAATTTCGCCTCTGTGTACAACTTGGCATGCATAAGGCTTTCACCAATTGAATTTGACCAAAGTTTCTGTGCACGTTGCACAGGTCGCTAAGATTGTTACATCACAAACATTTTTCAAATCCACCCACGTTGAGCAATAATAAATCGATATCAAAATTATCGTAGAAAAATTGATGTAAGGGAGATAACAAAATTTATTGAAAATCCTTATAAAAAAGGGAGATAACCTTTTCACCAAATATGCCCCGTATTAACTTTTTGTACTTTAGCAAAACTGCCTGTTTTTTTGTTTTACAGATTTGCAACGTGTATTGTCTTTAATCATTTGTATAACTACATCCTGTTCAGTGTTTTCCTTCATTATCAGCATAGTTTTATGTGTACACAGATTGCACTAAATATTCGTTAGCATTAATTAGATAGACTTCTGCTTATTTTGACAGGTTGGGGACAAATAATGTTCTTCTTTTACTTCCTAGCTGTATATTCTTAGCATAATTTCAAACCCCTGCAACGCCGGGTAAATCTGCTAGTATAATATATACATATAATATATAAAATGGAAAATTTGCACCGGATCTGTATGTTCAATGCTCTGTTCTACGTGCGATACTGGGTGACAGCAGTCAAGTGTGCTGATGCACCATCCAATGACCTTCAATTCTACGTGGAGTTGACACAGTACAGTAAGGTTGACAGAGATCTACTGCAGGCAGCTACTACTGCTCTGAGCAGGCATCTTTGGTAACTGACGGAGGAAGCCATCCCGCTAGCGTTGTTTTCAAGTCGAGTCCAAGAGTCCGAGAAGAAACAAATAGCCCAACGTCTTGTCAAAACGAAAACGTCTGGGCCTCTCGAAAGTGGTGCTCCAGTATTTCCCGAGTTGAAATCGTCCACGAAGCTGCCTCATCTAGTTGGGAAGAAATCAAGGCTTCTGTTCGATCTCCTTGGTCTCGACGATGCTTGGCTTGAGCTGTCACCTGCAACTTGGTCATCACAAGCGTCATATCAAAATGCCTGTGCTGTTGTTCAGAATATCAAGGTAGTCAACGATCTGGCGGAGAGAGCAGTCAAGTTGATAACTGATTTTGTTGCCATCACCAAGACTGAGGAGGAGAAGCAGTGTGTTCTTCAAGTAGTCGAAGCTCATCGTCGAAAGGTCCCGGATTTCAAAAAAGAAACTCTGAAAAAAATATGACTGGAGTTAACTTAACTGAACTTGTTTCTTCCTTGTACGCCTTTATATTCAATGCTGGTTTACTAAATACAATGGATTAATAAAATAAACAATTATTGTATGGTCATATTTGGTTTCACATTTTCATGATTTCATGCAACATAATCACACTTTCCACTATAATCACCATGATATAGGCAAGACTCAGTATAATTTATTTTATACAAAATATGTTTTATTTTACCAATTGGGGCATTTATAATGGGAAAATACGCAGGGAGCGTTAGTATTGTGACCTTACTTTTTATGGCACACCCTAATATATTCAACAAGTTTCAATTTTATAATAACATATATAATGGCACAATGCTTAGAGGAAAGTCTTAAAAGAACTTATATCAACACAAGTGGATAAGTTCCTTCAGAATGAAAATATAAACAGAGCATATAAATAAATTTACAGTAGAATAACATAACAAATATGTTTTAAATATATACCTAAATAACATTACAAATGCCTCGGTAGCACTACAAAGGATGGTATAATGAAAGATAAATTCCTTCAATGCTACAATATTAAGGAAAATGTAAAAAAGGGGTGAACAACGGAGCCAACACCAGAGTGAAAGACAGCAACGCCGCGAGTACTGGGCAACCTCTCTAATGGTTTTTGAGGCAAGCCAGCACACTCGCAGCGTTACCCCGGGTGATGGCGAGGCTGATGCGCTGAAACAGCCAAGCACCCTATCGAGATTCGCCAGTCACCTCAATTAGGCGAGCCGCCAGTGGGGAAAGGAACCTCGCAGTCAGCGGCTCGACTCCCCCAAACGTCTCGAAAGCCACAGGCTGAAAAATGTAGCTGGCCGACAGAGCAGAGTATTTGAGGGTCTTATTCCGCTCGGCTGCAGAAGCTGTGGCTCTCGTCCTAACCGCAGCATCCAGGATGTGGGAAAGAGCAAAGGAGTCACTAACAGTGACGTCCCAGACAAAGGACCTGCCTCTCGACCAGAGGCACAGGGTAAGACCGTCATGTCTTTTGCCGTCACTTCAACCCAAATGGTTCCAAGACCGAGGGGATATTCCCCCGGGCCAAAGCTCTCTTCAGAATGAGGTTTAGCTCCGTGTGACGCGCGAAGCGGCCGGCATTCAGGCAGCAAGAAAGACCGTGGAGGCCTGTAGAGTCGAGGAGTTTGCCGCATCGGCACCTCAAACCCATGCAGACGTCGGCTCCCACTCTGAGAGCGATGGAGACACGAAGTTCGTCCAGGCTGAGTAGGCCACCAACGTTGGTCACGGGTAGGGCATCGACCCAGTCGCCTGAGTATTTGGCGCTGGCAGATAGTAAGCGGCACCTTGCAAACTGATCTGATACGACGAAGGGGGAGTCGAAGGTGGCCCTCGAACTTATGCTGTCCCAGGCTCTCTGACTTCGACTGCCCTCCACCTTCTCAGGAAGAGACAAGCCCATCCCACTCCACCGCTGGAGAGCTTCACCCAACTCCCTGTTGGAACTAGTCCATGTTGGAGAGGAGAGGGTGCTGCTCACCAGGGTGGAGGAAAGGAAGCAGGGAGAGAGAGGGCGAACACTTACGGAGACCAAGACCCCCATCCTGATCGCGGAACTCCGGAGAAAGTCTAACATTGACCAGACACTCGAGTCTCTCGAAGATATATATATATATATATATATATATATATATATATACATTTGTATTTATATATACATGGTTATATATATTAATTTGTTTGCAAAATTATATACATACAGATGTATATGTATGTATATCAAATATTAAGAAAGTTATGAGGCAAGTAGTGTGTGTGTATATGTATAAAACATCACAAGTACAGTTTTATACTTTTTCATGAATTTGTTTACACATAGCTTTGTCTTTTTATAGATCACAAATGATTTTATCATATCGAAATAAACGATGTACATGAAATTACGGGAAATTACATTATAGCAAATGCGTTCGTATATAAATACATACACATATACGTACATATACACACATACGCATACATACATATATAAATCAACAGCCGTATGAATAATTGGGTACCAAGTATACACAAGTTTACATACATTAATACGACTGAGAGACAACAGAAGTGACATGTGATGTCTGAAAGTAAAAGTAAAAGGGGAAGTAAAATAAATATAAATATTATATAATTGTTAAAATATATCGTTAATGAAAATCAAAAAGAAGGGGGGGGGGTCAACTAGTGGATGTAAAGTAAAAATAAATAATTTGTAAAACTAATTAAGATGTCTATAAAGAAGGTAAGTTAAGGAAAGTGAAGAACAAGACTTTATGGAGGATAAGCGTCTGAAAGTGAGTTAAGTTTGTGTGAGCTGGAAAGCAAATGTGATTTTATGTGTGGGCAACTGGTGAAAATTTCTGTTTTAGCATTTAGGCAGGTTTTTGGTGATTTAAGGTTCTGTAAAATCCAATATTTTTCATTTATGCAGAGGGCGCATCTTCTTGTTCCTCTTGCGTACTCTTTAGATTGGTTCAAAATTGACCAATCTAATTTATACTGGATACCTTGGTCCTTCAAATCCCATATTCTGCTAGCCAGAGCTGTTGTGAATCTTTTTCAGGATGTCGGAAAGATGCGACATGTGAATAATAACGCGTTTTGAATTTGCCTTGCGTCATACCCACATAACGTTCACTGGTGGCTGGCTGGTTGTTGCTGGTGGTTGTCACTTTGGCCTCATATACAATGGCTTTGGTGTTGAATTTACCTTGTAATGGGCATTCACTTTTAACTCTACAAGAACAATTTTGATATTCTCTGGGTGTTTTCTTATTAATGATATAAGATTTAATAGAGGGACCGCAGGAGTAGCTGATTTTGACACAGTTTCTATTGAAAATCTTAGAGTATCTATGTATTCTGGGGAAATGTTTATCTAAGAGTTCTGGGAATTTTCTGCCTACATAAGTTTTAACTGCTAAAGAGTAGGGGTGTGTGAACCAGATTATTTTTCTTTTCCTATTATTATGTTTAATGGAGTTAGTATTGTTGGGTATGTACTTAATAGGTTCATTGAAGCCACTATTTTGAAGGGCTTTATTATAGTAGGGGGATGCCTTATTAAAAATAGCTTCTGAGGAAGATAGGGTAGAGATCCTACGGCTAATATTTGGGATGAGATTTTTAAATACTATAGGAGGATGGCAAGAGCATTTATTTATGTATTTAAAATTTTCATAATGTTTATGGTACGGTTTATAGGAAGCAGTAGGCAGATCTAGGTTTATATCTAGAAAATTAACATTAGAAAGGTTTGTGTCAATGGTAATTTTAAGATTAAAACTAGCGAAGGATTTTATTAAGTCTTTCCTGAACCTGTCTAAGTTATAGCCTATAGTGGTATGGGAAAGTATTAGACCATCATCACGATATAGCCCAATGGTATGGTTAGGGAATTTCTCTTTAAG
>OZ024741.1:337894648-337919648 GCA_964016885.1 Eledone cirrhosa
CAGGATTGGGGGGAGGGGTTGCCGTCCTTTTCCGGGGAGGCTTGGATCTCGCCATACGAGCCATCTTCCTGAACCCAGAAGTCGGTGGTGCTGGATGAGACCGGCAGCAAAGGCAATGCTTTCAGGATAGTAGTCGTCTACGCCCCAGCTGGGGCAGGACAGCTAGATTTCTTCAGACGTTTAGAGACCTTTCTTGGAACGTCCCGCTCTTTAATGTTAGTGGGTGACTCGAATGATATCTTGGATGCACACTGGGATTGTGTGGGTTAGTGGATAGGGGAGGAGGGTGCAAGAGCCTCACCAACCTGCTCAGGCGTTTTGAACTGTCTGACAGGTATCGAGTGGATCACCCGAATGTGCCAATGTGGACATGAACAAACCGCATCGGGTCAGCCAGATCATATCTCGATAGGGTATTCTGCAGAGAACTAGATAAGGCTAGTATAAGTTGTCCACAATTTAAAATAGTTGACTACACAGACCACAAATTTGTGATCTGTGAGATCGACATAGACAGACTTCATAAACAAGGATCCGGTTACTGGAAGCTGAACGCGTCTTTCCCGGCGCGCAAAGCCTACAGAGACTGGATTAGCGTATTAGTTAAGCGGGCGTTGACGGGAGCGGTCGTCAACAACAGGTAGTGGTTCGCCCTGAAAAGGGCAATTAAAGTAGAGTCGATTAGGTTTAGCAAAGAACTAGTGATAGAGGAAAATAGAGTAGAGGGAGAGCTAGTCAGAGAGCTAGAAGAGGCGTTTAGGACAGGCATCGCAACCGACGTGCTTGCGGCGAGATTGGCACTCGACCAATTCTTCAACGTAAAACACGAAGGCTGCGTTGTCAGAGCTAGAGCACGTGTTCTGAAATACGAGGGGACAAAAGCCGTTCCATGGGCCCAGGTGGCAGAGGTGCGACGTGGCAACAAAGCCACAATTCGGTCTTTGTCTGCCCAAAACGGGTGCGTGTTGCTCGAACCCAAGCAGATGTGTGAGGCTTTTCAGCAGCACTTTGCTGAACTGTTCGGGAGCAGCGGCGGGCCGGATCGGGGTATGGACTTCAGTGCATACCTCGACGGACTGCCTCGGCTCTCGACACTGCAGCATAGTGTTGCGAAAAGCCAATAACAGCCGGTGAAATATGGGAAGCGATGGCTAACTGCACGAGGAGTAAATCGCCAGGTTTCGATGGTCTGCCCTACAAGCTTTATGCATTTATGGCAGACTTGTTCAGTGACCTCTTGGCAGACGTCTACTGCAACTGGCAGCAGAACGGGAGCATTCCAAGTTTTGTGAGCCGGGAAGCAGTGGTGCTGCTGAGAAAAGACCCGAACAAGAGGGATGTTATCGATAACTTCAGGCCCATAACCCTGCTAAACGCAGAGTTCAAGATTTTGGCCAAGGTGTTAGCAATAAGGTTGGCGCTTGTCGTCAAGGGTCTGGTGGGAGAGGCGCAGACATACGCCATTCTGGACAGATCCATACACGACAACCTCCACCTCATGCGATACATCATAGAGAGTGTGGTTAAAGGACCTGGCACGGGTGGCGCCCTGATCAACTTGGATCAATCCAAAGCATTCGATAGGGTCGACCATCGGTACCTGGCGGCGGTCCTCGAGGCAGCCGGTTTCTGGCCAGTTTTCAGGGGTTGGATCGCTTAGATGTACGGCGGCATCTGCTCAGTTGTGAGGGTGAACGGTCACCTGTTGCAGCCGTTCAGCATCATGCGCTCGGTTCGCCGGGGCTGTCCCCTCTCGTCCCTCTTGTACGTATTGGCTCTCGAGCTGTTACTACACAAACTGGGGGTGATGAGGGGCGTCCCACGTGAACTAGGATGCGGGAAATACGAGTCGGCTTACTCTGACGACGTCACCGTGGTGGTGTCGAGCACCAGACACGTCCAGATGCTCGGCACCGCTCTCAAGGAATATGAAGCAGTGACAGGAGCAAAGATAATCCAGGAAAGGTTGGTGGGCTTGCAGCTTGGCACCTGGAGAGGAAAATCCATGACATCCGACAGCGCCGTGGGGCGTTGGACGTACGGACCGGTTAAATAGCTCGGCGTCTGGTGCGGACCGGACCTCCAGATGGAGAAAAACTGGAGCGAGGTGACGAGCAGGGTGGCCTCCCTCACCCAGAAATGGGCTGAGAGGAAGCTGTCCCTGAAAGGTCGGGCGGAGGTGGCGAATGCGTACATCGCATCCGTCATCTGCTACCGCCTCACCGTCGTCCCTTGCGCCGGCCCAACTCTCACCAAAATGGAGCGCCTCCTCTCCCGCTTTTTGTGGAAGGGACGTGCTCCCATGGACGATCCATCTGCTGTCAACACCCGTTGCGTGGAGGACTGGGCATGCCATGGCTGATGATGCGCAAACATGCGCTGAGGCGGCGACATCTCTGGTGCTTCCTTGATGGTGAACAGGTGTGGTCACCCTTCGCCAGGCACATTTTCCCACAGCTCGTCTCCTTGACGGAGTTGCAGTCCTGGGTCAGGAAAAGACCGAGGGATAGCGCTTGGAAACTGGAATGTCTCCAGGTGCTCACCGCCCTCTGCCAGCTAGGCACCAGTATCGGTGGAACATCCACCTCGGTGTTCTATAGAGGACTAGTGGAGGAGAAGAGCGACAACGTTCTCGGAGAGATCCTGGGCGTCGAAGAAGATCAGCTGTTTGCTCTCTTCCGGAGTACTTTCAGCCCAGGGCCTATGGATAACTTCCAAAAAACCCTGGCCTGGCAGTGCTACCGGGGAGCGCTGCTGGTTCGAGATAATCTCTACAGGCACGGAAGTGTCGTCAGCCGAGCCTGTCCGAGATGCGCGCAGAGTGACGAAACCGTCGTGCACTCGTTCAGTGCCCGAGCATTGCTGACTTGTGGAGCTATGTCGAACAGTTGCTGTCGCGTGTAGGACTGATCCGGTTATCGACTGATTCCATTGTGCAGATGGTCTCGCCGTCTTCCTTCGAGGAGGAAGGGCAGGCGGTTTTCATCTGCCTGGTGGCCATGGCGAAAGAGATTGTGTGGTGGACAAGGTTAAAAGGGTTAAAGACAGACACTTTCCTCTTCGGCGAATCCCTAATTAACTTTTTCAAGTTTCATTTGAAGAGGAAAATTAGGGTGGAGAGGCAAGTGCTGCCTTCTAGCAAGTTTGTTGAAAGGTGGGTGAATGTAGCGAGAATGGTCCAAGTGAACGAGACCGCTCTGAATATACGTCTGTAGTTTGAGAGATGGAAAAATTGAGAGAGGGCGCTTGCCCTGGTGGTCAGGGTGGCCGTGGTCTTTTGTGTGGTTTTCGCCACAAGTAACCCTCGGAGGTTTCCCCCCTATTGGGGAATTTTTCATTGTTTCAATTTTCATTTTTATTGTTTATATATATATATGTTTCTATGTCCTTTTTTTTCTTTTCTTATATAAATAATAATAATATTTACACGCACAAAACCCACATCGTACTGTCCTGTACCGTCTGTAATATTTTTCTTGATGTCAGCCCTTGTGGCCAATAAAGAAATCATTATTATTATTATTATTATTGGCGACCTACGTAGTAAATCGTATCATCGTGAGCTCCGCAAAGGTTTGTTATTTCCGTTTGTTAAAAATTGCCATTTATGGAAAATTTTTTATTGTTAACCATATATAAGCGCACATACATTGTTTTCCGAAAAGGACACCCAAAAAGATTGGGGCCTTGTACCCAAAATTTTAACTTTTATTATTATCCAAAAATTTCTTTGAAAAAAAAATGGCTAATTCCCCTCTGCACGAAGCAGCTGAAAGCCTTCCTCACAAAATAACACCTCACACCGACACCACCATTGTAAATGTTACTACGTTTGCCAACACAAAAAAAAATATAAGCAGTAGCAATATTTTAAATTTGTCTCAGGCAGACATTCATTTCCCGCCATTACCAATGACTGCAGGTGTTAAAGCCTCCACCACCACCACCACCGCGACAACCACCACCCCCACCACCACCGCGACAACAGAAACAAAAGAAGAAAAAAATAAATTAACTCGTGATGTCGAAATGAAATCAAGCAAAATGGACTCTTCCGCACCAAAGACGACTGACGTCACCACCACCACAACTGAAACTAAAATTAATATTAACACAAATAACGATAGCAACAACAACAACAATGACATTATAAAACCGACCCTCAGTTTCGCCATAGTAGCAAAACAGTTCGAAGCATTCACGGTAACTCAAGAGGATTTAGAAAATGCCAAACAAATGGTAAAGAAAGATGGGTACAGGGTCAGCCTCACCCCCCACCTAATAAAATGGAGCATCGGCGCCTATGCACCGTGTCGTATAGAACAATAAATGTAAAATCGCGCCGAGTGGAACGGGCATCCGAGTCCCAAATCCAAAAAGCTTTGGGACATGTGTGGGCAAGAAAAACCCACATCAGACGTGGGCAAAAGTATGGAACCGTGGATGTGTTCTTTGAAACACCAGAGGAGGCTAGAGAACACTCCATGGCCCCATTAAAAAGTGACGACTTCACACTCGTCCCAAGCTATTGTAGCCAGAGACTCGTAAAGATCAGGGTGACCCACGTTCCACCGGCCATCGAAATTCCCTGGCTAATAGCGGCTGTCCTCGCCGGCATCGAAGCCAACACGAAAATAATAGCAATAGCAAAAGAAAAGCAGGAAAACTGGTCCGGATCTGGGATGGAGCTCCTAATCCAAGCGGACCAAAAAAGCATTGAGGAGATCCCAGAGGTAATAGACCTCACTGACGGCAGCCACCTCACGGTAATTGTCGAGGGCAGAAGACCTAGGTGTGTCGTTTGTGGTGAAGGAACCCACCTAAGGGCTTTCTGCCCTCAGGCTAAAAGGTTGAGGCCACCTCTCCTACTCACCCCAGTGACACAACCATCAACACCACCAGTAGCAGAGATGGCAGCAACAACTGTAGCAGCAACAACAGAAGCAACTATAACAGCAACAACCCCAGCAACAGTAGCAAAACCAACACCACTACCACCACCAGCAAAACCAACACCACCACCACCCAACGCTTCAGAACTAGCACCAGCGCCTACACCATCCACCACACCACAACCAAAACTAACGGCTGTGGAGGATTTTCCACTCCCCGGCCTATCACAACTGGAGACAGATTGTGACGACGAGGAGTGGGAAACGATATCCGGAAAAAAAAAAGAAACCAAAAAAGAAAAAATTCTCTTCCTTCCCCCTCCAAAAACAAAATACAGAGGGAAACAAATAAACTAAGAAACAAAAAAGTTAGGACAGATATGCCACCATCCACACCAGCATCACCAACCCCATCAACCCAAACACCAACACCATCACCATCATTAACTCCAACACCACCATCACCTACACCACAAAAGCCACCAAAATGCGAAACAGAAACAAACCCACAACAAACGCAAACAAAACAAAACAACCAAAACGATACACACTACACAGCATTAAATTTGAACAACAAGCAATTATTACACTACATCCAACACAACACCAGCATCACAGAAAAAGACTACACAACAACCCCAAAATTCACACCACCTCCACACATACAAATCACTCGCATCACACAGAAAACGTACATGACACTAAAACAAAAATTCCCCAAAGACATCGGAGACTTCCGACAAGCACTCTCCAGGAGGATTTATAAGGACATCCTTCCTGAGGAGGCCACAAGCAGTGAAAAGGATGGAAAAACCGTCCTTCCCCTACGAGAAGTAAGGTATGTGGTCTTTCCCATCTTTTCCACTCCTTTTCAACATGACCTCAATCAGAATAGGCAGCATAAATGCGCGTGGCTTGGGGTCGTCATGGAAGCAGGGCCACCTGCTCAACGACCTCAGGTCACTAAACATAGATGAAGTGGCCATCAGCGAGACCAGAATCTCCGAAGCACAGGCTTTCGCACCGATCTTCGGCGGCTACGATGTGTACGCATCTCCCAGCCGTCCGGGATCGGGGGAAGGAGTTGCTGTGCTTTTTCGGAGAGGTTTGGATCTTGCCATACGGGCCATCTTCCTGGACCCAGAAGGTAAGTTGGTGGTGCTGGACGTGACCAGCGGAGACGGGCAAGCTTTCAGGTTAGTGGCCGTCTATGCCCCGACAGGAGCAGGGCAGCCTGATTTCTTCCGGCGTCTGGAGACCTTTCTTGGAACGTCCCGCTCTTTAGTGTTAGTGGGCGACTGGAACGGGATCTTAGATGCACGCTGGGATTGTGTGGGATTAGTGGATAGGGAAGGAGGGTGCAAGAGTCTCACCAACCTGCTCAGACATTTTGAACTGTCTGACAGGTACCGAATGGATTTCCCGAATGTACCAATGTGGACTTGGACAAATCGCATAGGGTCATCCAGATCATATCTAGATAGAGTATTTTGTAGGGAAATAGATAGGTCTAGCATAGGCTGTCCACAATTCAAGATAGTCAGCTACACGGACTACAAATTCGTGATCTGTGTGCTTGACTTAGATAGGCTTCATAGGCGAGGACCCGGCTACTGGAAGCTAAACGCGTCCTTACCAGCGCGCAAGGCCTACAGAGACCGGATTAGCGAACTAGTTAAGCGGGCGTTGACGGGGGCCATCGTCAACAACAAGTGGTGGTTTGCTCTGAAAAGAGCAATTAGAATAGAGTCTATTAGGTTTAGTAAGACTTTAGCAATAGAGAAAAATAGAGCAGAGGGAGAACTAGTTAGAAAATTAGATGAGGCGCTTAGCAAAGGCATCGCGACCGACGTACTTGCGGCGAAATTGGCCCTTGACCAATTCTTCAATGCAAAGCACGAAGGCTGCGTTGTCAGAGCTAGGGTGCGTGCTCTCAGACACGAGGGGACGAAAGCCGTTCAATGGGCCCGAGTGGCGGAGGCGCGTCGTGGCAACAAAGCCACGATCCGGTCTTTGGTGGACCACGACGGGCGCATGCTACTCGATCCCGGGCAAATGTGTGAAGCTTTTCAGCGACACTTCGCTCAACTGTTCGGGGGCAGTGGCGGGCCGGATCGAGAGATGGACTTTAGTGTCTACCTCGACGGAATGCCGCGGCTTTTGGCCACTGAGGCGGAGTGTTGCGAAAAGCCGATAACAACCGCTGAAGTACGGGATGCAATGACTAGTTGCACAAGGGGTAAATCGCCTGGTTTGGATGGTCTGCCCTATGAACTTTACGTACAAATGCCAAACTTGTTCGGAGGCCTCTTGGCGGACGTCTACTGCAACTGGCAACAGAACGGGAGAATTCCCAGCTCTGTGAGCCGAGGAGCGGTGGCGCTGCTGAGAAAGGATCCGAACAAGGGGGATAACATAGATAATTTTAGGCCCATAACTCTGCTAAACACAGAGTTCAAGATTTTGGCCAAGGTGCTAGCAAAGAGGTTGGCGCTTGTCGTTGGTGGTCTGGTGGGAGAGGCACAGACATGCGCCATTCCCGACAGATCCATCCACCTCATGCGATACATCGTAGAGAGGGTAGCTAGGGAACCTGGCACGGGTGGGTCTTTGATCAATTTAGATCAGTCGAAAGCCTTCGATAGGGTCGACCATCGTTACCTAGCGGCAGTCCTGAGGGCGGCTGGCTTTGGGCCCGTCTTCAGAGGCTGGATCGCTGCCATGCACAGCGACATCTGCTCTGTAGTGAGAGTGAACGGTCACCCTTCGGAACCGTTCAACATCATGCGCTCGGTCCGCCAAGGATGTCCCCTCTCGTCCCTATTGTACGTATTGACTCTCGAGCCATTACTGCACAAACTGGAGACGTTGAGGGGGGTCCCGCGCGAACTAGGATGTGGAAGATCCGTGTCAGCATATGCCGACGATGTCACCGTAGTGGTGGCGAACGCCAAACACATCGAGGCGATCGGCACTACACTAAGAGAATACGAAGCGGTGACAGGAGCAATGATCAACCAGGAAAAGTCAGTGGGCCTGCAGCTCGGCACCTGGAGAGGCAGGTCCATGCCGTCCAACAGCGTCGTCGGGCGCTGGACGGACGGACCGGTTAAATTGCTAGGGGTCTGGTTCGGTCCAGACCTCCAGACGGACAAAAACTGGGACGAGGTGACGAGCAGGGTGGCTTCCCTCACCCAGAAATGGGCCGAGAGGAAGCTATCCCTGAAAGGTCGAGCGGAGGTGGCGAATGCGTACATCGCATCCGTCATCTACTACCGCCTGACCGTCGTACCTTGTCCTAAGCCCCGCCTGACTGCGCTGGAGCGTTTCCTCTTTCGCTTCTTGTGGAAGGGACGCGCTCCGATGGTCAGGCGGTCCATCTGCTGTCAACACCCGCTACGTGGAGGGCTGGGCATGCCGTGGCTGATGATGCGCAGACACTCGTTCAGGCTACGACATCTCCACCTCTTCCTCGACGGTGATCAGGTGTGGTCGCCGTTTGCGAGACACGTTTTTCCCCAGCTCGTCTCCTTGACGGAGCTGCAGTCCTGGGTCAAGCGAAGACCGAGAGGGAGCGCTTGGAGACTGGAATGTCTTCAGGCGCTCACAGCCCTCGACCAATCAAGCAATGTGATCGGTGGAAACTCCACCTTGGCGTTCTATAGGGGATTAGTGGAGGGGAAGAGCGACGACGTACTTGGAGAAACTCTAGGCGACGACGTACTTGGAGAAACTCTAGGCGTCGACGAAAATCAACTAGCCAATCTCTTCGGAAGGACTTTCGGGCCGGGGCCTATGGACAACTTCCAGAAATCCCTGGCCTGGCAGTGCTACCGAGGAGCTTTGCCAGTTCGGGATAAACTCTACAGACATGGAGGTGCCGTCAGCCGGGCATGTCCGAGATGCGCGCAGGGCGACGAAACCGTCCTGCACGCACTCGTCCAGTGTCCGAGCATTGCTGACTTGTGGGTTTATGTCGAACACCTGCTGTCACGTGTAGGACGGATCCAGCTATCAGCTGAGTCCATCGTGAGGATTGCCCCGCCCCCTTCCTTTAGCCGGGAAGGGCAGGCAGTTTTTATCTGTCTGGTGGCCATGGCGAAAGAGATAGTATGGTGGACACGTTTGAAAGGGCTGAAGACGAGCACTTACCTCTTCGGTGATGCCCTGATTAACTTTTTCAAATTTCATTTGAAAAGGAAAATCAGGGTAGAGAGGGAAGTGCTCTCTTCCCAGCATTTTGTTGAAAGATGGGTGAGAGAAGCAAGTATGGCCCGAATGAATGGGCCTTCTCTGAGTATGTGTCTGTAAATTAAAGGTGGAAAACTGGGAGAGGGCACTTGCCCTGGTGGTCAGGGCCACTGTGGTCTTTTAATGGGCTTTCTCCACAAATGTCCCTCGGAAGTCTCCCCCCTATTGGGGAATTTTTCTTTGTTATTTTATTTCAACCTCTGTTTTTTTACACGCAGAAATGCCCATTTGTACCGTCCTGTATTGTCCTTAATGTCTACTTTATGTAAACCCTTGTGGTTAATAAAGAAAACATTATTATTATTATTATTATTATTATTATTATTATTATTATTATTTCCAATGTAATTAGTGAGATTAACAATTGATAGTAAGATACTGTAGGTGAATTTTTATCCTTAAAATATAATAATCCCTTTGGGCATCGATGTGAGAAATCATTTATTTCGGCGAATATGCCGCTAAGGAATAATCATTGTTACTCGAAGTCTGTTTTCAATAATCCACAAATACGAGAACACAATTGTGTTGCAATCACTTAATGATCAATACAATCCAGCAACTTCAAATGGCTGTTTATATGAGTATGTGCATTGAGCTGTTGACCGGTCCCATCTTAGTATTCTGATATAATGGCATTGCCATTCACATCCCCTTATCTACGGCATGTCACCAGAGTTCTTAGAGATCATCGCCTCTGTCAATTTTATGAGTTATCTCTTGGTGTTGGCGGTGTAGGTGAGTTTATACTAGGGTCACTTCTTAATTTTACTGACAAAGTTGTTCTTGGTCTTCTTTTATCTGATTTATATCCGAATAAAACATTATTTTGCCAGAAGAACTATTTCAATGTTAATGATCTTTCTCAAAACTTTAGAAAATACGAAAATGTTCCTTGTTTGTAGAGATGTTTGTATTTTATCTAAAAATACAACCCAGTGATTCCCATTTAGCCTCCTGTTTTTATACAGCTTCTTTGCATATCTCCTTTGAACATTCTTTGGGGAGTTGCACATGTTGAAATACTCAAAATCCTACATCGCCCACCATTTTCCGTTCAGTTGCTCATCGCCCACCAAACAGTTGAAATCACCCATCGGTGGACGATAACGCTCAGCTTGGGAAAGCCTGTCCTAAATAATAGCTGGTTATCTACCTTGATTATATCTCCTGGAATGAAGAGTTGCTAAGATATAGCATGTTGCTGCCGTTAATTATATCTCCTGGAATAAAGTGATTTTAGGTTATAGCCAGTTACCTCCCTTGGTGTATATCTCCTTGAATGAAGAGATCTTAAGTAATACCTAATTATTTCCCTTGATGATATCATTGAATGAACAATTCCTAAGAGATAGTTACCTCCCTTGGTTATATCTTTCGTGATGACAATTCAGTCAGAAGTTTACTATAAGTCTTCTACCTGGTTGCTCAATCTGCTAGAAATAGCAACCAAATTGACCTCATATTACACGCTACAATGAAGGACACTTGAAGTAATGTAGTTATATGTCTGAAAACAAGGTGGGTTGGTCATGGCTGACATGTCATTTTATCGTAAGTCTCCTCGGTTAGTGTTAACCTGGGGCTAAACAACAACTCTATAGGTATTTTGATACAACAATGAATGATATCTAACTGGTTTCTTGAACTGCCAGAAATAGCAGCCAAATCTTCTTTATCCTCTTGATGTATAGGGAACATCGATAATGTGGTTCTATATGTTATGGTATGGTCCTGTAACTCCTCACACCATTTCTCAGGGCACTTTTTAAAACCTGGCAGCGTCCAGCTCCTCTCCAGGTCTAAATATAGACATTTTTTTTCTAGAGAAGGATAGAAAATGAGAGAATTAAAGTGAGAAAGAAATATAGATGAAAAATTAACTCTAGTACTTTACTGGTACTAGTTTTTTTTACCTCAAAAGGATGAGAGGCAAAATTGACCTATATACACTGTCTGAAAAAAGTTGGGATGGTTTCAGCTGGAATATCTTTCATTATAGGCTATTTTCTGTTATTTTATTTGTTTGATTGTTTCTTTTAGAGCGGGATTTAAATTCAAAGAGCAGAGAACTGAATGAAATCTCATTTGAATTTTAACCTTTCACCAGAAACGAGGAAATGGTATCATCTTGTTGTCAGTTCCGATGACGAGTGTTTGTGTCTTTCGAACAATGGATCAGCCTCTTCATAAAATTAACTGGCTAAGCCACCTACAAATTAGTGTACCTTTAACCTAGTTCTCAGGGAGATTTAACTTTAAAGAAGATCCTGTTTAAACCAACAACAGCTAAACCTTTTTTTTTTTACAAACTTTGGAATTAGCCGGAGGACTTATCGTAAATCTCCTAAAATGCTGGAATTTTCTGCAAAATGCATGAATAAGAAATGCTGGAAATTCCCACATTATCCATGAATGTCGATAAGTCTGGTCACTAAATTAATTTTGTTCTAATAGATAACTGTTTTATTTAGCTTAGTTTGACATTTCCTAGATCCTACTTAAGAGAAAAAAAGAACAAATGTAAGTTCACATGCATTTCCTTTCAATGAAAGTTTATTATTAAATAGCACACGAGAGCGGTAGATTGGCCATATTGGTAGTATTGGATAACATGCTTTGCAGCATATAGTTATGTCCCTTTACGTTCTGAGTTCAAGTCCCGCTGAGGTTAACTTTGCCTTTCATCCTTACAGCGTCAATGAAATAAAGTACCAGTAATGCACTGAGGGCTGATTAAACCGACTTTCCCCACCCTCCAAAATTGTTGGTCTCAGGCCTAAATTAGAAACCATTATCAAATTGCATATTTTAGCTATTTAATAGTGATGAATGAATTGCTTGTCTTAGACCAGAAATCTCACACTCTAGGACAGGCATGGGCAACCTTTTTCGAGAAGCGGGCCACATGAGATATAGCTCATCATCGGGTGGACCGTAAGCACTAATTTACATTCATTCCCACATTAAAAAAATAGGGCAGTAACTCAGGTTGTTTTGATTTGTTTCTTCAGAATTTGTACACATTTTCCTTGAATGTAAAAGTGATAGAAAGATAAATTACGAATGAAAAGTTGGGGTAAAAAATCAGAAAGATTTCACTTTATTGACTTAGGCGAGCCATTCAGAAACCTTCGTGGGCTGCATGTGGCCTCCGGACTGCAGGTTGCCCATTACTGCTCTAGGACTCAAAATGGTGATTACATCTAGGAGAGAGGCACAGATGGGCAAAAGTGAAATGATTGGTGGTGGTGGTGGTGGGGGGGGGGGGTGATTTCTAACAGTTATAATGCTTAATCTGCAATACAGCTGATAGGCTGCTCTCTATTTATATATTTTTTCCATCAAAATTAGTACATAAATAGAATATATGGATTAGTACAAAATGTCGGAGAACACATTTTCCTTAATTCTGTTTCTACTTTTGGTAAATTCCCTTTTTCTTGTTTTCACTTTTGATTGTATTTCATGGGAAAATAGCAATAAATTGAATTGTATGAAGATTGGCTGAAAAGTTCATAGGCTGACCAAGATACTCTCATGGAATGACCAAATGAGGTTTATTTTTCCACATAGACCCTGGAAAGAAACAATGCAGTTATTGATAAGAAGATTTGAAATTAATGCATGCAAGATTTTATAGCTCTAGCATCTCTCCTTCATAGTCAGCCAGTGGAACTGGAGGTGGCAGGGGGCATACCCCTCCCAATAATTATATTTTTCTCCACAAACTACCAAAACGCGCATCTATTTGTATATGTGCTACAATTTATGTACATGTTATGTTTATCACATATCAAAGTTTTTTATATCTTGGTTGATATTTGATAATAACAGCTAAACGAATCATTACAACTAAATTGACCAAATTTGCCCCCCCCCCCCCCCCCCCCCCTCGCGTCCAAATTCAGAAATGCTTCTGCCACCCCTGATTATATATATATATATATACGAGGGTCAGCCGAAAAGTTAATAAAATGACCAAATGAGGTTTATTTTTCAAGATAGTCTCTGTAAAGAAACAATGCATTTATTAATAAAAAGAGTTGAAATTAAAGATTTCACAGCTCTAGCATCACTCATTCATAGTCAGCCTATGAACTTTTTACAGCCTACTCTCATAGTACAAAATGTTACAGGACAAATTTTCCGTTTCAAATTTTCTTTAATTCTGTTTTCTCCATTTTATTGTATTTCATGGGAAAATTACAATAAACATTATTAAAATAGAAAACAAAAATTGTTCTGCCATGTGCCAAAGAAAAGCAGTTTGTGGCAGCATCCAGCCTGCGAGCTGTTGTTGAAGACCACTGCCTTAGGCACTATTAGAAGACAATTTGTGATATTAGATAGCAAACTGTACTCTCAGGTCTCGAATAATCATCCCCACCCTGCTTATTGATTTTTCAATTTTTTCTAATCCTTCAACTCTTATTCCACCCACCACCTATTATTTGGGATCCGAGAGTATATAATGAACTGGTAACTCTTATTGAAGTCGTAAGGGTGCTGTAATGACATACAACGGGTTATAGGTATTTTAAAAAACCTGGTGGAGACTATCCCCTCTCCAGCCAATATCTTCCAGAGAGAGAGAGAGCTATACATATATAGACCTATCTATTTATATGTATATATATAGAGAAAGAGAGGGGAGAGAGAGGGAGAGAGAGAGAGAGAGAGAGAGAGAGAGAGAGAGAGAGAGAGAGAGAGAGAGAGAGAGAGAGAGAGAGAGAGAGAGAGGCAGAGAAAGAGATAGAGAGTGAGAAAAAGAGAGAGTGAGTGAGTGATAGAGAAGAAGCAATAAAGAGATATAGAGGAAGTATCAACATCAGTACTAGACTGATACTTTTTTTTATCAACCTAGAAATGATGAAAGGCAGGTTTTCAATTCATAGCACGGAGAGCAGGAAAAAATATGGCAAAACATTCTATCTGACATTCTAACGACTGTAAATGGCAAGTTAGGGTGGTTGATTGGCAGAATCCTTACAGCTTCAGAGAAAATACCTAGCAGTTTTTAGTTATGGACTTTTATGGTTTAAGTCTAAATCCAGTTGATTAAAAATATAATACTAGTTAAGTACTGGGTTCAATATAATTGTCTGTTCACTCCATGAAAATGTTTGGCCTTTGTGTGTATGCTAGAAACTATTATTCCTTTGTCACTTCAGTCACAAACTTGGACACTGCTTCTCATAATGCAGAGTCTAAAAGTCTAAAGTTTGTCTCAAACCAGGAGGCTCATCAGGCTGGTGCTTATCCTGATTTTCATGGTGTGAAGTGACTGAGAGTATAAGATGCCAGTTCATCACAGAGTTAAACATTCAGCTACTTTTGGTACTCATCTTTAGCTGAGTATACTGGAGCAATGTAAAATGAAGTGCTTTGCTAAAAAAATACAACACTCAAGCCAGTCCAGGAATTGAACCCACAATATTATGATTGTAAGTCCAACGCCTTTACCCAGATGATATCCAAAATACTGGGGCTTCCTTTTCATGTCAGTTGCTGTCTAGACCATCGCTGTCCTTGATCCTTGGAGAGCCTTTTCCTTCTGCAAAATCATGTGGTGTACATCCCGCAGGAGGTAGGAGCTCTGTGAGGTCAAATGGCTAATGCAGCAGGTATCACTGGCTATTCTCCACAATAATGCTTTCGCCATCTTTTACATGGAGTACAGGTAAGAGTGTAGAGTCTGCCACTATCATTGTAATACATCGGATCAGCAATAAATTTATTCGTCATTATTAGATGATAAATAAGTGTGGTAGATTGACAGTAATTGGTAGAGCTATGGCCCTTTACATTCTGAGTCCAAATCCTGCTGAGGTTAGCTTTGCCTCTCATCCTTACAGGGTTGCTAAAATAAAGTATCAGTAATGCACTTGGGTTAATCTAATCGACTTTCCCCTTCCCCAAAATCGTTGGCCTTAAATCAGAGACCCTTATTAGATGACAAATAGCAGCAACATATAATAATGCCTGACTACGATCAACTTGAGCTCATCAGTCAATACACACACATACACAAACACAGGCATGGACACACAGACACACACACTTTGCTGAAGTGTACAATAAATTTATAATTGCATATGTACAGCATGGAGTTAATCGAGACTGCATAAATGTGTATATGAATTTACACATTCACATTAAGACAATAGACATGTAAACATGCCATATATACATATTTACCTGTAAACCAAAGAAAGGCTAAATATCTTGAATCACCTCTTGACATTTTTGGGTTTCTCATCAGAAGATATGTACATCATATAACTTCTAAATAACCCAAACTGAGAAGGTTATATAACATATCACTTATAATGGTACCCTGAAATGGAGGTATTAAAATGTATATTACACTCGTCAACAATTTTTGGAAAGTTGTGTGCTTCTTAAATGAGATTATTTAATTCTTATGTATTTTTATGTCCTGAATCCAAATATCACCTTGATAAATGCTTATTAGCTACAGGCTTAAAGATACACAACATGTAATATTTGATTATTTTATTATAATGTACAACATGTGTCATTATGTTTTAAGATCTATTCCGTATCTATTCTCTGCCTTTTTGCTTGATGCTTATAGTGGGCTGAAGTATCATCTCTTGCCAATGTCTAGCAATAGTCTACAAGCATTGTTGTGCTCCATTTGACCTAGTACTGCTTTTCCATGGTTGAAATATCTTTATGAAACCTATCATCATGTTTGTCAATAACTACCCCACAGTTTGCTGAAAAAAGTCTAAATATGAGTCCAAAAAGTGGATTTTAAGTGAAATGTTACTTCCCATGTTCTTGTAAGCTTTGATGAGGTTTTCTCCTAATCCTTCATAGTTTCCTTCCCTTCTGTTTCCGAGAAATTCCTTCGCCACTAACTTGAATGCTTCCCAAGCAGCTTTCTCCTCCCTATGAAGGGCTGATTCAAAGTCACCATCTTTAAGAAGCTCTGGAATGTAAGGACCAATGAAGACTTCCTCTTTTATCTGAGCATCGCTCAGTGAGTGGAATTTTGATGCTAAATACTGGAATCCCTGACTGGAATTGTCCATAGCTTTTATAAAGTTTTTCATGAGCCCTAGTTTTATGTGTAGAGGTGGTAGAAAAATTTAGTTTGGTTCAGTGAGAGGTGACTGTTGAATATTTTTCATGCCAGGCTTCAATGATTGACGAGGTGGCCAGTCTCTCCTGATATAGTTGGAACTTCTTGCGTGGCTCTCCCATTCACACAGAAAGCAGCAGTACTTGGAGTACCCGTCCTGCAAGCCCATCACAAGAGCAACAACGTTTAAGTCACCACAGAGCTGTCATTGATGTTCATCATATTTTATGCATTGCAACATATGCTTTATATTCTCATAAGTTTCTTTCATATGTGATGCATAGCCCACAGGAACTGATGGTTCACTATTGCCATTATGCAGCAATACACCTTTCAGACTAACTTTTGATGAATCTATGAACAGCCTCCAGTGACTAGGTTCATATTCAATATTAAGTGCTTCCATCATACCATTAATATTGTTGCAGGCCAATAAATCACTTTCCATTATGAAGAAATTGCTGAACTGCTGCTGACGGTCACAACATTTTGAAATCTTCACATCAACTGCTAGGAGATTCCTTTGCCGAAGACGAGAGCCCAGCAGCTCTGCCTTGTTCTTAGGTAGTTGTACACACACACACACCACACACACACACACACACACACACACACACACACACACACACACACACACACACACACAATTATAAGTGTGAAGAGCTGGTGACGCCGCCGCTCAAGCCACGTAACGTGGTTCAATCCTCCCCACAATACTGAGGTCATAACACTAATTGGGAATATCTTCCTCGGACTTCTTGACAAACACTTCCCACCCCAATACCACTACCACAATATCATCAACAGAAACACTGTTAACCTTTCGTGCAGCACTACACCCAACTTTGCACAAAATATTGCTTCCTCTAACAACGCAAAACTCTTCTCTAACAGAAATATCAACGATATTAGTGGTGAGCAAACTAGGAGGGGTAACTGTCTAGATAGATCATCGTGCCCCCCTCAACAATAGATACCGAGAACGAAACGAAGTCTACCAGAGCAACGTGAGGACGGAACATTCCAACAAGGCCTACATCGGATTAACGGCCTATGAGTTCAAGACACGGTACTACCAACACCAACATCCATTTAGAAATCCAACCCGGTGACACGCTACAGCACTTCCTAACCATATTTGGGACCCCCAAGACAACAATATCACCTATTATCTAAAATGGAGCCTCCTTTCCAAGGCAAAATCTTACATGGGAGGACGCAGCCCGAACAATTTATTCTCGGAGGAAACAATCCAGATGCTGTTTGCCAAGGACCAACTATTAAACAAAAAGGATGAACTCGTTACCTTATGTAAACACAGAATATATAGGACATATCTTGCTTTCAAACCCCCTCACGACCCAAGTGGGTAGATCTTGGTTTTAATATCCTTCCCACTTCCACACTAAGATAGAGGAAGCCCTAAGCATTCTTAGGTAGAAATAGAATATTTTCATTATTATAAACATATATATATATATATATATATATATAGGACCAGCTTTTTTCTGTATAGTTATAGCTGCACTTATCTACCAACTAAAGACGAATGCTCTTCCGGCTATCAAATATGAGGTAAAATCCTATCAAATCTTAACTATGCAGACGATCTAGCCATCATAAGTTACTCTAGAACTGATTTGCAAAACGTTCTGAATGTACTGGCCAAACATTCGCTAGAAGCTGGCTTACACATCAACATCTCCAAAACAAAGTGTATGACAACTGATAAAAACAATGACAACTCACAATCTACAACCAGCAAATTGCTCAAGTTACAGAGTTTGTATATCTCGGTCACAAACTAGCATCCAACAACAATGGAATGGTCGTTGTGCAATATCGCATAACTCTAGGTTGGGAAGCTTTCAACGGGAACAAGGAAGTATTAACATCAAAACAAGTTTCCTATCATTTGAAGGCTAAGATCTTCGATACTTACATCCTACCAGTTGTGTTATATGGTCTTGACTGTTTTAATTGGACGACAAGGTCATTTCAGAAGCTCTCTACATTCCAGAACCGCACCATGTGACTTATGACTGGCAAGCGGCTCAGCCAACGTATCTGTATCAGTGAGCTGCTCACCATCACCAGGCTTAGACCAATCACATCAGTTGTCAGGTCAAGAGTGCTTAAACTGTACCATCATATCAAAAGATCAACTCTTGGTGTGAGTAAGCTATGCCAGGAAGGAAAGTTGGCTGGCAAGAGAAGCAGAGGCCGGCAGCCAAAACGATGGCTTGACAATGTCAACTTATGTATTGGACTTGACCTTTGCTCTTTAAACTCTGCTGTTGGTGATCGAACTTTGTGGAGAAAAATATCTCATGTTGATGCGCAGTCTGCAACTGGCGGAGTTTAGCGTCTGGATGTATAGGACCAGCTGAATAGATACCTGTAACACATGCACAGACCTATTACTCACAGCTTTAGCACGAGGCACAAGTTTAATCGCAGACATTCCTGTACTGACGCAATGGCACGCCACGTATATAGAGTAAATGTGTACTATCATATAAACATATATTAGACCAGCGCGTAAGCACCATCAAGAACTATAGCGTTAGAATTGTTAAAGAAATATATTAGCTAGCATTCAACTCTATTACTTCCTTTTGCTAAGGTATTGCCATAGCTTTGATATACCTGTTAAAATTACATTTTGAGGCATTTCTTATATAAAATAGGAATCCATAATACTATATATTCTCAGCTAACTCACGATAGCGCGAGAACCGAAATAACTAGAACTATCTTTAAGATTAATAGTAGATTTATTGGTGTTTGAAATAAGTAAATTAGTGAATGAAGCGTTTTTCCCGGGCCATAGAGCAATTGATAACTAGATTTCTCTACGAGGAGGGGAAATCGTAATAAATTATGAATGCTAAGCCGTTTAGCCAATTGAAAGAAAAATCAAATTAACAAACACATAAATACACTACGCCATTCTCTTTGACTTAAATACGCCGAAATTAAAATTATTTCGTTGTTTCTTTTTCTTTTTCTTTTTCTTTTTCTTTTTCCTTTTGAATTTAATGTAGCTCAGTACAACGCCATTTTTACAGATTAGAAATATTTAATACGGAAAAATTCTCTCTTAATAGCGTATGTGCGCAACTGACTAGCTTAACACTTTCAGGTCAATCAGTCTACCTACCCATTTCCTCTTGCTTTTTATCCTGTCTAGCCCCTTTCACGAGTGTGATACAAGTGTCATAAATATTAATAGTTGTTTCTACTTTTGGCACAAGGCCAGCAATTACCCAGTACATTACTTGTACTTTATTTTTTCGATCCCATAAGGATGAAAGCAAAGTTAACCTCGACGGGATTTGAACTCAGGCCGTAAAGGGACGTAACTATGCTGGAAAGCATGGCGTCCGACCCTCTACCGGACGCCATGCTTTCCAGCGTAGTTACGTCCCTTTACGGTCTGACTAGACATTTAGTAGGACTAAACCAGTCATTTGAACAAGCACCCTCACACCGATTACTGACCATTCCTAGAGAAAAACAAAAAGCAAGAGAACTTTTAAGATTTTTTTTTTTTGCTTTGACTTTCTTGATAAGTTCAGCTAGATTTCCGCCGTTCGAATACTGGTGCTTTAGTTCAAATTTAGCTGTCGAAACGGCTGGAGCTCAGCCGTCGGGGTCCTGAATCTTTTCATATATATATATATCTATATACACACACACATATATATATATATATAAATGTTTATATATAAATATGTATGTATATTTGTTTATATGTGTTTGAGTGTATGTGTATATACACATGTAGCAAGAGTTGCCTCCCTTGTTGTGACGAAAACATCACCAATAGAGTAACGCTCTCTAGACGGGAAGTAGATGGCGTTGCTTCCCGTTGGGGTGGCAGCCCTTTTTGTCACTTCCGTTCCAGCATCTATAAAGGGAATAACTTTCAGCTCTCTCCCTCTCATTTGCCTTTTCGGCTCCTGGCCTACGGCAAGGCGCGTTCGCTTGGCAACCACACGGTAACTAATAACTTTGCTTCATTCTTTCATCTATTCATTGACATGTCAACTATACTGTTCTATATAACCACAAATTGTTGATTAAATATTATACACGCAAACCACGTCTCTCTTGTTATATTCATACACACCAGTAATTTGTTATACACACATATCGTGTTGAGGTAACATAAATGTCAGAATAAAACAAAACCCATACAAATAGAAGAGCATCCTTAACTATTCTAAGAACCGATGAAGAAATATGGAAGTTGTCTTTCTTATGATAACAAACATGGTGTCATTGAGTCAGACGATTATATATTGAAAGAAACGTTTGAAGAAAAATTCACTTTCAGCCCACAAAAATAACAACGAATTGCTCTTTAGGTTATTTGTGTTCTCAGAAGTTGTAATGAAGCCTACATTATCCTTTAAAGCATAACCCTTTTCATACTAAACGCCTGAAAACTTCCCTTCTTCTCCAATATATGATGTATGACCCACCCTTAACTCCTGGAGGTGTCAAAGAGGCGTTGTATGACAATCGGCATTCTAGGGCATTTCCAGGTCTAAATACCACACATTGTATCCAGAAAAATGATAGAGAGAGTGGGAGAATGGAAATGAATAAGAGATATAGAAGTGGTGTTTTTTTTTATGAACCCTGAAAGGCAAAGTTCACCTCGGTGGGGTTTGAACTCAGTGAGCAGAGAGCCGAAACGAATACTGCAAAACATTCTATCCGATGTTCTTACGCCTTTAATATTCTACAATACGAAACGTTATTTTACAGCATTTATATTTAATCTGAAAAGCTTATATATGTAAGGATCTTTGTTGTAATACTGCGGATTGATAAGGAGAAAAGAAGTTATATTACTAAATCCCTCCAAATTCGTGATTATTTGGAAATCTTAGACATAATTTATTTATTTAATATATGTTTGTATATAAAAAAGAAAATGTTCGCTCTACATGGCTGAATACAATAAATGGGTTCATTCTACTGACATGGCTATAAAATTGAGGTTTGTTTGCATAATTGCAAACGAATTGAATGTTATTATTGATATCGGCAGAGGGTCGGGCATGCTTTCCAGCATAGTTACGTCCCTTTATGATCTGAGTTCAAATCTCGCCGAGGTTAACTTTGCCTTTCATCCATACGGGGTCGATAAAATAAAGTACCAATAATGTACTGGGTAATTGCTGGCCTTGTGCCAAAAGTAGAAACAATTATTAATATTCGAAAAACTCAGATTACATTTGTTTGTGTGTATATATATATATAGAACCCATATATATATATATAGTAATAAGAATATTCATATTTATATATGTTTGATACTACTATAAATATGGAGGGTAGTACTAAATACTAGCCGGTTACCGGTATGACAAAAGGCTCAATGCAAATTTTCAAGTGTTTTACAGAGCCAAGATACAAAGTGTTAAAACGATCAAATTTTAGTTTAGAACATTTATTTGCTGACGATTGTTTCTTCCAGAGGGAAGTCTGGAATCATCGGAGCATAGGGAATGTCGAAACATGTTACTAAAATCCTAGTCATTTAGAACATTTAGGCTACATAATTGTTGTTAGTGTCAAAGGCATCATGTGGAGAGTCAGGAGTTAAAAAGATGTTCTGCTTGAAAGAACACAATTACATGCAGTACTGGTTGAAAGTGTAAGGTGTATAAGCGAAAAGCACAAGCAAAAAAATACAGGCAAAAAAAGGGTTACAAGCAAGGAAAATTGGTGTACAATGCAGGAGTAAATACAGTCAATATGGCATGTATGAGGAAAGAGTTATAATGCAGTTGAAATAAACATATTTTGTGTGGGGTGTTAAAGCATGTTATAAGTGTTTAAGATAGTGTGCAATTTGTTAGAGAGGCATGTGGTGATAACGCAGGTATTTGTTATGTAAGGTGTAATGCAAAGCACGTGATAGAGATGGATATGTGATTTTCATACAAGTGTTTTTGTGTTGTAGTTCGTATTGATGTGTATATGTTGTTTGTAACTCATAACCATGGGATTATTTTGAGTTGTTTATAGTCAATAGGTGTTTCTTTGTTAAATGTAAATTCCACCGAATTACTGGCCATGTTGTTATTGTAGGTATATTATCTTATGCATTTTTTATCTACAAATTATCTTTTCTAGGGTTTGTATTAACCGTTATTAAGCTGTTGGTAAACCGTTAGGTTGCTTAATTTTATGAGTTTACACAGGAAGTTGTAAAGGGAGTTAATAACAAAGGGGGTAATTAAGTTTGTTGATAAATTAAGGGTTGTTTTAATATTGTAGTAGTGTTATTAATTAATCTTTATAGAGTATATAAAATATTATTGCTTATATAATTGTTATCTTTTAAACTTGTGTGGGGGGAGTTAAAAACATTTTTTAAATTATTTTATTATTTTATTATAATTAGAAAGTTTTTACATAGTTAGTATATGTATATAAGGTATATATATATATATATGTGAGAATGTATGTATATATATATATATATATATATATATATATATATAATATAAGATCAAAAGATGGTTAAAGGAGTTCCATATATTTTATTATTTTAATATATGGAACTCCTTTAACCATCTTTTGATCTGATATTATGCATACTCCAGTCCCACAAACTGTAGAGTGCTTCTTATCCGATATCTGCATTGCTTTATTGTACTACAACAAAACTCACCTCCTACATATATATATATATATATATATATATATACATATATATATACATATATACACATATATGTTAATTGCAGGGTATCAATATGAGGCTATTATTTTTAGCATATCCACTAACACCACTTCTAACGTCCAGCGCACGAGGTGAGATATTCATTTGTGTGGCTTTTAGTTGTATGTGTTTGTTCCATTTGATCTTATCTCTCGCTGAGGAAAGCCTACGGATTATCTGTTACAAACACAATTTTCAGCACGAAACAGATTAAATCTCTAATCTGTCCGAGAGATGAAATAGTTATTGAGACGGTCTATATATATATTCTATATCTTCCGTTTGCTTCAGGTTAAATTTATCAAACCAATGTGGTATTTCAACCCTCGTAATTTTAGACACACAATTTACTGTGTTTATTTCTAAATATATTATTATATAATGCTCAGTATTTATACTTTGAGCTTGTTAATTGCAGGGTATCAATATGAGTTAGTAACTGTATTTTATTTGTATATATATATATATATATATATATATATATATATATATATATATATATGTATTTAGAAAACACTTGTTTGAAGAAAATATTTTAGAATTTAAATACATTATTATCAATGTTCGATAGAACCCATATATATATATAACATTGATAATAATGTATTTAAATTCTAAAATATTTTCTTCAAACAAGAGTTTTCTAAATACATATTCAAGTTAATACCTTTCGTTCGAAATATGTTAACGAAAGGGTTAAAGCAAGCGATTTAATATTGAATATATTTTAGTTGAGTCGTTTGGGCTCTGAGCCTCGGGCGCGGCGGTATGTTTTAAATAAACGTACAGTATATTATCAAATATACTATATATACATTTATATATACATCGCTAATTCAGAGCACCAACACTAATATCTAATTTTTGCTGGGCCGGCAACCGCTCTGTATGTTAATAAGTTCAAACAGCTCATAAACATAACTGGAACTCTATAAGAATCCAGCTTCTATAACTTCTATAATGAAAGGAAAGGCGAATACAGATCAATTAAAATAATAAATTAAAGTGTACTAACCATCCAGTAATAACTATTACAACTGGACATGCTCAAATTAATGAAAGTGAAGATTACATATGGTAGAGGCCTCGTGAACAGGTGGACTACAATATATATTCGTCTTTCCTTTCGTAGACAATATGTTTATCGCTTTGGTGATTCATTATCCCCTATGATTAAACACATACCTCTATGTGTACTTCTCTCTATATACTGATTTATAAAGAACCCGGAATTTATTCCTTGAGCTCATTAAATTATATGGGATTAAGGTGAGTCTTTAACTCAATTTTTTATTTAATATATATGTATATTGTTATACTTTGGAAAGGTTATGTGCCAATAAAAACACACGCATCTGTTGGTTTTCATTTCATTTCATTATAAATTTCCGGATGGTTTATATATTGTCAGAGCTCTTTCGTCACACTTTCTGTGACCTCCTCAGAGAATGATTTCTTATTTTGTGTCTCGCTTTCTTTCTGTCATACACCATCTTATTGTTGTGTGCTTGGTTTGTGCATGCTTTACATCCAGATGTGTGTGCGTTTTTATTTATTTATGTGTTTATTTACTTGTCACTAGTTGGTTGTTTGTTTTGTCAATCTGTGTCTGGTTTGTTTTAATAGTTTGTTTTTTGTGTGTCTCTGTACGTCTTTATTTTATTCTTAATTACTAGTTGTGATGTTGTTACTATTCCACTCATGTTTTCTATTTAATTTTTGTTGGGGTTCGTTTATGTTTGTCGCCTCTGTAGTTTGTCTGAGCATTGAGTCTTTTCTGTGTGAGGATATACTTTTTATCTCTATGTCCTCTAGTGTGCCCCTATGTTCCATTTTGGCATGTTGGTGGAATACTGATGAGTTTTTCCCATCCTGGAGTTCTCACATGTGCTCATTTATCCTTTCTCCTATGCTATGCTACGGGCTGTCTCACCTATGTATGTTGTGTTCTTATTCCTACACTTACATTTTGTTTGTCTAGAGCCCTTCTAAATC
>OZ024741.1:337927148-337929648 GCA_964016885.1 Eledone cirrhosa
TACCAAATCCGCAATCAGTATGTTGATTTTGGTATGGTCCGAAATGACCGAGTTTCGGTGGATCAGATGTTTGGAAGTCATGGGTTTGGCATAATGGGAATGGAGGATTTGTTTTTTGTTGTTAATGGTATCTAACCAGAGCTCTGTGTCTAGTACAGGTAATCGATGGTTGGGGTGTTTACTTGGGTAGTCTATAGTAACTCTAATGCTCTGGTGGATGGAGTTTGCTATTTGCTGGATGCTTTCCATTGTGTTTTTCTCTAGTTCCTGACTGTTCTCTAGTGGATGTGTCTTAACTACGATGTTTATATCATCTACGTAGCGGGAGTACATTATCAGGGTTAAGGGGTCTTCTAATTGTTTTTTAAGGTTAAGTCTACTGTCCCACCATACCATGAATAAGTTAGCTATGTCGCCTACAATGCTAACACCAATAGCTGCTCCTTCCTCTTGGGCATATGTTTTTCCATTAAATTTGAACATATATTCCTTAAGGGTTAGTTTTATGCTGGCCCCTACCGCATGTGCAATCATTTTCTTCAGTTCATCGTGGTTTTCGGGTGTCCGTATGGCTCTGGTCCACCCGTTCCATCTATCTGTGTGCGTTTTGTTGGCCATTGAGGTAATGGTAGGTGGTCTGCCTCTTGCTGGTCTTGTAGGGCACAGGTTGCTAAGGTCATATGTGTCTAGGTAACTATTACTATAGGTAAGCTTAAGTAGGAGTCCCAGCTCACTGGTATCAATCCCACGGAACTCAACCTTGCTCTCACTGATCATTTCTACGCATTTCTCCACAGCAAAATCCACGTCAATAGATGGATACAGGGACACAACATCCATACTGCCTATTATGCAGTTTGTTAGGTCCCCAGATCGGTTACTCACGCCGATTCTGCTGAGGAGGTCCTCCGTGCTGTCACATACATCTGGGGACATTTCAATGATGGGGCGTATGATCAGGGAGAGGAAGTAGGACAGTCTGTAGTTACTAGCAATGTTAGCTCCACAGACTGGCCGTGTTGGTGGTCCCGCGACAGGGTCACAGCCCGTTTTATGGTCTTTTCGAAGCCCATACAACGCCGGCACGTCATTGTTCCAGGCCTGGAAGTTGTTGGCAGTCCTTTTGTTGGGCTGCATTATATTCGTCCACATCACCATATGGGCATTGAGGGCTTTTTCTCTATCCTCATGCTCCTGTGGTGTTACCTCTCTTGTGTTAGTGATGTGGGGTTGCATTGCCTGGATGTAGTTTGGCAGGCTGTCAACCGACATTCTGCCAGACTTTTCTGTTGGAAAGCATGCTATCTCTCCATTACGCGAGCGCTGCATGAGCTTACGCAAGCCATTTGCAGATTTTTCTCCCAGCTGCTGGGCCTCCATTCTATTATGCTTCTTGCTATACTGTTCTATAATATTTCTAAGTTCGGATCTAGCTATACTAAATTGTGCTTCTGTTTGTTCATCGATCTGCGACGGCAATTGCGTGCGTTTGTTAAATGGCAAAGTCGTGGCGTGGACTCGTCGCAGGTCGAATGATTTATCGGAGGGATTATAAAACGTAGAGTTCCAGGCTGCTGCTTTATGTGTACTAGTGCTATTGTTATTGTTAGTTGTGTTGTTTCTATTTCTATTTCCACCAACAGCCTCATGGTTGTTTCTATGTCTCTCATAATTACTCCTGTCTCTTTCCACTGGCTCATTGTTGTTATCTACCCTATTTTGTGTGTCTGTGTGTTCGTCTTGGTTATTCTCTTTGTCCTTAGTCTCCCTTCTCCTTTTAATCCTATTACTTTCCCTTATTTCTGTGATTTCTGTGCTACTGTCATTACTTGTTTTCTGTGTCTGTGTGTTTGTTAAGATTGTGGTGGTGGTGAGAGGCATTGAATGCGTGTGTGTTGTTGTTGTTGATGTGTGCTGTTGTTGATGTGTGTTGTTGTTGTCTCCGTGTGTGTTATTGTTGTTGTGTGTGTTGTTATTGATGTTTGTGTCTGCGTGTCTGTTGTTGTTGTTTCTGGGTATGTTGTTATTGTTGTTGTTGTTGATGTTTGTGTTGTTGTTATTGTTGTTTGTGTCTGTGTGTCTGTGTTTGTTGGGATGTGTGTTGTATATGTGTGTGCGTATATTGTTGCTTTTGTTTTTGTTTTTGTTTTTGAGGCACCAGCGTAGTTTTGTAAATGATTTTTCTATTTCTGACAGACAACTAATCATATTTACCTTCTTGAATGTCGCAAATTTCGGGGGTAAACATAACACAGACATCTCATCGTTATCTATTCTTGCGTTACCATATATATTTGTGTTATTGTTGTTGTTGAACTCTTCTGTTAATGGGGTGTCGGCCATATTTATACCGTCAATTTTGTCGGGATATCTATTGGTATTCTCTATAGTATCCTGATTTAGTTTATCTGCTTAAACCACTTTAGTTTCTTGTTAAAGTGCTTATCACATTCTTGAGTAATGTACTGTTCTTCAGGATGTATAAGGCTTATGAATATTA
>OZ024741.1:337934648-337942148 GCA_964016885.1 Eledone cirrhosa
TCATTATTTCAAATAGTTCTTGGGAACATAATCTACATTCATTTCTATTATTTTGATAAGGGGTGGCTCTTTTGAGCACACTCCAGGTCAAATCATATTCTATATTCTTATTTTTATAACTATTGATTTTTTCTGCTAGAGATGTTGTATTAGCCAGTGCGGCATTTTTAAAACTATGTTTGTGGGTATTAAACCTTGTCTTAAAATTGTTAAAAGTAGCTCCTATATATGAGCAAATAGAATCTTTAGTTTTAACATTACATTTATAAACTATGTTGTTAACAAGACAATTTCCTTTTAATGGGCAGTTTGCTTTGTTTCTACAGTTACAACCTTTCGTTAATTCTGTATTTGAGGAGATATTATGGTTAGTTTGATGTATTGGTGGTATACTTATGGTTTTCTTACATTTATATGCATTATAGGCACTTATATTTTGTTTTATGTTATTTGTTGTTGAGTATGAGAATTTAACTGTAGACCTATTTAAGATTTGATGGTATTTGTGGTTTGGCGGGAAGTTTTTCTCTAGGATATAAAAAATTTTTTTAGCAATATTATCCTTAATTTGTAAATTAAATGGAGCATTATACCAAGTGACCCGTCTATTACGGTTTCTATGTTGTTTATTATTTTTATTATTTTTATAGGTTGTATCGTGATGTTTACTAGGAGGATTAATGTTAATGATCTCACCACAACCATTTTTAGTTATATTTGTAGATTTAGGTGTTTTATCTTTTTTATTAGGAGTTTTATTATTAATATTTATTAGAGTTGTATGATGAGTAGTTTTTTGAGAGTTACTATATTTTATATTAGAAGATTTGGTATTTTGGGGTATAGTGTGGGTGGCATTTAGGTGTGTACTTTTCATTTGGTGTTTGTTGGTAATATTAGGTTGTATGTTTTTAGTATTTTTAGTAGAAGGTATATATTCTAATCTATTTTTGTGGCCACTTCTATCTAGAGCTTCGTTATAGAAGGTCGCATTTTTATCAAATACATCTTGGTTAGAAGAAAGGTTAGAAATTCTAAGTGATATATTATATGCAAGGTTTTTAAGGATAGATTTAGGGTGATTAGATTGTGAGTGTATGTAATGTAAGTTTTGGTTGGGTTTATGGTAAGGTTGGTAGATACCCGTAGCTAAGTCTAAAGTTATATCTAGGAAATTTACTACTTTACTTGTTTTTTCAAAAGTAATATGAAGTCTATAATAGTCTTTAAGGAAAGTTCTAATATGCTTTTTGTTTTTTTCTATTTCTGAAAGGCTAAGGTTGTTGGAAAGAAGAAGACAGTCATCACGATATAAACCACCTTTAAGGTGGGGAAAGGAGGCATTTATGTTGAAAAGGAGAAAGAGGCCCACAAGATCAGTAATTTGGGCGGATTATTTTTTTGCTAATTATTCCAATATCTGATTTGGAGGGACATATAAGTCTTATAGAAGGATTTGAGTTAAAGTTTGATTTATGATCCTTCAGGTTGAAGTGTGGTCTTTTCAATGCCAAAGGTTCAGTTCTATCTTCAATGTTTACTTTTTTTACTATGTTGTGTGTTTTGTTGTTGATGTTGGTGAGTGACGCATTATTAGATTTTTTATAATTTTTCCTGAGTTCTTTATATATGAACTCATTATAATCTTCAATATCCATGTGATACAAGTTACCAGTTTTGTCCGAGTGGACATGGATTTTTTTAGACTTTTTTAGGTCCAATAGGGTAGAATCAAGGTCCTTTTGAAAAACGGATTTATACTTTTTAAATTTGAGGTGTTTAATTAAATTAAAAAAATTTATCGTGATGACTGTCTTCTTCTTTCCAACAACCTTAGCCTTTCAGAAATAGAAAAAACAAAAAGCATATTAGAACTTTCCTTAAAGACTATTATAGTCTTCATATTACTTTTGAAAAAACAAGTAAAGTAGTAAATTTCCTAGATATAACTTTAGACTTAGCTACGGGTATCTACCAACCTTACCATAAACCCAACCAAAACTTACATTACATACACTCACAATCTAATCACCCTAAATCTATCCTTAAAAACCTTGCATATAATATATCACTTAGAATTTCTAACCTTTCTTCTAACCAAGATGTATTTGATAAAAATGCGACCTTCTATAACGAAGCTCTAGATAGAAGTGGCCACAAAAATAGATTAGAATATATACCTTCTACTAAAAATACTAAAAACATACAACCTAATATTACCAACAAACACCAAATGAAAAGTACACACCTAAATGCCACCCACACTATACCCCAAAATACCAAATCTTCTAATATAAAATATAGTAACTCTCAAAAAACTACTCATCATACAACTCTAATAAATATTAATAATAAAACTCCTAATAAAAAAGATAAAACACCTAAATCTACAAATATAACTAAAAATGGTTGTGGTGAGATCATTAACATTAATCCTCCTAGTAAACATCACGATACAACCTATAAAAATAATAAAAATAATAAACAACATAGAAACCGTAATAGACGGGTCACTTGGTATAATGCTCCATTTAATTTACAAATTAAGGATAATATTGCTAAAAAATTTTTTTATATCCTAGAGAAAAACTTCCCGCCAAACCACAAATACCATCAAATCTTAAATAGGTCTACAGTTAAATTCTCATACTCAACAACAAATAACATAAAACAAAATATAAGTGCCTATAATGCATATAAATGTAAGAAAACCATAAGTATACCACCAATACATCAAACTAACCATAATATCTCCTCAAATACAGAATTAACGAAAGGTTGTAACTGTAGAAACAAAGCAAACTGCCCATTAAAAGGAAATTGTCTTGTTAACAACATAGTTTATAAATGTAATGTTAAAACTAAAGATTCTATTTGCTCATATATAGGAGCTACTTCTAACAATTTTAAGACAAGGTTTAATACCCACAAACATAGTTTTAAAAATGCCGCACTGGCTAATACAACATCTCTAGCAGAAAAAATCAATAGTTATAAAAATAAGAATATAGAATATGATTTGACCTGGAGTGTGCTCAAAAGAGCCACCCCTTATCAAAATAATAGAAATGAATGTAGATTATGTTCCCAAGAACTATTTGAAATAATGAAATCTAAGGATATCCTATTAAATAAACGACAGGAATTAATTATATCGTGTAATCATAAACTAAAAAAAACATTTAAATATTATAAACCTAATTAATAACATTATTTTAGAAATTAATATATAATTTAATTTAAATGTTAGTTAACCTATAAATTTAATTTAATTAAAATTCTACTACAGATGAGAATATAAAATATTGTGTAATCATAAATTGGGAAAAACCTTTAAATATTACTAATATATACTTAGTAATTTAATTTATAGATTAATTTTAATTTATTTAACCCTTTATTAAAATTCCTTTACAGATAAAATATAACAAAATATCGTGTATTCAATGACAGAGAAATAATTTTTAGTATTATAGACCTAATTAATATACATTTTAGAAATATATTTATAATTTGGTTTTAAATTTGGTCAACCTAAACATTTAATTTAATTGGCTTAAAATTAGTATCCTAATACAGACGGATTGCAGAGTGTCATGTAATCATAGAATGGGATGGGTTTTGGATGTATACCTAGTTAATATATTCTTTGCAATTTTTGAGAAAATATGTATATGTATGTATATATGTGTATGTGTATGTATGTATATATATGTGTATATATATATGTATGTATATGTATATGTGTATGTATTAATTTTAATTTCTGTTTACATATAATTATATTCTACTATTGATAAAATACAATATCTGTTTTATTTATTATATACCTAATTAACATATACTATAGAAATTAATATATAATTTTTAATTTAGTTAACCTATAATTTATATTCTACTACCGATGTAATACTTTATTTGTTTTTTCCCTATTACTAAATTCATTTCCTAATATTGATACCATAACGTTAATAATTTTAATTTAGTTATACTATAATTAATACTCTACTACTATTTAACTTCAAAATTCTGCTTCAAATATTATAAACCTAAGTAATTTACACCTTAGAAATCAATATATTAACTATCTTTAGTTTAGTTAACCTATAATTAATGGTATACTTATATTGAAATGCATAATTTTGCCTTCTTTCTTGCATTTCCTAATACTGAAACTATGTAAACACATATTGAGATCCGAATACAGATTAATATTCTATGTTTCTTGAAACATATATTTACTATAATCCCCTTCTCCCCCCCCCCCCTTTCCCCCCCTACTATTATTATTTGTATTTGTAAGCGTGTATGTATGTATGTATATGTAGGTAGGTGTATATATGTTTGGGTGTTTATTTGTAAGTATAAAAATACATATATGCGCATGCAAATAAGGGTGTATGATTGTGTGTATATATATATATATATATATACATATATATATATATATATATATATATATATATATATATATATATATATATATATATATATGTATGTGTGTGTATACGTGTATGTATATATATATATGTGTGTATGTATGTGTGTGTATATATGTGTATGTATATGTATGTATCTCTATATATATGTGTATCTTTGTATCTATGTGGGTATATGTGTGTATGTACATGTATGCACATGTATATGTCTATGTGTATATGTGTGTATGTGTATATGTGTACGTATGTGCGCATATATATGTGAGTGTGTGTGTGTGTATATATATGTATGTCTATATATATATATATATATATATATTATTTATTATTATAATATAATAAGTCAAAAATCCCGCTCATACACCCTTCACCCACCATTTTCTTCACGAGGGGTTGCGGTCAGCCACTCTCTCTCTCTCTCTCTCCCCCTTCCCACTCTCTCTCTCTCTCTCTTAGCTACACACACACACACACACATATATATATAAGATAAATTCCCGTTCATGTTTATTCACTTTCGCCAAACAATTGCTGCTTCAACTACCCCTACTACGGTGTAACCATGTAATCGTAACGTTCACGTTTTTCCTATCTCCTCCACACACCACAATTTCGTACAAACATCCAATCCCGCAAAATCCGAAATCTGTATTTTTTGTTATTTATTAAGGTTTAAATACGGTGTTTTTGTCGTATTGAACAGAACAAATCTTGCAGTTTTGCTTTTTGTTACTCGCTGGTAAACATTCATAACCTTCCAGCTAGCTAATTCTATCGTATTCTCCAATTCCTTAAATTCCTTAATTCCATCGTATTCCCAAACAAAAAAAAACAAAATCCTTCCCATTCTTAATTCTATCGTATCCTCCAATTCCCTAATTCTATCGTATTCTCAAAAAAAAAACATAAAACAACAAAATCCTTTCCATTCTACTTCTTATAATTTACTTTAAATATATATATCATGCTACCTCGAAAGTCAAAAATCCCGCTCATACACCCTTCACCCACCATTTTCTTCACGAGGGGTTGCGGTCAGCCACTCTCTCTCTCTCTCTCTCCCCCTTCCCACTCTCTCTCTCTCTCTCTTAGCTACACACACACACACACATATATATATAAGATAAATTCCCGTTCATGTTTATTCACTTTCGCCAAACAATTGCTGCTTCAACTACCCCTACTACGGTGTAACCATGTAATCGTAACGTTCACGTTTTTCCTATCTCCTCCACACACCACAATTTCGTACAAACATCCAATCCCGCAAAATCCGAAATCTGTATTTTTTGTTATTTATTAAGGTTTAAATACGGTGTTTTTGTCGTATTGAACAGAACAAATCTTGCAGTTTTGCTTTTTGTTACTCGCTGGTAAACATTCATAACCTTCCAGCTAGCTACCCCACATCCCTCCCACCCGCCCCCACACACCACCATTCTTAATACGTGGACCAATCATAAGCCAGAGACCCCCCCCCACACGCATCACCATTATTACTATAAGCCAGAGACCCCCCCCCCCACACGCATCACCATTATTATTATTACGCGGACCAATCATAAGCCAGAGGCCTATACTATCGCTTGCACGGTTGCCTTCGATATATGATGGATGGATGGATGGACGGACTGCGGAATCCTGGAGAGTGGAGGGGAGAGAAAAATCTGGACGCTCAGAGCGAAAATGCCAATGCTAAAGTCAAATTCACCTCGTGGACGAGAATGCGAGCACTCTTCTTTGTTTCGCCCGCGGATGGCTAACATAACCCCATCTCCCCCCGCCCCACACCACCCCCACCCTCCAAACGCGATCCAAAACTTCAGAGTTGGTACCATAAATGTAGGCACCCTAAAGGGGCGCGCTAACGAGGTTGTAGAAATGCTTGAACGTAAGGAGGTCGATGTTTGTTGTATTCAAGAGACCAGGTGGAGGGGTGGGTCTGCTAGATTCATTGAGGGTAAAAAACGATGTTATAAGCTTTTCTGGGTGGGAAACGACGATGGGCTGGGTGGAGTAGGAATCATGGTAGCAGAAAAGTGGGCGGATAAGATAATAGACGTAAATAGAGTGAACGACAGAATAATTAAAATACGACTTGTCCTCAATAGAACTACGGTGACAGTAATATCTGCGTATGCACCCCAATCCGGACTGCCCGGCACTATAAAAGACAGATTCTATGAGACACTGATGCTCACTACCTCCCAAATATCTGACAGTGACTATATAATTATTGCAGGCGACCTAAATGGTCACGTTGGGCAACATTGTGACGGCTACGACGAAATCCATGGAGGCTATGGGTTTGGTACTAGAAATGAGGAAGGCTCCAGAATCCTGGAATTCTGTGATGCAAATAACCTAACTATCTGTAACACTAACTTCAAAAAACGTGACAATCACCTGATCACCTATAGATCCGGGGAACACACAAGCCAGGTAGATTATATCCTTACCAGAAGACGTGACAGAGTGTCTGTTGTAAACACTAAATCCCTCCCCCATGAAGAATGCACCTCCCAACATAGACTGATAATTAGCGACCTCATAGTCAGGTCGAGACGTACTCGACAGCAGAAGAGGACTATCCTCAGGAGAAAAATATGGAAGCTAAAGGACCCCACAGCCAAAAATAAATTTCAAAACATATTACTTGATGCTTTCGACAGTAAGGAAGAACACTTAGAGTCGGACAATATAGAGGGACAGTGGGAATTTCTGAAAGCAAACCTGCTGTTGGCCACAGACGAAGTCTGTGGCTGGAGCAGGCCTGTAGGCAGGAGGAGAGTAACATGGTGGTGGAACAGTAAGGTGGAGGAGTCAATTAAGGCCAAAAAGCAGGCTTGGAAAGTATGGCGGGATGGGGGAAGTAGAGTAGACTATCAAGTGGCCAGGAGGGAAGCTAGGAGAGAAGTGTACTTAGCAAGAAGGGAAGCTGAGGAAAGAAAGTTCAAGCATGTCCTACAACGCGATGACCAAAAACGTGAGGTGTTCAGGATTGCTAGGCAATGCGTCAAGGAAAACCGTGATATTGTCGGGGAGAAGTGTGTACTTAACG
>OZ024741.1:337964648-337967148 GCA_964016885.1 Eledone cirrhosa
GATTTGTGTAATATTGCCAGAATTAATAACAGAACACACTCACTGTTTGGTCGGTTTTCGCTTCTCGCTATCTTTTATATCTGCGATCTAACTTACTCGGTCCTCAATGTTGCAATTGACTGACCGACGGTCAAAAATAATACAGATACAATATAGACACAAACACATATATATAGCTTACATAATTTACATAAATCTTTCGTTGCACATCTGCATCATCGTCAGTGGTGTTATATTTTTTCCTCCTGTTGTGTTGTATGTCTATGCCATTTTTTATTCAGTCTGTCTATATATTTATTTATTTATTTGCTTGTTTGTTTATTTTATTTTGTCTTCTTTGCGCATGCGTTTGCGTGTGTGTATAGTGTTATGTTTAATGTGTGACTAGTGTGTATAGTGTTGTGTCTGCTCGTGACTAGTGTGTGTTTATGTGCTTGTTGTTATTGTGCTTGTGTATGTATTTATTTATCTTATTTTATTTTATTTTATTTACTTATTTATACTTCTCTTAGGTCAGTGTTGTTTATTTGGGTGTTGTTGTTGTTCCACTCATTCTTTTTGTTTAGCTTTGGTCTTCTAATTTCTATTTCACTGGCCTCTCTGATTTGCCTATCTGCTGGGTCATTCCTATGTTTAGATATTATTCTAATTTCTATGTTGTCTATGTTACCGTCATGTTGTTGTCTAGCATGTTCGTATAGTACTGACCCGTTTTTTTGTCCTTTTAGTTCCCCCCAGTGTTGGTCTATCCTTTCCCCTATGCTACGAGCTGTCTCACCTATGTATGTTGTTGTCATGTTTCTGCAAGTACCCTCTGTACATCTTATGCTATAGACTACGTTTCTAGTTTTACAGTTTATCCGGGGGTTCACCTTACATATGATACATTTCCTATTGGTACAGTGGGTTTTCTTAAAAGGGTAGGTTTTGCTGATCAGGGATTTTATGGTGGTTCCTGGCTTTTCTACCACCTTTATTTTTAAGTGGGTCTTTCTCAGGGCCTTTCTACACTGGTTAGCTAATTTCCCTCCAGGGGTGGCGTCCACAAACATGACACTCTGATATCTCTGGTTGTCGTACCATGATGTTGCTTTCCCTATCTTATGTCTAACCCTATCTAAGCTATTCCATGATTTGCTCCTGTATAGTGGGCAAATTCCTTTCATGTCCAGTTCTATGAGGGTCTTATACTTTTCCATGGCTCCTTCGTATACTCTGACTCTGTCTCTTTGGTTGTAGCCAGAGAACTGCATGCGGTTGATGAAGTGTTGGATGTGTCTTTCCATTTCTGTTGGGTCGCACATGCTGGACACATTCTTCATCACTCGTACCAAATCTGCGATCAGAATATTAAACTTAGCACTACTGGACATTGCTGAGTTTTTGAGTATCAGGTATTTGGAGGCCATGGGTTTAGCATAGTGTGAGTGGAGAATTTGGGCTCTCTCGTCTATAGTGTTAATCCAGAGTTCTGTGTCTAATACAGGTAGTCTATTGTTAGGGTGTTTGGAAGGGAAGTCGGTAGTTACAGTTATACTCTGGTGTATGGAATTAGCTATCTGCTGGATGCTTTCCATCGTGCTACGTTCTAAATCAAACTTGTTAGTGCTCTCTAGTGGGGGTGTTCTTATAACTATATTGATATCGTCTACATAACAAGAGTACATGATGAGGTCTATGGAGCTTTCATTAAGGAGCTTTCATTAAGGAGATCTTTAAGTCTCCTTTCCCACCATACCATGAAAAGGTTGGCAACATCCCCAGCTATGCTGACGCCGATGGCTGCTCCCTCATTTTGGGTGTAGATTTTCTCATTGAACTTAAATATGTGGCCATTTAGGGTAGTTTTGATACTAGCCCCTATTGCATGTGCGACCATTTTTCTTACCTGATCATTGTTTTGGGGGGTCCGTATAGCTTTGGTCCAACCAATCCACCTTCCCATGGGAGTCTTTTTTGCCATTGAGGTTATGGTGGGGGGTCTACACTACGGCTTAATACGGGATGTTTGTTTACAAACACACCGAGCATTATAATAAATATTGGGTGAATCCATACGTGCATATATATATGTGTGCATGTATGTATATATATATATACATACTACTGTACGTCGGTATACATATATGTATGTACGTGTACATACTTATATTTAAGTAACAGCCGTACTAAGAGTGGGAAATGAAATATCGCTTTTTTTTTCCGTTTATCGTTTTCGTTGCACCCGGCCAATTAACCCACTCGATATGCAAATTGGGCTACTCAGCCGTTAATATGCATAAGGTAAGTATATACGTTCAACAATCTGGCAGGAAGGTATACGTTGCTGACGATAGCTAACAAGCTTGAAACTAGTACAGCGTTCCTTTGTCAGTGTTGAACAAACGAGCAACGGTGGTTGCTAGACACTACGGCTTAATACGGGATGTTTGTTTACAAACACACCGAGCATTATAATAAATATTCGGTGAATCCATACGTGCCTATATATATGTGTGCA
>OZ024741.1:337979648-337982148 GCA_964016885.1 Eledone cirrhosa
TTTGCCCTCTCATTCTCATGTGAAAGTTTGAGTGCAATCTCGGTGTCAAGTAGTGCACGTTTCAAATAGGATTCCTTCTTGTTTTTGTTTTGTTGACTATTCAACTGGTTTGAGAGTTTAGTTCTACGTCTCATAAGGATTTTCCTATCTCTGGGAATAAGATTTTTGTGTCTGTTTGCCTCTTTCTCCGGGACAAACTTTTTGCATATAGTGTGTATCGTTGTCATGAAGTCTTGAAATTGTGTGATAGTGTCTTGTGTGACGGTGTTTTCACTCCATGTTTGCTTCCGGATTTCACTCTTAATCTTTTTCCAGTTAGCCTTGTAGAAGTTAAGGCTGGATAGCGTCCCGGAGCTTCTTGGTGGTTTTGTCTCTGTTGGTTCTCTTGGACCACATATCATTAGCTCTACTAAGTTATGATCCGAGAGAATTGTTGGTGTCACCTTTACATTGTGGATGAGCACTTCGTTGTTTGTAAAACAGAGGTCCAGGACATTTTCGCCTCTTGTTGGGAGGAGTATTGCTTGCTCCATGAACAGCCTGTGTGTGAGGGCCAGCAGGGATTCCGTCAGTCTCTGTTCTATTGACGTCATTCCAGGGAGGAGGTGGCCCTCAGGCCATTTGACCTTTGGTAGGTTGAAGTCTCCCAGCAGTAGGATGTTGAGACCCTGGTCCAGTTTGTCAAGGACCTCTTCTATCCTACTTAGGCTATCCTCAAGTTTACCCTCATGACTGGGGGCATCGGGCGGCCGATATGTGACACATATTACTGTCTCTAGTTGCTTCATATGTATTATCAGTGTGTCACAGACTGAGTTTGAATGTGTCAACAGTACAATTGGTGTGACATCTTCACGGATATACAGAGCAACCCCACCATGTGTTCTCTCCTTCCTGTCCGAACGAAATACAGTATATTTCGGTATATGTATTTCTGCATCTGCTATACTGCTTGTCAGGTGCGTTTCGGTTAGTGCCATGCATAGTGCTTGATTGCTTATGGCTAAGTCTCCCAGGTAGGAAATTTTACTCATGTTACTGAGTTTCACCAGGCCTCTGACATTCAGCAGCAGCACTGGTGTGACTTTTGGGGTGCCAGTAATGGCTGTCGGTAATGGCTGGGATATTATGTTATTATTATTATGGGTAAACGGAGACTTTCTAAGGTTGTTCTCATTATAACGTATTTTACCAGAGTAACCAGAGTTAGCTAGGGCATTATTATAGTACTCTGCATGTGAATTAAATATTCCTATATCCTTAGAGAGTGTGGAAATTCTATTAGATACACCGTTAATTATAGAGCTAATCATAGATTTGGGGTGGTTAGAATTGGGATTAACATAATAGAGTATCTCATTTGGCTTATGGAAGGGTTTATAACTATTAGTGACCAAGTCCAAAGTCACATACCGTAATCGTAATAGTGAGTCTAATGGTACACTTTTCGGGATTAGTTCTAGGGAACAAGTTAGGCACTCTGATCGCTCACCCAGTGGTAATGTTTTTACTAATTCTAATAGTGTTGTTTCAACTGATCCTGGTAGTAACCCTAATCCTATTGATATGATTCCAGATAACAGTAGATATACTAAAGGTAGAAACAGAAGGAGACTCAATAGGGTTTTGGCTGCTTCTAATAATGTTGTTTCAACTAGTCCTCGTAGTAACCCTGATCCTATTAGTGGGATACTGGATAACGGTAGAGTTCGTAAGGATAGAAATAGGAGGAGACTCAATACTTATTTTAACCCGCCTTATGATCATGAAGTATTAACTAACATCCCTAGGTCTTTCTTTTCTATCTTAGAGAAAAATTTCCCTCCTACTAATAAATACCATGGTATTTTTAATAAAAATGTAATTAAACTATCATTCTCTACCACCCCTAATATTAGCTCTCATTTAGCTAGCACTAACAATAAGAAAATTAGGGACAGCTACTCCTCTTTGCGTACTACTAGTCTTGATAGATCCATTAATGCCTTACCACCTGAGCACACCTTAACTTATAATAACCCTAGAAGTGATGCATCACTCATTCAGCCGGTCAATAGCACCCGGAAGTGTAACTGTAGAGTAAGTATTTACTGCCCTTTAAATGGTCACTGCCTCTCTAGGAACATTGTTTATGCTTGTGAGGTTAAGACTAATTCTTCTAATAGCACATATATAGGCTCCACATCTAATACTTTTAAAACTAGGTTTAATTCTCATATCTCTAATTTTAAGCATGTTAAGTTTAAGAACTCTACTTCTTTAGCACACCATATCTGGGATCTTAAAGGGGCTGGCATGCCATATAGCCTTAATTGGCGTATAGTAGCACGCTCTAATAACCTATCAACACACACTAAATTCTGTAATCTCTGTATCCTAGAGACCCACTCTATAATTTTCTCTAGGGAAGTTTTGCTTAATAGAAAGTCTGAGATATTTTCTTCCTGCCTCCATGCCATTTCTAATTCTTTCTTCTATTATAAACCTAAAAGTTCTGGTA
>OZ024741.1:337994648-337997148 GCA_964016885.1 Eledone cirrhosa
GTAGCATACTATAAAATTTGGCCACGTCACTCCAGGGCGACCGGCTGAGGTTGAAGGAACAGAATAGCGGTCGCCCTCGGGTCTCGATTTTCAGCCCCATGGATTTTACCTATTACATTCACGTATTATATTTCGAATACCTGATGATATCACCGGATTCATACGGAACCCGGTCATTGAAATGATCATAGTATAATAAACCTTTCAAGGATTTACACAAATCCAGCCTCCTGTCATTTCATTATAATATTTAACTCCGTAATAGCACCACCAACTACAAAAACAAAGACGGTTGAACTGCTTTACGTTGAGTACTCTCTATATTATTGCATTACGATTGACCATACGGAATAGACCAGCTCTATACAGTGGTGAACCTCAAACCTGAATAAATAACGCTCCTGAAATGTTGAGCACTTCAAAATGTAATAATCAACAGCGGCATGGGACTGAATATATCTAACCACAATTCGAACTTTGGCTACCCGGTGCTTTCGCCTGGCCCTTTGCTACTCCCCTCACAGAATATCCGAACTTCGACGAAACTCCACGGACTGGACCATAACATGTATTGTACTGCACTGAATTAACTAAATGGCTACCCTATACTTCTGCGCATGTATAACTCACACTGAACTCCCAGACTCGAACACGCACTGTTTCCACATCTATATGCATTATCTGACTGCAACTTGAACTATATTGTATTTCTCCTGTGTCTTGAACTCTCCATTTAATAGACAACGACTCTTGTTTGTTTATTTATATCTTTACATCTTTATTCGCTGTATTGATGCTCCTCCACGTATTCTACCTCTATACATCCATGTACTTTCTACTTCCCTTATTCGGACTTTTACTCGCGTGTACCCTCAGCACACGTCACTGGAATATTTCCCCCTGGGAACATAAATACCGCAACCCGAACTATATTGTATTTCTCCTGTCTCTTGAACTCTACATTTACTAGACAACGACTATTGTTTGTTTATCTATATCTTCACATCTTTGTTTGCTGTATTAATGTCCTGATTTCTCCATCTTACTCCAACACCACTCTTGTTGGTTTATTTACATGTTTATACCTATATATTGATATGTTTATATATTTATACCTCTGCTGTACTAATGTGCTCTTCCACGTATTCCACTTCTATGTATCCATGTATTTCTACCCCTCACATTGGGACCTGTACCCATTAGCTCTTCCACGTATTCCACTTCTATGTATCCATGTATTTCTACTCCTCACATTGGGACCTGTACCCATTAGCACACGACACTAGAATGTCTCCTCCTGAGAACAAAAATTAAACATTACACGACTATATCCCGTACTCTACATCCCACTAGGATAAATTACAGATCTACATAATACAATTAACGTTTCTTCATAAAAGACTATTTAATTAAACCCCGCAACCCAAAACCTCATAGAAGTTATTTGAATGTCTAATCTTCAATTTTCTGTTTGTTCAATTCTCAATCCTCTTACTCCTTAGTTTCATAGTGTTATTCTGAATGTTATTCTGAATTCTTTCAACTTCATCCGATAGAGTTAAGCAAAATTCTAAAGTTCCAACTCTCTGTCGGACCGTTGGGTGGGTTTTAGCGGCGGCGCGACCAGCTCCCTGGCGAACGGGCTCACCTGGAGTGCTTGGAAAAATAAATTCCCCTTCTTTCAGTAAATGAAAATACTCGGCGTGGCTTAATTAGCCATGGGGCCTGGGGCGCGGCCGGTGTTTTAACCGCCAAATAGTACCTTTAAATTACAGAACAAATCGGAACTATTATATATATCAACCTGAAACTGTTGAGCTTTAAGTTTTCTAACCTCTTTAATATGGAATATTGATTATTAATTTATTAATTTTTTAACTTCATCCTATAAGTCTAAACATTGTAACACACTGACCCCCATTATATTCACCTCTGCTAAGATGCGAGTCCCTGTGAAAATTTTGTCGCGCCACTCCTGGCCCGACTGTGGTGTGACATTAATATCGACCTTCCTTCCTCTCTCTTTCTATCTTCCTTCTTGTAGCTATCAACCATTACTCTTTTACTTCTCTAAGCTAAATTTTAAAGTTCCAACTTTCTGTCGGACTGTTGGGTGGGTTTTAATGGCGGCACGACCAGCTCCGTGGCGAACGAGCTCACCTAGAGTGCTTGGAAAAATAAATTTCCCCTTCTTTCAGTAAATGAAAATACTCGGCGTGGCTTAATTCGCCATGGGGCCCGGGGAGCGGCCGTTGTTTTAACCGCCAAATAGTACCCTTAAATTACAGAACAAATCGGAACTATTATATAATTAATTGTTAAACTGTTGAACTTTAAATTTTCTAACCTCTTTAATATTGAATATTGATTATTAAATTTTTTTAACTTCATCCTATCCTTTCTATCTTCCTTCTTGTAGCCATCAACCCTTACTTTTCTACTTCTCTCTTCCCTTCCTTCTCTCCTCTCCTCCTCCCTGCAGACTTATATTCCTTCCCCC
>OZ024741.1:338004648-338008022 GCA_964016885.1 Eledone cirrhosa
TTTTAAATCAAACATATCATACGTTTGATTTAAACTGCACTATCCACAAGTGTTTTTTAGCCTTCATATCATGTTCTCCTGTTTTATCTGATGAAAACACAAATATTATTGCATGATGATGTTTGTTTTTGAAATGCGCATAATAAAATACATGGAACTCCTTTAACCATCTTTTGATCTTATATATATATATATATATATATATATATATATATATATATATATATATATATATGTATATATATATATATTGTATAATATACATATATATATATATGTATATATATATTATATATATATATATTTAGAAACACACAGATACATGCGGACACACACATATATACATGAATGCATCCGCACCCAACTGTGAGTTAAGGGTGCCAACTTCACCGATGTTGCTCAATGAATGACTGGGACAGACTAATTCAGTTTGAACCAGACTGAACCAGTATCAGAGTTAAAAATACATTATGAAGAGAGAAGAAACATTTAGATATAATTAGTAATAAAATGTATCATACCTAAACTGTTCCTAAATTCCTCGACTACGTAGTTTCGTGCATAAACAAAAACAATATATCAAAGATATAGAGTCCTTGCGAGGTCTGCCGACTTATCAAGAGGATACCCTCGATTTTACTAGTCTCAAGAACGCGTCTACACGACGTGAGAAAGAATCCCAAAAGGCGGAGGGGGAGACAGTCACGCGATATAACGGTCGAGAAACAGAGCTAAGCCTCTTATAACCACGAAGAAAATACCACGGAGGCGGAGGGGGGTATTCATATCGAGGCCGTAGAAGAGGTAGTGAAGAAGGCGAGAAGTATGAGTAATGGAAGCTTTCCAGTTGTCCCCACACTTCAAAGATTGCTCGACCAGAGGGAGTTATTAATATATTTAGAAACACACAGATACATGCGGACACACACATATATACATGAATGCATCCGCACCCAACTGTGAGTTAAGGGTGCCAACTTCACCGATGTTGCTCAATGAATGACTGGGACAGACTAATTCAGTTTGAACCAGACTGAACCAGTATCAGAGTTAAAAATACATTATGAAGAGAGAAGAAACATTTAGATATAATTAGTAATAAAATGTATCATACCTAAACTGTTCCTAAATTCCTCGACTACGTAGGTTTCGAGGCATAAACAAAAACAATATATCAAAGATATAGAGTCCTTGCGAGGTCTGCCGACTTATCAAGAGGATACCTCATTTTACTAGTCTCAAGAACGCGTCTACACGTGTAGACGCGTTCTTGAGACTAGTAAAATGAGGTATCACTCTTGATAAGTCGGCAGACCTCGCAAGGACTCTATATTCTTTGATATATTGTTTTTGTTTATGCCACGAAACTACGTAGTCGAGGAATTTAGGAACAGTTTAGGTATGATACATTTTATTACTAATTATATCTAAATGTTTCTTCTCTCTTCATAATGTATATATATATATATGTATATATATATATATATATATATATATATATTAATATATATATATGTATATATATATATATATATATATATGTATATATATATGTATATATATACTATATATATATATGTATATATATATATATATATATATATATGTATATATATATGTTATATATATATATATATATATATATGTATATATTATATGTATATATATATATATAATATATATATGTATATATATAATATATATATATATATATATATATATATATATACATATATATATGGATATATATATATATTCAACATCACACCAGGACACGTCAAAACAGAAACTGACCACACAAAATTCAAGAAGTCTTTGGACAAATTCCTCCAAGTAATCCCGGACAAACCACCCACACCCGGATATGTCTCCGCAAACAGTAATTCTCTTCTCGAATGGGCCATGGTGCCCAAATCCTGAATTGAAAGACCTTCGCCAGGTGGTGCTATTAAGTTAGACATGGCCTGGGGCCAATTACTGGCCAAAACATTTCAAAGTTATTCAAAGTTATATATAATATATATATATATATATATATATATATATATATATATATTTATATACATATATATATATACATATATATATATATATATATATATATAGATGAAATGCGCATAATAAAATACATGGAACTCATTTAACCATCTTTTAATCTTATATATATATATATATATATATATATATGTATATATATATATATGTATATATATATATATATGTCTGTGTGTGTGTATATATAATATATATGTGTGTGTGTATATATATATATACATATATTCATATATATATATATATATACATATATACATATATATATACATATATATATATATTCATATTGTTATACTTTGGGAGGGTCTTGTTGCCAATAAGAAACACACACGCACCAGTTGCTTTCACTTCAATTTATTATAATAAACTTATAAATTTAGGAATTTATAAATTTCCGGTTGGTTGGTTGGTTCCACAACCCAGATGGTTGTTTATATATTGTCAAAGTTCTTTCGTCACACATTCTGTGACCTCTTCAGTGACTGGCGGGATTCTTTTCTTTGTTTTTGGGCCTCTCCTTTGTTCTGTCCTACGCCATCTTGTTTCTGTGTGTGTGTTGTGTGCTCAGTCTGAGCATGCGCCACATGCGGCTGTCTGTGTGTGTTTCTATTCGATTATTTATTTGTTTATTTACATGTTACAGGTTGGTTGTTTGTTCTATGTGCGTGTGCATTTTCATTTTGTCCTTAAAAAAAAACAAAAACCCTTTTAAAGGGAGAAAAGGGAGACTACTCTTTATCCACCTAATCTTAACTCTTTGACATTAGAGATAGAACAGATACTCTATACCATTTCCTGTCAGCATGAATTGGCAAGCTATTTAGAACGCTGGTTTAACAGCTTTACTTCTCTCTGAAGAAGAGATATTACCTCTAAAATTAAGGGCATTTAAATAAATCTAAGGTAAAAGGCTATTTGTCAACAATATCTTTTGCATTTACATTCTTTATTCTATGTCCATACCTACATTGTTTTGGCTTTATTATACATATACACACGTTTATATATATATATATATATATTATATATACACACATATATATATATATATACACATATATATATACATATATACATATATATATATATACACATATATATATACATATACATATATATATACATATACATATATATATACATATATACATATACATATATATATATATATACATATATACATATATATAATATAATATACATATATATATATATACATATATATATATTATACATAAATATATATAAACATATAAATATATATACATATATAAATATACATATATACATATATACATATATATATATACATATACATA
>OZ024741.1:338008222-338010722 GCA_964016885.1 Eledone cirrhosa
TCCAAACAGAACTGGTCTGATAATGAAATCGACATTCTAATAAACACATGGCATTGCCTTTCCCAAACAGAAAATATAGATGCTTCATCTCTGAACGACATTGCTAAACGTACAGTTCAATTTTTGAAAACTCGATCTGAACAACAGATTCAAAATAAATTAAAGCAAATCGAAATTGCTTTTAAATTAATCAATAAACATTTGGATAAACTACGGTGTGTTTTCTCTTCGAATGCTGTCCAGCAGCAGCAACAACAACAACAGCAGCTACAACAGCAACAACAACAACAGCAACAACAACAACAACAGCTACAACAACAACAACAACAGCAACAACAACAACAACAACGACAACAACAGTGTGAACCACTCCTTGATTCATCAACAATGGCCGATCTACTAAATGAAACTATTGACCCCCCAGTGGCCTCTGTCTCACAGCATGAAACGCCACATCCTTTCTCTGGCCCAGCAGTCCAATCATCACCACTGCCAACATCTCTGCCTACTACTACTACTACTACTACAACATTTTTGTCTACTGCTATGTCAAGGAATTTACCTTCTAATACCAGAACAAGAACTCTCCCTCCCACAGTCCACAAAGGTCGTCAAATCCTACCCAAACCATCATCTACACCTCTCACAACACCCACACCCACATACCCACCCACTCGAAACCCCATCATTTGCCGCTACTCTCTACGCTATAGAATATGTACGGATAGTGGCTGCAAATTCACCCATTTACCTAGGACAAAACGATCTATCCCCACAAACAGCCACCACCATAATACATACTCTAATTTAACACCAACACAACCACCAATAACTCAAACAAGGAATCCACAAATCTGCCGTTTTTCCCTGCGAGACAGATTGTGTTTAGACCGGGATTGTCCCTTTACCCATCTCCCGGGGACCCGTCGGATAAATGAAAATAAAATTAAAAATAAAAGCAAAAACAAAAACCATAACCTACATAAAAATAACCACTACCACAGTCACCAACAGTCTTCTAAACAGGAAACTTCTTCCTCTTTTTTAGCCATAATGAATCTGGCAAAAGAACTGGAAAAAAACATTCGAGCTATCACCCAGCACCACCCTCCACTATCACCCCACTGCACAAACTCCCATTGCTGCCATTAACAAACAAACAAATTAACAACACACCAAAACAATTAAAACCATCCACTCTCGCCTCTACATTTTTGCTTAACGCCCAAGGCATCAGCCCTTCCACCAATACTCAAAAATGGAAGATCAAATTCCTGGAGGACTGGATTGATGTCCATCCAAACCACATCCCTTTCTTCGTCCTCACTGAAACCCATCTCAGTAACCTCCACTTGGAAGCCGAGGTGAAAGTGAAAAATTTCAAAGCCATCCGTGCTGATCGCGCTGGCAGAAGAAAGGGCGGAACTGCCATTTATGTCCATAATTCTTTCTCAACAGAGGCTATGAACATATTCACTAATGGATACTGTGAGGCAGTCACTGTATTCAGTCAAACCAACAACCTATTAGTAGTTGGGCTCTATAGGCCACCCCAAACGCCTGTACCATGCTTCAAGGAATGCCTCAACAGCATAAAGTGTTTCATCCAAGAGTGTCACCCTGACAACATCTTAATGATGGGGGACTTCAACCTCCCCGGAGTTGACTGGTCCACAAACACCCTGCCACCAGGTTCTTCTGCCTCAACCTCTGACAGGGAAGCTGTGGAATCGCTTCTTGACTTCATGGATGATTTCTTCCTATCCCAACTAGTGCTCGAACCAACGAGGTGCCACAAAAACGTCCTAGACTTAATTTTCAGCAATCACACTGACAATATCCACAATATTGCAGTGGAGAAAACTCTACTCTCTGATCATGACATGGTTCTCTGTGATCTGAGTTTCCACCGTCCAATATACAAACCCAATGTCATTTCTCCTGTCCATCCGTTTGACGCTATGGATTTCCACAATGCAAACTGGGAAGCGATCAGTCATGATCTTGCACATGTCGACTGGTCCTTCACGCACACTCATACACCCACTAACATCAAAAAGTCCTGGCAGACATTTGTGGACACTGTTACAAACATATGTGCTAAACACACCCCATTAAGAACTATAAACAAATCTAAGAGCAGAATCCCTAGAAATAGAAAAACACTCATCAGAAAAATTAAGAGAACGAACAAAAAAATCAACAAGCTGAAATACTGTCAGCAGCAACACATCAACTTGACTGCCATTTCATCACTAGAGATTAAAAAACATAACCTCCAAAACAACATAATGTCCCTCATCAACAATCAGAGAAGAGCTGAAGAGGCCTGGGCCATTGAGAAGATCAAACTCAATCCCAAAGTGTTCTTTTCATTTGCAAAAAAACACAAAATCACTGGCTCTACTGTTGGCCCTCTAATTGATGAAAATGGCACTCTTCAAGACAATGCTAAAACCATGGGTGAGATACTGCAGAAACAATACGGCTCTGTTTTCAG
>OZ024741.1:338030722-338043222 GCA_964016885.1 Eledone cirrhosa
AATAAAAAGATTTTCGACGAAAAAGCCCATTATTACAATGAAGCGTTAGCTAGAGCAGGATATAGTGATAAAATTATGTACATAGATAATGATAAACAAGTTAAACAAAATAACAACTATTTTAATTACGGCCACAACCTTAACAACTATAATAGAAAGCATTACAATAATTCCAAAAGCCATAAAAGAAATAGAACTAGGAATATAATATGGTTTGCCCCCCCCCCCCCTTTCTCACTAAACATTAAAACCCACATTGCTAAACTATTTTTTAAAGCTCTTGATAATCGCTTCCCTAGAACACATAGGTATCACTCAATTTTCAATAGACATACTATAAAACTAACCTACTCATCCACCAAAAATTTAGCGCAAAATATTAATAGAATAAATAACAGGAACTTAAAACCTAGCGATAATAGCATAAATAATATCCAAGTTAACAAATGTAACTGTAGAGATAGATCTAAATGTCCGTTAAATAACAACTGCTTAGTTAAAAATATAATATACAACTGTAATGTTAAAACGGACGTTAATTCTTTTAACTACGTTGGTTCTACATCGACAGAATTTAAACTTCGCTATAACAACCACAAGAATTCTTTCACAGATCCATCCAAAAAATCTTCAACAGCACTATCAGGCGTACTCTGGCAACTTAGGCATGATAACGTTAGATATTCGACGACTTGGAATATAGTTTCAAGGGGGATTCCTTTTAATTCATCCTCTGAGACATGTGACCTCTGTGCGGAGGAGATATTCTTTATACTAAAATCTAAAAATTCCCTTAATCTACGGAAAAATTTATTCAGTTGCTGCAGACATAGATTGAACTCAACGTTTAAATATAAATTTAAATTTAAAATGTAGTTATGTTTGATTTGATTTGTAATTATTTATGAAACTAGCCGATAAATCTTTCGATTTCTTCTTTTTATTAAAACATTCTTTTTATTAAAACATTCTTCATGAATAATTAAACTACCCTAAAAGCTGATGCTCCAAATATATCGAATTAAATTTTACACTAGATAAACTTCTATATTAAATATAAGAACATATGTAGACCAAATGGGTATCCTAAACTTTTGGAATGATTTCTGCTAGACAGGATTTGGTAAACAATTTTTGTTTTATCTGTTTCGACTCTGATGCTTATGATGAACTTGGCAATATATTGTCAATTAACTTTGAAAGGCTGATCTCTGTGGCCGATTTGCGTGGCATACTATGTTTTATTTTTATTATTTTTTAATATTTTGTAATATTTTTTATTTTTAATATTAAATGTTTTAGTTTTCTGTTTATTTATTTATTTTCTTGTCTCTGATATTTTTATTTTTATTTGTATTTTTATTTTTATTTTTATTTTTATTTTTATTTTTATTTTTATTTTTATTTTTATTTTTATTTTTATTTTTATTAATATATTGAAATCTGTTCTCTATTTCTGCTTGATCGACAATCATGTAGAGTAAAGACAAGAATAGTATTGTTAAAATTAATATAGACTCTATATATATATGTGTATATATACACACATATATGTATACTTGAATTTTTATAGTACAATGAGAATGTTTTCGTGTGAATTGGGAGTTTGTTTATAATTATGATATAAACATATGAATTTTTAAAAACTAGACATAAGATCATTACTTTTCACACATTATAGATACATGTCTCATTCATGAATACTGATATTTACATTATAATGCCTGTTTTATACGAACTAATATTTTCTACAGGATGAAACATAGCGTTTTTAAATTCTGCCTCGTTTATGTCTGGTTATTTTTCATTTTCTCTTTTTCATTTTCTCTTTTTTCTCTCTATATAACGGCTATTTTCTCTCTTAACTACATACATCTCTCTTTACATTAATACTAGAGCTAAATAAATAAATAAATAAATAAATAAATAAATGTATCAACCGATACTCAACTTCCTAGTTTCTCTATCTTTCTCTATCTATCTCTTTCTTTTTTTCCTCTCTCTATATATATTTCTCTCTGTTTCTTTACATGAAGTTCTTCTCTTTATCTATCTTTCTATATCTCTCTATTTAGTCACATGCATTTCTTCTTTTTCTTCGTTTATCTTTCTTTCTTTCTTTCTCTCTTTCTTTTTACAACTGTCCACAATATTTTTTACTGCCAAATCAACCTCCCAAACGCAAGGGGATTGAAAGGTATGTCGTATCTATTTATTTATAAGACTGTTTATATTGTATTTTGTCTGAAGAAGGCATAACATATTGTTAATATGATATCCCTGAAATATATATAACGAAATAAATATGGTTTTATAAATATAGTTTCCATTTATTTAATATCATAAATATACTCCAAATACTTGTTGAGTGCTTTTATATCAGTTATAAATATTTACTCGTTGTTAACCCAACAATTTAAATATAACTTTCCATATATATATATATATATATATATATATATATACATATATATATATATATATACATATATATATATATATACATATATATATATATATATATATACATATATATATATATACATATATATATATATATATATATATATATATATAGAAAGGATGAATGTAAAATGAAAGTGCTTTTGTTAAAAAAGGAATTTATTAGGTATTGACATATGTTTCTGTAACAGACCGAATACCTATGTATCGCTGCTTGCGTAATCATATAATGTTAGCAAGTATTCGATAGCAAATGTATAATCAGTTGTCACTTCTTCAGAGATTTTGGATAAACTGGATAAAATCAGAAAAATTGAAGTATTTATATTAGTAAAAGAGGAAGGAACAGAGGGGATAGAATATGACAGATGGTAAAATAATTTACTGCTAAACAAGTATATAATGGGTTTTTAATGAGAATACCATGAGTAAATCTAAATAAGAATTTTGGGGGTGCCGATTTTAATCTCTACTTGACCAACTGGACAGTGGACAGGGCTGGTCATTTGGTGCAGTAGTATTAATCATAAAGTGTCAATTGGGGAAGGGGGAGATTTCGATTGCTACTAAATAACATCAATGCTAGTAGTCAGCTGGTATTTGCACTAGGGAATTGAATCAAAAAATCAGAAATCTCATTTTATCTATAGCAGTTTGTATTAAAAGGTAAATAATAGAAGAGTTGATAGAATTAAGACTAATAAAGAATGTTCATATCTATTTTGACAATCAAACGGGGATAGAGACAGGCGTTCAATCCTGGTAGTATTTATAATATGAAAATGTAGATTTTAAGCGATGGTTACAGTATAACGATCGCTCTATTCTGTTATTTAATAAAATGTTTTTGGATTTCATAATACAAAATAATTCTACATTACATAATCTACAAAATTCCTGTCCATTGGAATATGGGGGGGCAGTCGCTATTATATCCCATTTTAGGTGAAATTGTTGGTTATTTTCACGCAGCTGCCAAGCCTTGTCTGCGAGTGTTGTTACATAACGCTGGTTTTCATGTTTTATCGAATAACGATGTCTATAAAGGCGTGATTTAAAGGAGGTGGCTGTAGATCCCACATAGTACCACTTCTGTCTATCCGATTCGATAGTACATTTGTATACGATGTTGCGTTCAAGACACTGATTGTTCAACGGACACATTCCTGGTTGGACACAGTTGCAATTACAATTTTGCGTTGTTGTATTGCCAATTGACACTTAATGATTAATACTACTGCACCAAATGACCAGCCCTGTCCACTGTCCAGTTGGTCAAGTAGAGATTAAAATCGGCACCCCCAAAATTCTTATTTAGATTTACTCATGGTATTCTCATTAAAAACCCATTATATACTTGTTTAGCAGTAAATTATTTTACCATCTGTCATATTCTATCCCCTCTGTTCCTTCCTCTTTTACTAATATAAATACTTCAATTTTTCTGATTTTATCCAGTTTATCCAAAATCTCTGAAGAAGTGACAACTGATTATACATTTGCTATCGAATACTTGCTAACATTATATGATTACGCAAGCAGCGATACATAGGTATTCGGTCTGTTACAGAAACATATGTCAATACCTAATAAATTCCTTTTTTAACAAAAGCACTTTCATTTTATATTCATCCTTTCTACATTTCTCCGGAATATAATTTATACTCGTTGAGCAAACCTGCACGTACGCTGTTCATCTCTAACGTAACGATATATTATCACTACATTATTGATAACCTGAAATTTTATTAATCTCCTATACAGTTGAGCAACTAATTCAGCATACGCTTCTAAAATTGAAAGGCACCAATTGGATATGTCGTTAAAAAACATACCTATTCAGGCAAAAAGGGAATATATTCTAGGTATGATACGAAGGACCAATGATTTTATTCGACGAATCAGATGGAAAACATTCCATTTTGACAAAAGCCGTATAAACCAAACATCGGATCTTAACAAGGATAAATTTGGATTTAAATCTGACAAGAACCCACCCTCAAACCCACTTTTGGATGCATTTGAACAAGACCTAATGGATATGATCATGGAGATCAAATTTACAAAACGTAAGAACAATAAACTACAGAATGACATCACGGCACTGCTCAATAATCTAAAAAACGCCAATGGAGTTATTGTTAGAGCAGACAAAACATCAAACGTATATACCATGGATGTGGACACTTACAATAACTTCATCCGTAAGGAATTGCATAAAAAATACAGGAAAACTAATGAAGCCACACTTAAAAACATCAGCAACTCGGCATGTGATATTGTTAAAAAACTTTGTATTGACGATAGAACGCAACCCTTAACACCAGCTATACCATCCTTCAACCTGAAGGACCACAAGGTAAACTTCGATACTAACCCTAATATTAGACTTATATGCCCCTCTAAATCTGATATAGGTAAAATTAGCAAATATATACTAGACAGAATTATCCCCCAAGTTAAGGTTAAAGTAGAGATTAAACTATGGGGTAACACTCATGAAGCAATAAGATGGTTTAACAACATTACTGATAAGAAAAAATCAAAATTTATTCAGTTTGATATTGATGAATATTATTCCTCAATTTCACCTGATACTCTACATGAAGCTCTTTCGTTCGCTAAGGATAATTCCGACCTTACGGATGCTGAAATTAAAATTATTATGGAAGCGAGAAAAACTATAGTTAAATTCGATGATAGCTACTGGGTTCGCAAAGATAGACCTTCTAATTTTGATATCACTATGGGTTCTAACGATTCGGCGGAGGTAACAGATCTTGTGGGAATTTATATCACCCACAGATTACAAGGAAAATTCAAGGATCTCCACGGTGGAATTTACCGTGACGATGCGCTCCTATTAGTTAAGAATATGAATAACCAGAATTTAGAAAGGATGCGTAAAAATATCAGAAAACTTTTTAAAGAACTAGGATTAAATATTACATTTGAATATAACCTCAAAGAGGTCAATTTCCTTGATGTTACTTTCAATCTCAATACAGATACGATTAAACCGTTCCATAAACTAAATGAGAACCTTAAATATGTAAATACGAGTTCTAACCATCCACTCTCTATAATTAAATCCATCCCTAGAAATGTTTCTCTTAGAATCTCCCGCCTATCGTCCAACCAACAAACCTTCAAAGAACATGCCGAGTATTATGATGATGCACTTAGGAAAGCCGGTCACCTAGATAATATAGAGTATATAGTCAATGATCACCAAAACACCCAAAATAAATCACATAGGAGTAGAAATAGCACAGAATCACCACCATACATACACTACCGCAATAGACACAATAATAGTCGCACACCACCAAACAGAAGGCGATGTAAGGAGTATATCTGGTACAACCCGGTCTATAACAAATCTATTAAAACCAATCTACCCTCAAAATTCTTTCGATTAGTTAGAAAACACTTTCCAACATCACATAAATATAATAAAATCTTAAACCCTAACACCATCCGACTTTCATATTCAACCGCCCCTAATATTGAACAACATATAAAAATGCTTAACGCAAAACGGTTGTATAAACGCCTTCCAACACATAACAATACACGTAAAACATTAGCTATAACATCACAAAACAACAAACAACATCCTGTCCTACATAAGCAACCTCATCAACCCATCCATGGCAATACAACAACGCAAAATTGTAATTGCAACTGTGTCCAACCAGGAATGTGTCCGTTGAACAATCAGTGTCTTGAACGCAACATCGTATACAAATGTACTATCGAATCGGATAGACAGAAGTGGTACTATGTGGGATCTACAGCCACCTCCTTTAAATCACGCCTTTATAGACATCGTTATTCGATAAAACATGAAAACCAGCGTTATGTAACAACACTCGCAGACAAGGCTTGGCAGCTGCGTGAAAATAACCAACAATTTCACCTAAAATGGGATATAATAGCGACTGCCCCCCCATATTCCAATGGACAGGAATTTTGTAGATTATGTAATGTAGAATTATTTTGTATTATGAAATCCAAAAACATTTTATTAAATAACAGAATAGAGCGATCGTTATACTGTAACCATCGCTTAAAATCTACATTTTCATATTATAAATACTACCAGGATTGAACGCCTGTCTCTATCCCCGTTTGATTGTCAAAATAGATATGAACATTCTTTATTAGTCTTAATTCTATCAACTCTTCTATTATTTACCTTTTAATACAAACTGCTATAGATAAAATGAGATTTCTGATTTTTTGATTCAATTCCCTAGTGCAAATACCAGCTGACTACTAGCATTGATGTTATTTAGTAGCAATCGAAATCTCCCCCTTCCCCAATTGACACTTTATGATTAATACTACTGCACCAAATGACCAGCCCTGTCCACTGTCCAGTTGGTCAAGTAGAGATTAAAATCGGCACCCCCAAAATTCTTATTTAGATTTACTCATGGTATTCTCATTAAAAACCCATTATATACTTGTTTAGCAGTAAATTATTTTACCATCTGTCATATTCTATCCCCTCTGTTCCTTCCTCTTTTACTAATATAAATACTTCAATTTTTCTGATTTTATCCAGTTTATCCAAAATCTCTGAAGAAGTGACAACTGATTATACATTTGCTATCGAATACTTGCTAACATTATATGATTACGCAAGCAGCGATACATAGGTATTCGGTCTGTTACAGAAACATATGTCAATACCTAATAAATTCCTTTTTTAACAAAAGCACTTTCATTTTATATTCATCCTTTCTACATTTCTCCGGAATATAATTTATACTCGTTGAGCAAACCTGCACGTACGCTGTTCATCTCTAACGTAACGATATATTATCACTACATTATTGATAACCTGAAATTTTATTAATCTCCTATACAGTTGAGCAACTAATTCAGCATACGCTTCTAAAATGGAAAGGCACCAATTGGATATGTCGTTAAAAAACATACCTATTCAGGCAAAAAGGGAATATATTCTAGGTATGATACGAAGGACCAATGATTTTATTCGACGAATCAGATGGAAAACATTCCATTTTGACAAAAGCCGTATAAACCAAACATCGGATCTTAACAAGGATAAATTTGGATTTAAATCTTACAAGAACCCACCCTCAAACCCACTTTTGGATGCATTTGAACAAGACCTAATGGATATGATCATGGAGATCAAATTTACAAAACGTAAGAACAATAAACTACAGAATGACATCACGGCACTGCTCAATAATCTAAAAAACGCCAATGGAGTTATTGTTAGAGCAGACAAAACATCAAACGTATATACCATGGATGTGGACACTTACAATAACTTCATCCGTAAGGAATTGCATAAAAAATACAGGAAAACTAATGAAGCCACACTTAAAAACATCAACAACTCGGCATGTGATATTGTTAAAAAACTTTGTATTGACGATAGAACGCAACCCTTAACACCAGCTATACCATCCTTCAACCTGAAGGACCACAAGGTAAACTTCGATACTAACCCTAATATTAGACTTATATGCCCCTCTAAATCTGATATAGGTAAAATTAGCAAATATATACTAGACAGAATTATCCCCCAAGTTAAGGTTAAAGTAGAGATTAAACTATGGGGTAACACTCATGAAGCAATAAGATGGTTTAACAACATTACTGATAAGAAAAAATCAAAATTTATTCAGTTTGATATTGATGAATATTATTCCTCAATTTCACCTGATACTCTACATGAAGCTCTTTCGTTCGCTAAGGATAATTCCGACCTTACGGATGCTGAAATTAAAATTATTATGGAAGCGAGAAAAACTATAGTTAAATTCGATGATAGCTACTGGGTTCGCAAAGATAGACCTTCTAATTTTGATATCACTATGGGTTCTAACGATTCGGCGGAGGTAACAGATCTTGTGGGAATTTATATCACCCACAGATTACAAGGAAAATTCAAGGATCTCCACGGTGGAATTTACCGTGACGATGCGCTCCTATTAGTTAAGAATATGAATAACCAGAATTTAGAAAGGATGCGTAAAAATATCAGAAAACTTTTTAAAGAACTAGGATTAAATATTACATTTGAATATAACCTCAAAGAGGTCAATTTCCTTGATGTTACTTTCAATCTCAATACAGATACGATTAAACCGTTCCATAAACTAAATGAGAACCTTAAATATGTAAATACGAGTTCTAACCATCCACTCTCTATAATTAAATCCATCCCTAGAAATGTTTCTCTTAGAATCTCCCGCCTATCGTCCAACCAACAAACCTTCAAAGAACATGCCGAGTATTATGATGATGCACTTAGGAAAGCCGGTCACCTAGATAATATAGAGTATATAGTCAATGATCACCAAAACACCCAAAATAAATCACATAGGAGTAGAAATAGCACAGAATCACCACCATACATACACTACCGCAATAGACACAATAATAGTCGCACACCACCAAACAGAAGGCGATGTAAGGAGTATATCTGGTACAACCCGGTCTATAACAAATCTATTAAAACCAATCTACCCTCAAAATTCTTTCGATTAGTTAGAAAACACTTTCCAACATCACATAAATATAATAAAATCTTAAACCCTAACACCATCCGACTTTCATATTCAACCGCCCCTAATATTGAACAACATATAAAAATGCTTAACGCAAAACGGTTGTATAAACGCCTTCCAACACATAACAATACACGTAAAACATTAGCTATAACATCACAAAACAACAAACAACATCCTGTCCTACATAAGCAACCTCATCAACCCATCCATGGCAATACAACAACGCAAAATTGTAATTGCAACTGTGTCCAACCAGGAATGTGTCCGTTGAACAATCAGTGTCTTGAACGCAACATCGTATACAAATGTACTATCAAATCGGATAAACAGAAGTGGTACTATGTGGGATCTACAGCCACCTCCTTTAAATCACGCCTTTATAGACATCGTTATTCGATAAAACATGAAAACCAGCGTTATGTAACAACACTCGCAGACAAGGCTTGGCAGCTGCGTGAAAATAACCAACAATTTCACCTAAAATGGGATATAATAGCGACTGCCCCCCCATATTCCAATGGACAGGAATTTTGTAGATTATGTAATGTAGAATTATTTTGTATTATGAAATCCAAAAACATTTTATTAAATAACAGAATAGAGCGATCGTTATACTGTAACCATCGCTTAAAATCTACATTTTCATATTATAAATACTACCAGGATTGAACGCCTGTCTCTATCCCCGTTTGATTGTCAAAATAGATATGAACATTCTTTATTAGTCTTAATTCTATCAACTCTTCTATTATTTACCTTTTAATACAAACTGCTATAGATAAAATGAGATTTCTGATTTTTTGATTCAATTCCCTAGTGCAAATACCAGCTGACTACTAGCATTGATGTTATTTAGTAGCAATCGAAATCTCCCCCTTCCCCAATTGACACTTTATGATTAATACTACTGCACCAAATGACCAGCCCTGTCCACTGTCCAGTTGGTCAAGTAGAGATTAAAATCGGCACCCCCAAAATTCTTATTTAGATTTACTCATGGTATTCTCATTAAAAACCCATTATATACTTGTTTAGCAGTAAATTATTTTACCATCTGTCATATTCTATCCCCTCTGTTCCTTCCTCTTTTACTAATATAAATACTTCAATTTTTCTGATTTTATCCAGTTTATCCAAAATCTCTGAAGAAGTGACAACTGATTATACATTTGCTATCGAATACTTGCTAACATTATATGATTACGCAAGCAGCGATACATAGGTATTCGGTCTGTTACAGAAACATATGTCAATACCTAATAAATTCCTTTTTTAACAAAAGCACTTTCATTTTATATTCATCCTTTCTACATTTCTCCGGAATATAATTTATACTCGTTGAGCAAACCTGCACGTACGCTGTTCATCTCTAACGTAACGATATATTATCACTACATTATTGATAACCTGAAATTTTATATATATATATATATATATATATACATATATATATATATATATATATATATATATATATATATATATATATATATATATATATATATATATATATATATATATATATATATATATACATATATATATATATATATATATATATATATATATATATATATATATATATACATATATATACATATATATATATATATATACATATATATACATATATATATATATATATACATATATATACATATATATATATATATACATATATATACATATATATATATATACATATATATACATATATATATATATACATATATATATATATATATACATATATATATATATACATATATATATATATATATACATATATATACATATATATATATATATATACATATATATATATATATATATATATATATATATATATACATATATATGCATATATATATATATATATACATATATATACATATATATATATATATACATATATATACATATATATATATATACATATATATACATATATATATATATACATATATATATATATATATACATATATATATATATACATATATATATATATATATACATATATATACATATATATATATATATATACATATATATATATATATATATATATATATATATACATATATATGCATATATATATATATATATACATATATATATATATATATATAGATATATATATACATATGTATATATATATATATATACATATATATATATATATATATATACATATATATACATATATATATATATATATATACATATATATATATATATATATATACATATATATATATATATATATACATATATATACATATATATATATATACATATATATATATATATATATACATATACATATATATATATATATATATATATACATACATATATATATATATATATATATATATATATATATATATATATATATATAGCGAGGGAAAAGTGGTAAGGAACCAGGTGGACCATAACGCACCAAAGTACTCAATACTTAGGGTAGTAGAGTGGGTAATAGGAGTAAGTAAGACCCCAACGGCTGAGCTCAAGCCGTTTCGACGGCTAATTCTGTACTGAATGAAAAATCAGTTCTGGTATTTAAATAGCCGAACTTGTCAAGGAGCAATTCCATATATGGTCAAAGAGATAATCACCAGGATTGGTCATCCCACAAGGTAGTAGTAATTCTGCGATGGCAAGTTGGTGGGGGAGGTAGCCCGAATATGTGGATATGTGGCCCGAAAGTGTAGTGGCGTGACGCCGGGCCGGGTTTCGGAAGGTATGTCTGTGTTGGTATAGCCGGGTCTTGAATTCGCATGCGGTCAATCCTATATAAGCTTTGTTGGAGGTGTCCGTGCTCACGTTGCACTGGTAGATCACATTACGGTCTCTGCATCTGTTGTCGAGGGGGAAACTTGATCTATCAGGACAGTTGCACCTCCTGGTCGGCTCTCCACTGCTATTTGGGTTGTTTCTTCCATTGGGGTTGAGTTTTTTGTTGTTGGAGGAGACGATGTTTTGTGCGAAGTTAGGTGTAGTGCTCCAACAAAGCTTATATAGGATTGACCGCATGCGACTTCAAGACCCGGCTATACCAACACAGACATACCTTCCGAAACCCGGCCCGGCGTCACGCCACTACACTTTCGGGCCACATATGGGACCTCAAGGACAACAACATCAACTATGATCTCACTTGGAAATTACTGTCCAGAGCCAACTCCTACACGGGAGGACGCCGTCCGTGCAATTTATGCTCGGAGGAAACATTACAAATGCTGTTTTCGACGGACCAACTCCTTAACAAGAAAGATGAACTGGTTACTGCATGTAAACACCGATTACGTAGGAGTTACCTCGCCCTCAAACCCCATAATGACCCGGGGGGGGGGTGGTAGCCTATAACACCCCACTTGCCTATTTTGTAATGGGTAACCCTGCTTGCCTATGGAGACGTAAGATCTTCCTTTACACTTTTTTTTATCAATCCAGTATCTCTTTCATCTTTTT
>OZ024741.1:338065722-338075722 GCA_964016885.1 Eledone cirrhosa
AGAGAAGATTGAAGTTAGCTGGATATGCTCGCCGACATTCAAAGTTGACATTTCACTCAGTGATACTGTGGGAGCTCCCTACACGGACACAATGGAAGAGGGAGACCGAGGATGACATATATTGATGCCCTAAGGACAGACACTGGTCTCTGGGAGAGGCAGGACATAGCAGCAATGATGAAGGACAGGGAACGCTGGAGAGAACTCGTTCATGGATCTCGGGAATTTTACCCGCCCTATATAAATATATATCTCTGTATATATATACAGAGATATTGGGGGAAGAGGGGAGAGAGATAGAGAGATAGATAGATAGATAGATAGATAGATAGATAGATAGATAGATAAATTTCTATTTATTTGCCACTAGGGCACAAGAGAAAGGGACAAATACACAGGGGGGAGTTTACATAAATACGAGTAAAGAAAAAGGCATAACAATGAGAATAACATAATAATAAAAAGTCCTCAAAAGGGAGGGGGCGTGTTGGGGATTGCACATACCCCCGAAAAGTGTGCAACTCTTTTCGCGGGGGAAGCCCAGAGAGGAGGCGCTCCCCCTTTCCTCTTCACTTCTTCACCTACAGAACAATGTAGAGAGAAGGCCCATTTACATGAGCCATTCTCGCTTCTTTCACCCACCTTTCATAAAATGTCTGGGGCCAAGCACTTCTCTCTCCATCCTGATCCTTCTTCCGAAGTGGTATCGGAAGAAGTAAACCAGGTGATGGCCGGAGAGAAAGTCACCCGACCTCAGACCTTTCAGGCGCATCCACCACACAACCTCTTTCATCATGGCTATTACGCACAGAAAGACCGCCTCTGCTTCATTTCTGAAGGGAGGAGGCGGCTTGATGTTCACCACAGACTCGGCGGTCAATCGAATCGGCGCCACACGCGACAGCAGTCCTTCGACGTAGCCCCACAGATCGGCAACGCCCGGGCAGTGTACCAGTGCATGCGCAACGGTTTCCTCGTCGCGCACGCATCTGGGACAGATCTTTTTCGCGGGATCCCTGCCCGGGCGCCCGTGTCTGTAGAGCTTTTCTCGAACGTGCAGAGCCCCCCGGTAACACTGCCAGGCTAGGGACCTCTGGAAGTTGTCCATGGGTCCCGGACCGAAAGTTCTACCGAACAGGCTGGCCAGTTCGTCCTCCTCCATGCCTAGCGACTCTCCAAGGGTGTCGTCGCCCCTGCTAGCCGCCAGCCCTCTATAGAATGTCGAGGTGGATTCTCCACTGACAGTCGGGTCCGCTTGCCAGAGAGCCGTGAGCGCCTGGGCACACTCGGTGTGCCAGTTGCCCAGTTTTCTCGGTCTTTGCTTCACGCAGGATTGCAGCTTGGTGAGCGAGACGAGCTGTGGGAAGGCTCGCCTCACAAACGGGGCCCACACCGGCTGACCGGTGAGGAATACCTGTAGATGCCGTAGCCTCAATGCGTGCCTACGCATCAACAGCCACGGCATACCCAGCCCTCCTTTCGAAGGGTGCTGGCAGCAGATGGATCTCCTCACCATGGGAGGCCGCTTCTTCCAGAGGAACTGGAAGAGCATGCGTTCCATAATGGTGAGCTTTTCCTTGGGGCAAGGCACGACGGTCAGGCGGTAGTAGATGACGGACGCTATGTAAGCGTTCGTCACCTCCTCCCGACCTTTCAGTGATAGTTTGCACTTGGCCCACTTCTGGGTCAGCGCAAACACCCTGCTCGTCACCTCGCCCCAATTCTTCTCCACCTGGAGGTCCGGTCCGAACCAGACCCCGAGCAGCTTCACCGGGCCCTCCGTCCACCGCCCGACGACACCGTCTAACGGCATCGGTTTGCCCCTCCACGTTCCGAGTTGCAAACCGACTGACTTGTCCCGGTTCAGCCTAGCCCCCGTCAGCCTTTCGTATTCCTCCAGTAGGGTGGCGATCGCCCCGATTTCCGAGGCGTCCGCCACCATTACTGTTACGTCGTCGGCATAGGCCGAGACCGCTTTGTGCAATCCCAGTTCCAGGGGTATGCCCCGCAGCAACTCCAACTTCCGCAGCAGTGGCTCGAGAGCCAATACGTACAGAAGGGAGGAGAGAGGGCACCCCTGCCTGATAGACCGGGTGATTTGAAACGGCTCCGAGAGGTAGCCGTTTACTTTAACCCTAGAGCAGACGTTGCCACTGTGCATGGCAGAAATCCAGCCCCTGAAAACGGGTCCGAAGCTCGCCGCCGCTAGCACCGCATCCAGGTAACCATGGTCGACCCTATCGAACGCCTTAGATTGATCCAAGTTGATCAGGGCCCCACCAAAGCCGGGTTCGTTGCCAACCCTCTCTATGATGTATCGCATGAGGTGGAGGTTGTCGTGAATGGACCTGGACGGGATAGCGCATGTCTGCGCGTCTCCCACCAAACGACCCACCACAAGCGCCAACCTCTTCGCCAACACCTTGGCCAAAATCTGTAACTCTGTATTCAGCAGAGTTATGGGCCTAAAGTTACTTAAGTCGTCCCCCTTGCTCTCGTCCTTCCTCACTAGCGTGACCACGCCCTTGGTCACAGAACAGGGAATTCTCCCGTTCTGTTGCCAGTTGCAATAGACAGCCTCGAGGAGTTCGGAGAACAAGACCGGCATAGCTAAATAAAGTTCGTATGGTAGACCATCGAGACCCGGAGATTTGCGTCTGCTGCATTGGCTGAGCGCTTCCCCGATTTCAGTGGCTGTGATTGGCCTTTCGCAGCACTCTGCTTCGCCGCTCGAAAGACGCGGTAGACCGTCGAGGTATGGACCGAAGTCCACATCCCCGTCCGGCCCCCCACCCCCTCCGAACAGTCGAGCAAAGTGCCTTTGAAAGGCCTCGCACATCTGCTCAGGTTCAAGGATCACCCGTCCATCCTGGTCTCGCAAAGACCGAATGGGGGATTTGATCCCACTCTTGGCTTCTGTCACGCGGGCCCAGCTAACAGCTTTCGTCCCCTCGTTTCCTAAAGCACGTATTTTACTTCGGACAACGCAGCCTTCGTGCTTCGCGTCAAAGAACTGGCTCAACGCCGTTCTCGCCGCTAACACTCTGGCCACGTCTCCGCTCCTAATCGCCTCTTCTAGTTTATCTGTTAACTCCCTTTCCTTCCTATTTCTATTCGCCGCTAGTTCCTTACTGTAACCTATCGAACTTACTCTAATCTCTCTCTTTAGAGATACCCACCACCTACTGTTGACGATCGCTCCCGTCAACCGCATCTTAACTAAGCTACTAATCCGGTTCCTGTAATCTTTCTTTGCCGGCAAGGACAAGTTCATCTTCCAGTAACCAGGACCCTGTCTATGCGTTCTATCAAGGTTGACCACGCAGCTCACTAATTTGTGATCTGAATAGCCAACCATGATCAATTCTGGACAACTAAATACGTCCCTATCCTTACTCCTAACAAAAAACCTATCTAGGTACGATCTAGATTGACCACTGCGGTTTGCCCAGGTCCAGGTTGGTGCAGTTGGACAATCTAGTCGAAATCTATCGACCAAGTCGAATCGATCGAGTAACCCCTTGAGGCTGCTACACCCCCCTCTATCGGGACATGCCCCTGCATAGTCCCAACGCGCATCTAGGATTCCATTCCAGTCCCCCACTAAAAGCAGGGAACGCGACGTTCATAGAAAAGTCTCCAGACGCTGGAAGAAGTCGGCTCTTTCAGCCCCGAAGGGGGCATAAAGACCGACCAGTCTGAAAGCCCCGCCTTCGCCGCCTCCGACGTCCAGCACCAGTAATCGACCAGTAATCGACCCCCCGGGTCCGAGTGAACAATCTGTACGTCGAGAGCCAGACGTTTATCCAGCAGTACGGCAAATTCCCCCCCCCCCCCGCCTCCGGGTTGACAGAGAGATGCGTGCATCTCAAAGTCATCGAACGCGGGCGCCAGCTGTCGCATGCTGCTGATCCGACTCTCGCAAACAACCATCACATCTATACTTCGTGACCTGAGGTCACTTAGAAGCTTTGCTTGTTTTGTGGTGGTGTGGGGGTACCCGAGTGTGGTGGGGTTGGGGTATTTGGAGTTGTGTCAGGGAGAGGGGAGGTTATGGGGAAATCTTTCAAGAGGACGCGATTTAACGGTTTTAAACAGGGGGGCTCACGTCCTGTCTAAATTGTTCTTTTAAGGAACGATAAAGGTCCAGAGGGACCTTTATCATTTTTAAATGGGTGAAGTTCTCTTTTGAGATAAAGTTTGGCCCTTCGGTCTGCACCAAAGGGCTATTGTTTATTAATTTAAACAGTTTTTTGTTTTCTTTATTTATATATGTGTATTGCAAAGTCTTTTTTTGTGATGCTGTCAATGTTTCGGAGAGGGGAGGCGCAGATTTATTTTTGTTTGTTGAGGGTGGGGTGTTTTTGATTGGAGTTGGTGTGCTGGGTGTGGGTTATTTGTGGTGTGCTGGGTGTGTGCTTTCTTTTTTTTCTTTTAACTTGTCTGAAGGCTTCTCCTCCTTCTTCTTCAGAAGTTGGGGGAAACTCTTCAGCGCTAGGTGGGAGGGACGTGGTGTCTGGTTGTTTTTTTTTTGCGGGAGGGGTAGATTTGTTGCTGTTTTTTTTTTATTATTTGTTTGGAATGCGTTTTGTGGTGGTGGTGGTGATGTTTGTGTCGTGCTTGTGGTTGGTGATGGTGGTGGTGATTTTTGTGTCGTGCTTGTGTTTGGTGCTGGTGGTGGTGATGTTTGTGTTGTGCTTGTGGTTGGTGGTGTCTGTATTTTGTTTGCTGTGTGTGGTATTAGTGTATTTTTGGAGGTGGGTGGTGTTGGTGTACTGTTTGTGGTGGGTGTGGGCAATAGTCCTTTTTGGGGGATACGTTTCGGGCAGTTAGCCTTAACGTGTCCCCTTTCCGTGCATAAATAGCATGCTGGTCTTCTCCCCTCTACAATTATATCTATTGGGGTGAGGTCATCCAGCCAGATGCGATCCGGGATTTGTGCTATTCTTTCGGGCCTCATTTGGACTAGTAGGTCGAGGCCCATTCCCAGGAACGCATCTCCAGATGCCTTCCCCATTGACAGCACTGTGTCCTCGCCCATGTCTATGAAGCCAGCAATAGCCCACCAGAAGTCCATTGTGGGCAGCATTGTTTGTACTTTGACTCTCTGTGTTCTTCTACCCATGTAGGAGGGATAGAAGCTGTATGTTGTTGATGAGGGTGGGCTTAGGGAAAGCTTCTGCGCCGTTTCCTTGTCTTTTGTTAAGACCGAAATGCTGCCATAGAGTCGGTCCTTTCGTATGAAGAGAATATTCTTCATATAGTCTTTTAGGACCAACTCTATCTCCATTTGGCTGGGCTGTGCTGGCTTTCTCGTTTGGTTTAATATTGTTCTGAAGAGAACTGTGCTCTCTGTTCTCGCTTTCTTGAATTATGGGGGGGAGTTAATGGAAAACATTCCGTTCTCCCCCAAGACTGTGTTTTTTTGCTTCTGCCAGTTTTTCTCTGGCGGCAGTTAAGTCTATTGGTGTATATGTTATGGACTGTTTTGTTTCCTGGGCAAAAGTTGCCTTGTTGTTATTTGTGTTCTTATTTTCTGTTTGTTTGTTTTCCGTTTGCTCATTTTCCGTAACATTTGTTTTTTCATTTTCCTTGTTTGTTTCGTTGTCTAGTTTTGTTGTATCTATTTCTTTTTGTTCTTCAGACTTGGGGGGCGTGGCAGAGCTAATGGCAGACATGTCTGCCATCTTTTCCGCCATGCTGCCGAGAAAGAGATTTTACAGCAAAATAGATATATATTTTACCCCCTAAAAAGGGGATAAATGTAAAAATGTTTCCCTAAATAACAGGGGTAAGTGTTTCAAATGTGTTGCACTGAAAATATTCTCTGGTACTTACTATAGTAAGGGTAAATTCCGATGGAATAGCGGAGCCGATGTGAAGCGTGTCTTACTCTATCAAGATAGATAGATAGATAGATAAAGAGAGAGAGAGAGAGGCAGACAGACAGACAGAGAGAGAGAAGTATTAATGGAAAATTAATTCTCTTTCATCAAAGAACCGTATTTATTCTCTTACAATTGTTTCGAATGAGAAATGTCATCGAATTATTGAAATGTTGCAGATTATGAAAAGTGTGTTTTGTGAAATGTCGAAAAATCAAACTATATGAAATGTATGTTTTTGAAAGTGGCGAAAAAAATTCTATTTGAAAAATGTTTTTGAAAGTGCCCCAAAAAATCTGTTTGAAAAACGTGTTGTATGAAAGGTCGAAAAAAAACCTGTATGAAATGTGTGTTTTTGAAAGAGCCGAAAAAAAAGCTATATGAAAAGTGTGTTTTTGAAAGTGGCGAAAAATATTTTATTTGAAAAATGTTTTTGAAAGTGCCAAATAAAATAGCCAGACACACAATGGCGAACGGGGCTATACCCAGTTACGCCAGTACAAACCATAGCCAGACACACAACGCTATGATTTGCGAGGCGAGCGGGCCTATTTTGCTTGGGACTTCCTATGATCCTTCCTGGGTTGACAAAATAAACTACCAGTTTTTTTAAACTCATATTCTAAACATTCATCTCTGAAACCTTTATCGTCTTTCTTACTTTATGGATTTCATTAAAGGTTAACTTTGCCTTTCATCCTTACTGAGTCGATAAAATAAAGTACCAGTAATGCACTGGGTTATTGCTGGCCTTGTGCCAAAAGTAGAAACAATTATATATATATAAAATAATTAAGTCAAATATGTAAAATTATTATAAATTATAGATATACTGCTATATATATTTCGGTGACAGCCATCATTGGCTGTGACCACTTCAGGCAGTCCGAATTGGTGTGGGAAAGACAGGTACACATGTTGTGGAAATGAGTTTTACTCCGTCAATACATCGATATGTCCAGCTCCTGGTTATGTTGTTATTCTTCTGAGGAACTGGAATCATATGAATTCGAAAAACGAATTTCGGTGTCATAGGACACGCTCGCATCCCATTGATCAGTTGTGAGAACATTCCTCAGTCAAAAGTCTATAGAAATTTTTCTGAGGCAAGACAATCTGTTGTAGTTGTTTTTGTTTAAGTACAGCTGATCTCCTCCATTGTGTTGGTAGTGGTAGTGGTGTTAAGGGGTCAGCTGGCAGGTCAGCTTTAGTGTGCTGCTGCTATGTTCTGAAGAATTTGTGTGTGTAGGTTGGCATCCATCCTGCCACCATTTCACCTGGTATGGGGGGGGGGGGGGGGGCATATACAAAAATAAAAAAATAAAAAAATTAAAAAAATGCGTGTGTTACAACCAATATCAAAATTTGAAAGATTTGAAACATATTAACTGAAGTAGAAAACCTGTGTGTCAGAATCGAGAGGTGTAAAGAATTACAACTCTTATTTTATCATCGAGTGGTGCGTTTTAAGAACAAATGAAATAAAAGTGGAGTGTAAAACACCATAAACCTGAGTGTCAAAATCCGGAAATGCAAAGGACTACAGTTCCTATTTCCGCATAAAGTACATATGCGTGTATGTCAACGCACATCGGTGCAAGCACACACGCTTGGCAAATCACTGATGAGGGACTCATTTTATAACATGTTATCCATGTGCAACCTGCAGTATTCTTCTCCCCCTTTTTTCACACACACATATATATATATATATATATATATATATATATATATATATATATATATATATATATATATATGTATATATATATATGTATATATATATATGTATATATATATATATACATATACACATACATGCAAGTATCTATGTTTGGACATATGTATAAGTATGTGTTGCTATAGGAGTCGATCGAGGCGGGAGTAGGGGTGGTGAGTGTGTAGGGGGTGGTTTACCTTGGGCTCGGTGTGGCGGGGCTACTGTCCCTATAGCTTAAGGGAAGTTCCCATCCCAATGTGTTGTTATTGTCCATATAGCTTGAGGAAGGTCCCGGCTCTGAGGTGTCTACATGTACTGAAGAAATCGGTCCTGGGGTTTATTAGGCTGCTTCCACCGCTGAGTATCTCGAGGGTCTCGCTCAGACATAGTTTGCAGATGCCAGATCCCCCTCTATCAGGTGGTACTTTCCTGATGTTGGACCAGGCCAGAGAGTACGGGGTCCTGTCCAACTTGAGCTTCCATATCAGTTCGGAAAGAGCTGTACTTTTCCTTTTGTCCTCCCTATTAAAGGAATGGCGATTGTTCTACCATCTGTCTTTGAAGCTCGTTGATGTGGCTCCTATGTAAAGGTGCTCAGAGTTGGGGTTTTTTACTCTACATCCGTATATTAAGTTCTTCCTGAGGACTTCATTTCTAAGGGGGCATAATGTGGGGGTTCTGCAGTTGCAAGAGGTGGTCGACCCCCGAGTGCCTAATGTGGGGTTCCCGTTGCTTATTTTAGGGTGGTCTTCTCCTGGGCTCAGTGGGGGTCCCTTGGTCTGTTTGGGTTCCCAGGGTGGGTACCGGATTCACCCTTCCTTCCCTCCACATGGCTCCGTTGGGTGCTTATATTGCCAGCTTCTGGTTGTGTGTAGTTTCTAAGTCTACCCATATTGATGCTAGCTATGTGCTACGTTGCGCGAGGTAGAATACGAGAGTTTCACAGTGTGTTCGTTTGAAGATCTTGTGGTATCTATGTTCCCTCGGGAAGCATTTATCTAGTGCTCTAAAGAATGACCGGGCCAGGCTGTTCTTTAGGGCCGCTGAGTAGGGTGGGTTGTACCACGTGATTTTTCTACGTCTATTCTTATGTAGGTGGGTTGAACGTGCTGTGGGATGCTGGGGAGTTGATGGGTTGCTAGAGGTTCCCGCATTGTTGCTTCCCCCTTTAGGCGCTATGTGTTTTGTTAGCTTCCCGGCTCGTACCTGTGGGGCTCGTTGTTGCCCACGCTGGGAGTTCTACAATGGGATGATCCTCCATCCGTCCCGCTTCGTGTCTTGCGGTTGGAGGGGTCGGGCCATGGGATGTTAGTATCACACTTGAGACCGCTCCTCATACTGGGTTTCCTTCCATGGCTAGGCGTACGCGTCCTTTTTGCTAATGTGGTGGTGTCGGATTCATGGGGTTTAGTGGTTTCCACTCTGCCTGTAGTGGTAGGGTTCCCCCCTCCCGGATACCGTGGTTGGGGGGGGGGGTCCGATGGGCTATCCCTATCATGGCGCCTCGGATTATAGGATATAGTTTGGCCGTGTGCCGCCTTATTTAGAGCTGCGTTATAATACTCTGCGTTGCTATCGAAGATCTCCTTATTGGCGGACAGGTTGGAGATCCTGTCTGAGACACTCCTGACTACGGCCTTAATTATGGATCTAGGGTGGTTTTACTTGGCGTTAACATATACCAGTTTCTCGTTGGGCTTGTTATAGGGGTAGTATTGCTCAGTGCTCAGGTTTATGGTGGTGTCTAGGAAGTTGACTACCTTTCTATTTGGGTCTAATTCAATACTGAGCCCATGGTTCTTAAAGAAATGTCTAATTCGCCTCTTCATTCTCTCCACCATAGTGGTGCTGTGGTCATAGACTGTGAAGAGAGCATCGTCACGATATAATCCGCCGCCCAGGCAGGGGATTTCTTCTTTTATCTGCTACAGTAGGAAGAGCCCAACCAGGTTGGTTATTTTTTTAATTTGTTGCCCCCCCCCCCCGCTCACTTTTCGCACGGTATGGATGGTCTTTCGTCTTCTCGTCAATGTTCGCAAGTTCAAAAGAATCACTGACTTGATTTTCTCATTTTTCCTCTCTTTACGTTGCCTCACCATTCTTGTTTGTTCAACTGTCTCTCTTTCTCCACCCAATTCTTTTTATCCCAATAATTTATTTTAGTTATTGTTCGTGCTAGCCGGAGGTATCTGATATTTAATGCGAAGAAATACCTATGATGGCTAGTAGATCACTGATGATGGATAGTCCCGGCTTCTCTTTCTAATTTTTACTTCATATGTATCACAATCGCAACAACACAGCACGCCATTTTCCATTCTTATATATATATATACATATATATACATACATATACATATATGTATACACATATACATATATATACATATATGCA
>OZ024741.1:338078222-338100722 GCA_964016885.1 Eledone cirrhosa
TATATGTATATATATATATATATGTATATATATATATGTATATATATATATGTCTCACAAACGGTGCCCACACCGTTTGTGAGACAGGCCGTAGCTTCAGCGCATGTTTGCGCATCATTAGCCACGGCATGCCCAGCCCTCCGTTGGAAGGGTGTTGACAGCAGACAGATCTCCTCACCAGTGGAGCCTGCTTCTTCCACAGTAACTGGAAGAGCATGCGTTCCATCTTGGTGAGGTGTTCACGGGGACAAGGCACGACAGTCAAGCGGTAGTAGATGACGGACGCTATGAAAGTGTTCGCCACCTCTGCTCGACCTTTCAAAGACAGTTTGCACTCTGCCCACTTCTGGGTAAGCGCAAATACCTTGGCCATGACCTCGTTCCAGTTTTTCTCCACCTGGAGATTTGGACCGAACCAGAACACGAGCAATTTCACTGGTCCTTCCGTCCAGCGTCCGACGACGCTCTCGGACGGAATCGGTTTGCCTCTCCACGTTCCGAGTTGCAAACCGACAGATTTGTCCGGGATCAGTTTTGCTCCTGTGAACCTTCCGTATTCCTGTAGTAGGTTGCCGATATATAGATATATTTCTTTATTTGAAACAAGGGCGCACAAGAAAAGGGGACAATATAAAGACATGCCGGGGATTTTACATACAGTCGTGCAAAAAATATAAAAACAAACAATTACAACAATCGAAATCCCCAATAGGGGGGAAGCGCCACAAATGGGTTGTTTAATACCCCGTCGATAGAACAACCCTCAACTCCAGGAGCGTGTTGTGCAAGTGCTCCTTTCTTCCTTTTGCTCTCTTCTTCAACCTACAGGCTTATAAACAGAGAAGGCCCAATCACTCGGGCCATTTTCGCTTCATTCACCCACCTTTCAGTAAATTTACTGGGATGCAATGCCTCTCTCTCCACTCTGATTCTCCTTCTAAAGTGATACTTAAAGAAGGGAATCAATTGTTGTCCGGAGAGAAAGGCATCTGTCCTCAGTCCTCTCAATCTCGTCCACCATATAACTTATTTCACCATAGCCACCGTACAGAGGAAAACCGCCTCTCTTTCGTTTTTGAAAGAGGCTGGCGGTTTGATCCTTACTATGGACTCGGCAGTCAACTGGATTTGTCCCATACGCGACAGCAGTTGTTCTGCACAGTTCCACAGGTCGGTTACGCCAGGGCAGTGTACAATTCCGTGCAGGACTGTTTCAATGTCCTTCGCGCATCTTGGACACGTCCTCTTGGAAGGATCCCTGCCGGGGCGTCCGTGCCTGTATATCTTGTCACGAACCGGTAGAGCTCCTCGGTAGCACTGCCAGGCCAGGGACCTCTGGGAGTTGTCCATAGCTCCCGGGCGGAAAGTCCTACTAAACAGACTGGTGAGCTCATCGTCTTCGACGCCCAGAGTCTCTCCGAGCACGTCGTCGCCCTTGTAACGTAAAATACCTCGATAGAATGTCGAAGTGGAGTCTCCACTGATTGCTGCGCCCGCTTGCCAGAGGACTGTGAGCGCCCGAGCGCATTCAATGTGCCAGGTGCCCATCGTTTTCGGTCTTTTCTTGACCGAGGATTGCAGCTCCGTCAGAGAGGCGAGCTGTGGGATAGCCTGTCTCACAAACGGTGCCCACACCGGTTGGTCGGTGAGGAATACCTGAAGATGCCGTAGCCTCAGCGCACGTTTGCGCATCATAAGCCATGGCATTCCCAGCCCTCCGTTGGAAGGGTGCTGACAGCAGACGGATCTCCTCACCAGCGGAGCCTGCTTCTTCCACAGAAACTGGAAGAGCATACATTCCATCTTGGCGAGGTGTTCACGGGGACAAGGCACGACTATCAAGCGGTTGTAGATGACAGACGCTATGAAAGTGTTCGCCACCTCCGCTCGACCTTTCAAGGACAGTTTGCACTCTGCCCACTTTTGGGTGAGTGCAAACACCTTGGCCGTGACCTCGTTCCAGTTTTTCTCCACCTGGCGGTCTGGACCGAACCAGACCCCGAGCAATTTCACCGCTCCGTCCATCCAGCATCCGACGACGCTGTCGGACGTCATCGGTTTGCCTTTCCACTTACCGAGTTGCAAACCGACAGACTTGTCCGGGTTTAGTTTTGCTCCCGTCAGCGTTTCGTATTCTTTCAGTAAGTTGCCGATCACCCCCATTTTCGAGGTGCTCAACACCATTACCGTAACGCTTTGCGCAGTCCCCGTTCTAGAGGGATGCCCTGCAACAGCTCCAATTTCCGCAGTAGTGGCTCTAGAGTCAATACATACAGAATGGAGTAGAAAGGGCACCCTTGTCGAATGGAACGCGTGATTGCGAACTGCTCCGATAGGTAGCCGTTCACCTTGACACTTGAGCAGATTCTGGTGTGCATCGCCTCGATCCAGCCTCTGAAACGGGACCGAAACCGGCCGCCTTGAGAACCGCTTCCAAGTATCGATGGTCGACCCTATCGAATTCCTTAGACTGATCCAAATTGATCAGAGCCCCACCGAAGCCGGGTTTACTACCCACCCTCTCTATGATGTATCGCATGAGGTGGAGGTTGTCGTGTATGGATCTGGTCGGGATTGCACACGTTTGCAATTTCCCTACCAGGTTCTCGACGACAAGCGCCAACCTCGGCGCTAGCACCTTGGCCAAAATCTTTAACTCTGTGTTGAGCAGAGTTATGGGCCTGAAGTTGTTAATTTCGTCCCCCTTGTTCTCGTCTTTCCTGATCAGCGTTACTACGCCCTTGCATGCAGAACTGGGAATTCTCCCGTTCTGCTGCCAATTGCAGTAGACGGCTTCGAGGACGCCAGAGAATAAGTCCGGAATGCCTATGTAAAAGTCATAGGGTAGACCATCTAGACCGGGTGACTTGCGTTTCCCGCAGTCACCCAGAGCGTCCCGTATTTCAGTGTCCGTGATCGGTCTTTCGCAGATCTCGGCGTCCGTGTTCGAGAGACGCGGCAGGCCGTCGAGGTATGAACTAAAGTCCATTGCCCCGTTCGACTCACCGTCTTTCTGCTCAAACAGTCGCACAAAGTGATGTTGAAAGGCCACGCACATTTGTTTGGAGTCAAGTAGCATGCGTCCGTTTTGGTCTTTCAAAGACCGAATCGTGGACTTGTTGCCACTTTTTGCCTCCGCCACTCGGGCCCAGCTGACAGCTTTCGCTCCTTCGTTTCCTAGAGCACGTGTTTTGCTTCTGACCACGCAGCCTTTGTGTTTCGCATCGAATAACTGGTCCAGTGCTGTTCTCGACGCTAACACTCTAGCCGCGTTGCCACTTCTAAGTGCCTCCTCTACCTTGGCTACAAGTTCTCTTTCTAGTTTGTTTTTCTCTAAGGCTAACTCTCTACTAAACCCTATCGATTCTATTCTAATTGCTTTCTTGAGAGAGTACCACCATCTATTGTTGACGATGGTTCCCGTTAACTGTTGCTTGTCTAGTCTACTGATCCGTTCACTGTAAGCTTTACGTGCCGGCAACGACACGTTCAGCTTCCAGTATCCGGGTCCTTGTTTATGTGTTCACTCACGGTTGACTAAGCAGACGACTAATTTATGATCTGAATAGGCAACCATGTGCATTCGTGGACAGCTTAACATCTCCTTGTCCCTTTCTCTAATGAAGAACCTATCTAAATACGATCTAGATGTCCCACTGCGGTTTACCCACGTCCACTGTGGTGCAGTCGGGAAATCCAGTCGATACCTATCGGCCAGTTGGAATTGGCCGATTAAAGTTTTGAGGCTGTTGCACCCCGCTCTACTGGGACATGCTCCCACATAGTCCCATCGTGCATCTAGGATACCATTCCAGTCCCCCACTAAAAGTAAGGAGCGAGACGTTCCCAGAAAAGACTCTAGACGCTTAAAGAAGTCTGGCCGTGATTGCGATAGCCCGGTCGGGGCATAAACGGCCACCAGTCTGAAGGCTCCACCTCCGATACTGTTCACGTCTAGGACTACCAGTATACCCTCCGGGTCCAAGTGTACTTGCTGTACTCCGACGTCCAGGTTCTTCCGAAACATAACAGCCACTCCACCTCCTGGCTGACAGAGAGATGCGTAGATCTCAAAGTCGTCGAAGATGGGGGTTAGTTGCTGCCTGTTGTGGATTCTGGACACGGTGATGGCTATCACATCCATACTGTGTGACCTAAGGTCGTTTAAAAGTTGGCCCTGTTTCCAGGGCATCCCTAGGCCACGCACATTCACGGTTCCAACTCGTAAACCAGCCATGTTGGTGAAGAAAAGTTGGAGAAAAAGGACGAAAGGTGCACTTACCTTTTCGTTTCCTGGAAATCGGGTTGTTCAATCTCCATTTGGGTGCTGGATGGGGTGTTAGGTGGGGTGGGAAACCTTTCAACGGGACGCGGTTGATGGCTTTGTGGCAGGGGTTGCCCACGTCCTGTGAAAATTTAATTTTTAGCTCTTTATAGGTTTCCATAGAAACCCTTATAAGTTTAAGGTGTGGAGACGTTTCTGTCTTGACGAAAGTTTTGCCCTCCGTCTCCACCTTGGGGTTTTGGGAGATGACCTCTATCAAACTCTTGTTGTTTGTGTTGATGTATGCGTATTGTTGTTTGTGTTTTTGTTGTGTTGTTTTAGTTTGTTGTTCATCCGGGAGTTTTCTTTTTATGGTGGGTGCTTGTGTTTGGGGTGGTGTTGGTGCTGGTTTTGCTGACAGGGGGATGTTTGACTGTGGTGTTGTTTGTGTCTGTGGTTGTGTGTTGGTGTTGGTGATTGGAGTTTGGGGGGTTTTGTGGTTTCTCTTTTTTTGTTTTTTAGATTTCCGCGGTTCTCCCTCTTCTTCACTTAAAGAAGGAGAAGCAGCTTCATCCGTCGATGAATAATCATCGTCAGGTGTGTGGGGTAAGGGTATGTTGTGTGGTGGTGGTGGTGTGTGGTGGTATGTGTGTTTGTGGTAGTGTTTGATGGAGTGGGATGGAGTGGGGATGTGTTCTTCAGGGGTGTTGTCTCTGTTTTTTCTGTTGTTGTTGGTTGAGTGTCTGTTTGTTTTGGTGTGGTTGCTCGTTTCGTCTGTCGTTGTACTTGTGGTGGTGGTGGTGGTGGTTGTTGTTTTGGTGTTGGTGTTGGTAATAGCGTTTTTTTTATGATGTCGTTGTTGTGTGTTTGTGGACAAGAGGCTTTTAGGTGAGATGTGCTACCACAGCGAAAGCAGTGAAATTTTCGTCCTTCTACCGAAATGTTTATTTTGTTGTTATTATCAATAACGACTCTTTCGGGTATTTTGGAGATTCTCTCCGGTCTCGTTTGCAACAGAATCCCCAAATCAGTACCCGCCCACCTTTGTCGAATAGACTTTCGTATCGAAAGAACCATATCAGTTTCTGGCTCTACGAAGCCAGCCAAGATCCACCAGATGTTAATGTTTGGGTGCATTTTTTTGTGTCCTTTTTCCCATGTATGTAGGGAAAAAGGTAAATGCTATTGACACCATTGGTGTCACAGAATGTTTTTGGGCGAGTGCCTCGCTTTTAAACAATACGGAAACACTTCCGTACTGTTTTCCTCGTTGGACAAAATCGATATTTGCTAGAATTTCCTTGAAAGTAGCTTCTATATCTGCTTGGCTAAGAAATATCGGCTTTCTCGTGGAATTGGACTCAGTCCTAAAGGTGACTGATCTTCGAACTGTGTCTTCCTTTATTTCAAGGGGTGAGTTAATTCTAAACCCACACTTTTCTTCGAAAGTTATAAATTTTCTCCCATGCTGGAGCATATCTCTTGCATTGGAGATGTCAAGATTTATAAAATCTTGTTTTTTGTTCACTGTTTCAGCGAAAGACATTTTCTTTTTTTTGTGTGGTGTTGCTGTTGTTGTTGTTGTTGTTGTTGTTGTTATCGTTGTTAGCCTCGGTGTTGGAAATCTGTTCCTTGACGAGGTGAAACATTATGTGTAGATGTATCTGTGGAGTTGTTGATGTCTTTTTCATGTGTATGTATGTTAATAGGTTTAATTTCTGTGTTTTCATGTGAGTTAAGTGTTATTTTTCTCCGCTTCGACGGTAGAAATTGTACAATTTTCGAGTGGTAACATTTTTTCCTCTTTGTTGACAGTCGTATCTATGACGATGTCCATAGTAGCAGAAGCAGATATAACGTTAAAATCTGCCTCTTTCTCTCTATTTTCTCTGTTTACGTTCTCCAGCGTTCTTGTGTTGTTCAAGTTATATAGTTGGCAAAATGTGATATTTTAAAACAATTTTTAAATAAAATGTTCGCCCCTAAAGGGGCGAAAAATGGGTTTACCACCCAGCTGACAATTCAGCTTGGGGGTTAATCTACAAAATTATACGTTTTTTCAAACAATTTGTTCTGTTTTTCGTATATAAATTTACAAAAAATCTTACCGGCGATGTTTCACGCGTCAGACAGAAAGATAGATAGATAGATAGATAGATAGATAGATAGATAGATAGATAGATAGATAGATAGATAGATAGATAGTGAAGGATGTTATTTAGTTGTAGCGAAAATAGACATGGCGATATTATGGGGATTAGTTGGATTGTCGCTTGAGGATTGTTTTGTGATATGGTCACCGTTGTGTAGAGTTTAGCTGAAAGTAGGTTGATGTGTATGTGCATGTTTGACCAGAGATTGCGGGCGTGAAATTGAGCTACAGAATTCCTTATGGTGATGATGTTGATGATGAGCATGTGATTATTCCTTGGGTAAGTGATTTACCCTGACCGCATGAAGGGATGCAATTTCATTGCTTGCTATAGACGTTATTTTCCCTAGTTTCGCCCCTGATTCTGAGTTCAAATACCGATTCCCATTGCAAAAAGAGTTAGAATGTTTCTGCCAAGAGCTACGACCATCAGATTGTATAAACCCTTCCCAAGCAGGCTGGTTTCTTGTGGGGAGCAAAACATACTAAGGTTTTGTTACTATATTATCAACTTACTTCTTTTATACATCCGTTACCGGAGCCATGACGAAGTTCCTCCTCCAGCTCACCCTGTTCATCATTGCCGTCTGAATTCCCCTGCTTCTAATCCGGTGTCGTCCTCAAGAACACCATTAGGTGTGTTGGTGGCCGGTTTCCCAACTTGTCTGGTTTCCTAAAAAGAACTCTGCCAGCAGGTTCATTGTGACGTTTCACATTTCCGCCGGCTAATGCGAGCCTCCTATGTCTTACGATGTCAGAAAGGCGAAGGTGTGAGCCGTAGAGCGATTTATTTGCTACGTGTGTTCTTCAGGATATGTTCTGAAAACATGACTGACTATCAACTTTCAACCAAATAAATACCAAGGTCTTTTATGCAATTTTTAATATGAACTTTATTACTTTGACCAGTTATTTAATTCGTACATTTATTCAATAAAATATTTAGTCAATTAAACATTTATTCAATTAAGAATCTTTTATAATTTTTTTCTTTCTGTTATATTTCATTTGGTAAGTGATTTCAATGTGTTTACCATGTTGGACACTTGCTGAGTTTGAACTGTCGAAAGACAAAAAGAGAATTTCATGGTTTCATCTGTTTTCTGTTAATTTGCGACTTTTACTTTACTGTACTGCATGGTTATATATCATATTGTATAAAGTTATATATATTTTATATAGTTATATATCATATTGTATATAGTTATATATATTATTGTATATGATCATCATCATTTAACATCTATTTTCCTTGCTAGCAATAGTTGGACGAGTCATCACAGAAAAGGTCATTACTTGGCCAGCAATACTGACCTCTCAGAATGGCCGAGAACTGCATCTTACTCATATAGGATCTTGCACTCAACAGTTTACTGGGTGGATTTTATCGCGGCACCAGTACAATGGGCGTTGTCACGTCGTTGACACTGCTAAAAGGGTCTCTCAACGCCTTCTTTGACAAGCTTTTTTAAATTTGTGTCAGAATATTATCAGAATATTAAATATTATATTATCAATCTGTGATATATTGCTTGTATATGACATATTTATCACATATTACTATTATAAATCTATGACATATCTATCACATACCACTATCATACATTTATAACATATACATATTACATATTACTATCATAAATTTATCACAAATGTTAAATCAATGACATTTTGCATAACACTGTAACTTACCTCGTTTACTGAGCCTATGAAGTAATTAGAAGTACAAGGTTTTCCAATACTCAGGGCGCTGGCAACTGTTTCGATAGAACCTGAAAATATATAAATATGATAATGCGTATATAATGTATATAATGTGTATAATGTATAGACATATAATAATGTATATAAATTTCTCTACGCTTGCCAAGATAATTACAATCAGCTACAGTTTAGCTCTTAACTTGTCACTACTAAAATAATTGTTTCTACTTTACTAAAATAATGGGAGATTAGAATATTGTTGAATAGGACATCAATTTATGACAATTTTTCTCTGGTCAGGAACTTCTATATATCTATGTGAACTTAGGGTCTCAAATAATCGTTACCCCCTTCCCCGCTTATTAATTTTTCAGATTTTTTCCAACACCCCTGCTCTTATTCGACCCCCTACACACACACACACACACACACACACACACACACACACACCGCTTATTAGACTTTACTAATCTATCTCAGGCGAAATTTTATTTTAAGTGGTAGCATTTCTGCGGCAATTAATTTTCTTTCTACATTAAAAAATCATTATAGGTGCAAAAAAGGTACATTACTAGAAATCTCATACGTTATAAAATAAATAGGATGGGTTGGGGTTTCAATGTGTAAACTATACGACTAATTCTGGGTTTTTTTTAAATCAAGGGAGACAACCTAAAACAATTACTGGTTTTCTACGCACAACCCTCACCCCTACTTATTCCAATCCCCCACCCCACTTATTCCATCCCACCCCCTATTATTTGGGGTCCGAGAGTAATTAGATATCTTTTCTAAATAAAAAGTGAAACATTATTTATTGAATTTGAAATATAATTAGATAGTACGTGTTAAAAATAAATCACTTTATTCGGACGTGTCTACATCGTCGTTGTTATAATCACATTTTGGCATTCATATCCTCCCCGGTCTTCACCATTTTCAGCCATCGTACTTTCTTCAAGTTGAACCTGTCACCAAGGGGATTACTTCCCCACTACTTCCCAATGGTGGACCATCAGATTTAGAAAAAATAATTTACATGAAAAACATCCTGAAATACGTTGTTTGCGAAAATGTGCTCACGCAGCACCCTGAATGTTGAAAAGCCCTCAGCCAATCACCGCAGCTTAGCGACGGACCTACTTCGGGGGCTTGTCGTATTCGGTAATATTCTCAGAATTCCGAACAGAATCCTTTGATTCAATTCACGGGAATAAATTTTTTTAATTCTGTTGTTCATATCCAGTATGTTCTCGTATTAGTTAATTAGTTGCATGTATAGATCACTAACTATATATATATACACTAACTATATTATATATATATAGTTACGCTAACTATATTATATATACATACTATAACTAGATTATATATACGTACGCTAACTATATTATATATACATACAATAACTATATTATATATACGTACGCTAACTATATTATATATACATACAATAACTATATTATATATACATACACTAACTATATTATATATACATAGACTAACTATATTATATATACATACAATAACTATATTATATATACATAAACTAACTATATTATATATAAATAGACTAACTATATTATATATACATACAATAACTATATTATATATATACAAACACTAACTATATTATATATATATACAATAACTATATTATATATAGATACAATAACTAGATTATATATACAAACACTAACTATATGATATATACATACTATAACTATATAATATATAAATACAATAACTATATTATATATATACAAACACTAACTATATTATATATACATACTATAACTATATTATATATACATACTATAACTATATTATATATACATAAACTAACTATATTATATATACATACAATAACTCAGGACTGAAGTCACGATCTACAGGTAGAGTAATGCATTTAAAATCTAACCAAAGATTATATTAAGGATGCTATTGTCGTGTTCAACAACTGGGTTATGGAAATTAGAGGCTTTAAAAATAATTAGGTTTAAAGCTCCTAATTTCCACAATGGGATACCCTACATGTCAATATTATTGTCAATATAATCCTTGTTTAAGTACTAAGTGTGTTAGCTACTGGCTGGGACTTCCTTGATTAGCGTATCTATATAGGACTCAATTTTCATTCTCATAACATAGTCAAATGAAGGGCAGCCATAAATATTTAGAAAACAGAAGTTTGAGGTGCATTAGATGAACTCTGCATGTGTTTATGAATAACATTTTCAATGTTTTATGATTTACTATTGATTTACTGAAAAACACGACTTTAGAGTTTAAATCAGGGACCTCAAACACACGGTCCGCAAACTACTTTTCTATGGCCCAGGACAGAACAATTTTCTTGACAAATATTTTCATAAAACTTGGTAATTTGTCTCTCATTCCTTCCATACTCTTGCTATTTACCCATGAAATACAAAAAGAATGGAGAAAACGGAAAAATATTTAATGGTGGGGATAATATAAAATCATGATTCCATCATTAAATTGTTATTTTTCTAATCCACTTACCCGAAATAATTTTCTCTTCGATGAGATTATTGTTCAAGTACATTCGTATTTTCTTGTTTGATTTTCCAAATTTGATACTATACCAGTTGTTTAATATCTGTAATAGATGAAATATAAATATTTTAACACCTTCATGTTGAATATTTTCTATGAGCAATACAATGATAAATTCTAATTTTATTTTACAAGATACAAGGGGTCGATGTATAGATTCGTGATAAAATGGAGTGCCAAAACGTTCGTTGCTTTCCGAAAGATGTTGGCAATAAATGGATTATCTTTGAGAAGAGAAACTAAACTAAATTGTTGATTTACTTGATTTAAAGTTTAACCTTTCTTCAGTGGCATTCGCCAAGTATAGCTGGGTTTTTTTTCATTATTCTATTTCCTGTCATATGTACTGCATTGTTCAGATGACGAAAACATCTAACTGACATATGGTATTTTTAGAGTTATAGTTATAGTATAAATTATATTCCCTATGTCTGAGAAGCATTTGTAGTGGTTATTTATAATGTTTTCAGAGTGTTTTAAGTATTTTAACCATCATTTACGACGTAGTATTCCATAGAAAATTAAATTTAGAACTACTCTTTTTCCAGGCTAAGATCAAAATCTCTGCCTATGATTTTTACCTATGTACTTTTTCCACGAACTTATTGAAGCCACTTCATATATATGTATGAAGGGGCTAATACTATCTATCGGTCGCAACTCCAGGTAGAAGGAGTAACGTAAAATAAAGTCTTGTTCAAGGACATAACGTATATGTGAATATATATTTACATATATATGTATATATATATATATATGTAGATGCATATAATTTAACACATATATATGTCTGTGTGTGGGCCAAAATGCGAATCTTGATAATTTATGTTTGTATTTATCTCCAGACTCTAGCTATTGACCAGTTAATTTTCTTGATTTTTTAGTTGATTCTATTGACTGATGAATAGCTTATGTTAATTTTAACCCTTCTGTTGAGAACTCTATTCGATTTGTGATGTTTTTGCATTCTTGCAAAAATATACACAACTGAATTTATTCGCCTGATATAGGGGCTGCCTCCCTTGCCGATCCCCACGTGGAGTCAACAATAGTCAGTCCTTGTATTAATATTGAACTAAAACCTGTTGAGAAAGTGGCTTCTTTGTTCAATCATCTTACCAGAAGCCTGACATTATTTATGTAAGCGGACGGTACTTGATTTAGGAGCCGCAGAAACCCAAATACTGGATTTTACCAACCTTCCAGGGGTCCGGGTACATTTTCAATACCCGAATTACTCCGTATATATATATATATATATATTTAATGTAGAAATGGCTTCTACAGGACTAGAACTGTTTCATGCGGAGGAAATCATCACGAAAGCCCTCTGTCAATGTAATATGGTGATATTTATACATTTGCTATGTATTGTGTACCTTACTTACTGCGGTTACCCCGATTGAACCCCGGGATAAACATATATATATATATATGTCCCAAGGCTCTGATACCATCAATACCATAAACACAGAGCTGGCATATCTAAGAACTGACTAACTGCTTGATGAGATCATAGCCATTCAATGGCTATCATCGAAATATATCTAGCAGTAAATAAAGAATTATGAGTTCATGCAATTGACTTATGTTTCGTCCCTATATATATATATATATATATAAGTAGTAAATTTAATTTTAAAGCAATGTTATATTCTCTTAACTTACCACAAGTGTCTTTATCTCTACTGGGGATTCAATTCCATATACTTTCATTAAGCCAACAAGTGTTGGTGAACTTGCTGCATTTTCGACTTTGATACCAATTGTAGTCTCACGATTGCAATTTCCGTTACTTACAATAGCAAATGAATCTTTTAGTGCACTTTTAATCATAAAACGCATTTGAATTTCAACACTGTCACTTAAATCGTTGTTACTCAAAGTTGGAAGAATTAGAGAAGAATTAGCGGTGAACTGGGCAGCATTGTCATATATTTGAACATTACCAACGTTTTCTACAAACCAGTTGTTGGATATTTCTTGAATATTGGTCTTCAGTGGAAGGTCAACCAAAAGGCAAATTGGGTCTAAAAAAGAAACATCAGAATTGAATAATTCTGTGAATATATATATATGTGTGTGTGTGTGTGTGTGTGTGTGTGTGTGTGTGTGTGTGTGTGTGTGTGTGTGTGTGTGTGTGTGTGTGTGTGTGTGTGTGTGTGTGTGTGTGTGTGCCATAGTATAGTTATTTTCAACATGTTTTCGTTGCTACTATTGGGTACCAATACCGAATGTGGCTTAGTTTGTGCGATTGCACTTCCACATATGTGATTTGCGTGATTTTCCTTCGGAAAACTATATATGTATATATATATAATTTTTAGTATATGAGTTTAATTATATATATATATATATATATATATATATATTAGTATATCGTTTTTAAATATGTATATATACATACATATATATATATATATATATATATATATATATATATATATATATATATATATATGTATGTATGTATATATATACATATTTAAACGATATACTAAAATATATTTTTCATATATCAAGTTGAGAAACGAACTAGTATAAGTATATATAGAGAGAGAACAACAAATGATACATTTACTCACTTCTCATACGCCCGATACAAAAATCGATGATTAGTATTGATTCCAATCATTAAAATCAATCATAAACTTCATGTTCTGGATTTCCATGAAACGGCCGTATAAGAAGTTTTACGTGTGTTATTTGTTGTTTTATATATATGTACTCAATACTAGTTTGTTTGACAAGCTTTCTAAGTCTGGATACCCTTCCTAACACCAACCCCTTTACAGCATGTACTGGGTGTGTTTATTGTGTAGATCACCAGTACTAGGGAGGCTGTCATGTCCTTAATACAACTAAAGGGTCCACCAACTCTTTATAAAATAAATTATCGAAAGGCGTTTGTTTAAACTTACCTTTTACTACAGTGAGTTTACTGCAGGTACATGTAATTATGTCAAAACCGGTACCGGGACCGCAATCTTTCTCAACCCAAGAGTCACCATTTCTCTGCCAGAATTTACCCTCTTCGTTAGAAAGGTTGAATGTTGCGGAACACGCTGGCAAAATAAAATAAAATAAAGTAAAATATAACAAAAAAGAGAAGAATCATTATATCCATTATATACATCATTTATACAATCAACTCCACTTTATTGAATACTGGTTTATTTCATATTTTTGAAAGCAACGAACCCATTACCATCGAAGCAACCATTAAAGTGTGGGAGTTTATGCAAATAATGAACATTTTTTAATTATGTAAGATTTTTCCGATTTTTAATAAGACATTAGTAAAATTTACTTAAAACCACCACAAACCAATCACATTTAAAACAGACAGTGTTAGACGCAGGCATGACCGAGGTGTTAAGGAATTTATTTAAAAGCACCACAAACCAATCACATTTAAAACGGTCAATGTTAGGCGCGGGTATAGAATTCACTTCACAATAATGTGATTCTGGTTTTAGTTTCATTTCACGGGGCCCCTTAGACAAGTGTCTTGTACTATAGCCTAGCCGCAGATTGACTGCAATGCCTTGTGAGTGAAATTTGGTAGATGCAAACTAAAGAAGTCCATCGTGTTGTTCGAATAACTGGAATACCCGTCTTCACAACCGACGGAGATTCAATAATGCTATTACAAAACAAACTAAATAGCACAAATTATATAACCCCAGTGTTTTACAGCTTCTGATGTTCTTTATAAAATCTAATAAAGATGATAATTATTCCTATCATTGGCACAAGGCCAGCAATTTGGGGGAAAGAGAAAAGAGGAAAGTCGATTATATCGACCCCAGTATTTAACGGGTACTTAATTTTATCGACTCCGTAAGGACAAAAGGTAAAGTTGTCCTCGGCAGGATTTGAACTCAGACGTAGAAAGTCGTACTTAAATGGTTTCTGATTTAGCCACACGGCCAATAATTTTGAGTGAGTAAAACGTCGATTAAATCGACCTCAGTGCGTTACTGGTACTTTATGTTATCGACTACGGAAGGATAATACGAAAAGTTGACCTCGACAGAATTTGAAATTAGAATGTAGATAGTCAGAACTAAATAACGCGAAGCGCTTTGGTCGACGTTCCATCGATGCAGCCAATCTCCTACTCTAAATAAAGATAATAATTATTTGAAGAGTAGTGTTCTGCCACTTCACACTCATGTATAACTATTAAACTATATAAGCTGTACCTTATTCTTGCCTGAATATTGAGTAAGTGAACGTCAGCGACGATGGACAAAAACACTAGTGGCTGGCCTTTTCACACAGCTACTGAGATAGATAGATGTGACATGATCACAGCTTAAATATTCATAGCGGGAAATATATATATATATATATATATATATATATATATATATATATATATATAAACGTTTGTATATGTATAATAAAGCCAAAACAATGCAGGTATGGACATAGAATAAAGAATGCAAATGCAAAAGATATTGTTGACAATTAGTCTTTTACCTTAGATTTATTTAAATGTCCTTAATTTTCGAGATAATATCTCTTCTTCGGAGGGAAGTAAAGTGGTTAAACCAGTGTTCTAAATAGCTTGCCAAGTCATGCTGACAGGAAATGGTATATATATATATATATATATATATACATATAAACATATCATGCATGCCTCCGTAAACGTTTCTATTAACTATTAGAATAAGAATAATTTTATGACCAAAATGTGACATGTTTTGTAGATAAGTTCTGTCCATTAAATAGACTTTTGTATTTAACCAATACATATTTTATTGGCATCTGTATTTAACTAATAGATATTTCATTGGTCCCTGTATTTAACTAATAAATATTTTATTGGTCTCTGTATTTAAATAATACATATTTTATCGATTCCAACGTGAGGAAAATTAATGTCAAACTGGAAGAGCTATGAACTGAAAATGTAAACCGTGGAATAAAATACCAAAGCATTGAGAGTGCTCTTTTGGGGTATATTTTCTACAGCAGGATGCCTTTCCTATCACCAACCGCCTTACAGAGTGTATTAGGTGTTTTTTGTTTTGTTTTTGTTTTTTTCGTGGGACCAGCACTAGAGAGGTTGTCGTGTTGTAACTGAAGTGTCATATTAAACCCTTCGGCATGGTTTCTAGAGTTAGAAAAAGACCTTCCCTCACACCGACCTGAAAAAAGAATAATAATTGAAAGAAAAAGAATGAATAAAAACATACGTAATATCGAAACAGGGCCGCTACACCTATAATCTGAAACACAACTTTGGCTTTGTTCATCGAATCTATGGAGTGCTGGACAAGTTTCGGCTATGTAATTGAAACCAGATGTGTTGCATTTAAAGTAACTGTTGCAAGAGAAAACATCCTTAAACTTTGTGGGAGAGTCACATTCTGCAACGAAAAAATTAGAAATTATTTGACATGGTATTAATCCAACAAGTTGATCGATCACGATCTAGAACTAGCAGACATGTATAATATGGGAAATGGGAAAAGATAGGTTGCAGCTGTTGTTTAGTTCCATTACGATCTAGACATGCAAAGGAATTCAAGCCACTGGCATCCTGTCTTTGCCTTATTATGAAGAACAGTTTGCTCCGGACGAATTTATCCAATATGTATTGTATTAAGATAGTGGGTGTCTATGTGGTTTTATGAAATGTTGTTATTATTTCTTGCTGGTATATCGTTTATATATATATATACGTACATACTCAACCGATGAATAAGAAAAGTAAAAATGATAATTGAGTTGCTTGTATATTATAATTGTTTCTACTTTTGGCACAAGGCCAGCAGTTACTCAGTACATTACTGGTACTTTATTTTATCGACCCCGTAAGGATGAAAGGCAAAGTTAACCTCGGCTGTATATTATAATTATTTCTACTTTAGGCACAGTCAACCTCGGCGGATGAAAGGCAAAGTCAACCTCGGCGGGATTTGAACTCAGATGGTAAAGGGACGTAACTATGCTGGAAAGCATGGCGTCCGACCCTCTACCGATACTGCCAATCCACCGCTGTATATTATAATCGGCTGTATATTATAATGATAGATTGGCAGTATCGGTAGAGGGTCGGACGCCATGCTTTGAAGCATAGAGTTACCTCCCTGTATTATCTGAGTTCAAATCCCGCCGAGGTTAACTTTGCCTTTCATCCTTACGGGATCGATAAAATAAAGTACCAGTAATGCACTGGTAATTGCTGGCCTTGTGTCAAAAGTAGAAACAATTATAATGATTATTCACAAACTTGATTCACAAACTTGTCGCGATGCGAGAAGTTTGTGAATCAATCACATATTTAAGACCTCAAACCAAATTACATGATATATAAATTAGTATAATATTATTTATCTTAGCAGCAACTATTTCTTTAGACTCGTCAAAATCCTTGAAACCAGTACATAACTGACACTTTTGTATTGTTGAAATTAATGTGTGATTTGTTAGGCCATAGGACTTAGTTCAGCTCTTCTTTTGGGTCTGGTTAAAAGGGATGTTAAATAAAATTGGTCCGATCATAAGTGTACTAATCTTAGAAATATGGATGGAAGTTTCAGTTTAAATATAAATGAATAAATTTAGGTTTCAAAATAATGTTTATACTTACTGCCTTTGCACCTAACATTACTACAATAGTCGCAGTTCATAATTGCTTTGTTGAAACATGTCCCTTGGCCGCAAAATCTTTCATGTCCAATAAATGAATTGTTGAGGATCTGGCAATGTACATAGGCATCACAACGTTTTGGGTGTTCATAGTATCCGGGTACAACACTGTCTTTTAAACATTCTTCGCAGTATTCTGAAAATATAAAAGTTGGGAGTGAGTTTATCTATAAATATTATAAACACCACACAAGAAAAAAAAATGACAACCATAATTTTGAATATAGTTTTTTTTTCCTAAAAGTTTAGAGAACAAAGACCTACATATATATTTTTTTTTTAATGAAAGATATTTGAGAGATATTCGTATCTTCCAAGACATCAACAGCAAAATAGCTTCAACCAAGATCTGAAAAGCCTTTCACACTGCCGGAAAGGTTATCTCTTACTCTTTGGTGCTCGTTCAGAAGTATAAAAGACCCTTTCGGTCACGAATGACCATGGAGTATACACTTAGAAAGTTCTCCCTCTGGGGCACAGGTATGGGCAAGGTTGTTTGTGGAAGATCAGCAGTCGCCTATGTATTGTTCAAAAACACACTGCATCACTCGGTTTGACAATCGAACTAACAACCTTATGATTGCAAGCCTAACGTTCTTACCACTAAGCCAGAAATGTAAGTATTGATTTTAAAAGTGTTTTCTGCATCTGGAGTGTCTTTGATTCGTCAAGAAAAAAAAACTACTACTACTTCTACAGCCGTCATTCGCAAGCGAATATGATTTGGTAGTATATACCATGCGTTCGCTAACAATTTTAGGTGTTCATACAGTCGCAAGCAGACACAGACACCCTATCAACCCTTCCTCTTTTGTTCCAATAAAACATCCACAATGTAACAGAAGGTTTCAATAGCACCGGGTTAGAACTTCTTTTATCAAGTCCGGAAGATGAAAGACAAAGTGGAACGCAGCTGGATTTGAACACAGAAAGCATAGACAAAGTGGTACAAATATTCAACGCTCTAACGACTCTGTCAAATCGACATCATTGATTCATTTAAGAACTAATCTGTAAATAATATTTTGCTCCAAGACAAAATCCTGGTATAAAATGGAAACACACATGGATGTATGTTTGAAGAACAGCCATTGATGATTCCAAATAATTACTAATGAAATACATTCAAACTTTTAAGTGAAAAGATTTCATCCAACTTAATGACTAACAGTTGAAATAATTCTTATTATCAAATATAGACACAAGGCCAGTAAATTTGGGAGAAGGATAAATTTGATTATATCAACCCTATACTTGACTGGGGTTTTATTTTTTCAATCCCGAAATGATGAAAGGCAAAGTTGACCTCGGCAGTATTTGAATTCAGAATGTATACAAATACCCCAATGACGTTTTAACCGATGTTCTACCGATTCTGCCAGTCTTAAATGACAAGGTTGCAGGCGAAAAAATGTCACAGTACGTGGCGTCCCAGATTAGAGATTTGCCTCGCTCGAAAAGGAAGAGGGTTATTCTGTTTGGGCGATTTACATCTCCACGATCGAGGCCAGCAGGCTCCAGTTGTGATAAGAAATTGGTCACGTCAAGGCTCCTTCTCATGATATCGTTAAAGGCAGTGTCCTGAGGGAACTGACCCGCACTCTGGTGACAAAAAAGCAGATATCGTCCGAACTCGTCGACCATCGATCCATAAAGGCATTCGTGTTGCTCACACATGCAAAGGTCAAGGCATTGGGTGAATTCAATGCGGATGCATTCATTATCAAGAAGAGTACCAGTCAATGAGGACGCCGAATTGACCCACGCTTCAATGTTTGGCTGCGAGGAAAAACGGAGACAGGCGAGACGGTGTTGGTGCAAGAAAGACTCAATCCGCATACACATTGCGTTATATTTGATGTCATCCAAGTTGCATCGGTATTCTGTAAATTAAGGTGGGGGTGATGCCATTACCAACCCAAAGAGATAGATATTAACAAATATTTTTTATGTATGCGGGAGTTCCCTGAGGCATGAAAACTATTTCAGAGATTCCACTGGAGTAAAAAGGTTGAGAAACGCTATTCTCCACAATGGCGTGGTATCACCATTTTTCCATCTCACTATCCTTTTATTGGTAAAGCATTTTGATTGTTAAAAATTATCAACACTAATTGAATACATAATATATATACATGTGTGCTGCGGGTTTTTGATGAGCGGGAGTTGACTTTTGTTGTGTGCGTGTGGGTGTCTCAATGTTTGAAATGATTTCCTTTCCCTTGAAACACCGAAAGAAAGATGACATTACTTGTAAGGTCGATCCATGTGGTAAGAAACAATACAACTGTTGAAAGACCAATTAAACACACATGCAGACAGCCGAAAAATCGTGAGTATTGGTGCAAAAGGCAAAGAATGAAGATTTATAAAATGAAACTATTAACTTACCACTTAGAGAATCATAGCCTTGAGCAAATGTTGGTAGACATGACACACAGAGTAGCAAAAGCCCAAGAAAAACTTTCATTGTTGTTTGGGTAATAAATTAGTTTTTAGTGGAGAGGCAGAGAGTAAATGTCTTCAAATCAACAGAAATGTGTTTTCAAAACTCAAAACTGGCCTCTTATATACAATATTGCTAAATTATTTCAGGAAGTCAAAATGTCACATGTTGTCACAACGTGCTTGTAATTATTCATATGTGTGTGTGTTTGTATGTGTGTGTGTGTGGGGGGGGGGGGGGGGGTATGTGTGTGGGTGAACGTTCGATGTTTCTGTATGTGTATATATTTGCCCGTGTGCATACATCTAAGTTTGGATGTGGGTGTATGTGTGTGGGTGTGGATTGAGCCTCAGATGTTTCTGTGTGTGTATATGTTTGTTACTGTGCATATATTTAGGCGTACCTGTACGCCCATTTATTTTGGAACACCTATGTTCTTCATGTAGGTGTGTGTGAATCTTCTATCCAATTACACATAGACATACACACGTATATACATATGTATGTATGTAATTATTTCGTTAGTTTCCTAAAGTTTACAGTTACAGGAAGTATTTCAGTAAAACAAGCTACCTGTAATTTGTAATGCTAATTCTCACATGTTGATATAGCAATTGGGATCTTTCATTTCTTCTTTTCTAATACTTTTCTCACCGATTGTAATTTAATTATTCAAAATCGAAAAAGAAAAAAAGAATATTGCTAAAAATAACAACAATACTTTTTCCTTTTTTTTTTTTGTAAGAGTGTGGAATGGAAGTGGAAGAGTGGCGATGTGTTTTCGTTAAATGGGATGGGTTCACAGAATTACTATATATACTAGCAGAAAAACCACTCTTCGGGTGGTTTTTCTGCTAGCATGTGTAGTATGTATATTGATATTATACGCAAGTATATATACATGTAGATATGATACATCAAATAAAATCGTAATTGACAATATAAACAGAAATTAAACGAAGACGTTGTTACACTGTCTCAGTAACGTAATCCATGAAGTGCAACTTTGAAAAGAAGTCAATTTTAAATTATTTATTTTTACGAAATTATTTTTGTTTACGAAATTTAGTAGATATATTATGTAATATTCATTCATTATTTATTCAAAGTAATCCAACTTATTTTACTAACGGTATAAAAAAAAATAAACCGTACGCAGTCCCGCAGACGTTCCTTTATTATAGTTTAGATATACATGGTATCCCCAAAAAATCTATACACACTTCAGCAGGATTCTAATAAATATTGCCTGTACAGGCGCTCAAAGTGTGTAAACAATTTTGGGGGACACTCTTATATATATATACATCTCCAGGCGTGAACCTAATATAACTGTGTACTTTTGCATTCCTGCGTTTGTTTTGTTTTGATTCATCTGTTAACTATATATATATATATATATATATATATATATATATATATATATATATATATATATATATATATATATATATATATATATATATATATATATATATATATATATATATATATATATATATGTATATATATATCACATAAAAAAGAGAATCCGTGTTGCGACGAATGGAATTTTTTGGACATATTACAATCGTTTCTCTGGCGACCAGCTCGAGGAACGATCGATGTGATGATCGAACCTGACTCTGAAAATCGCAAGGTCCTCAGATACGTCTTGATTCTACGAAGCAGATCTGTTCTATGAGAGCTCATACGGCCTACGGCATACGGACGCTTTAAGCATCCAACACCAATTATATATATATATATATATATATATATATATATATATATAACAAAGGAAATGTGGTAAGGAACCAGATGGACCATAACGCACCAGAGTACTCAATACTTAGGGTAGTAGAGTGGGAAATAGGAAAAAGTATGACCCCTACGGCAGAGCTCAAGCCGTTTCGACGGCTATTTCTGGACTAAATTAGAATTTTTAGCCTGGTAAATAAATAGCCGAACTTGTCAAGGGGGTACTTCCTTATATGGGAAGATTGTAGTTGTCAAGAGGATTGGTTAAAATTTGTTGTAAACACAAATAAGTCTATCATGGCATTTGGTGGGAGGTAGGGGTGGCTGAACTTGCCTGTAGAACAATAGGGGACAATCTTCCCATATAAGGAAGTACCCCCTTGACAAGTTCGGCTATTTATTTACCAGGCTAAAAATTCTAATTTAGTCCAGAAATAGCCGTCGAAACGGCTTGAGCTCTGCCGTCGGGGTCATACTTTTTCCTATATATATATATATATATATATATGTAAAAGTTCTATTTAAATTGTTGGGATACAACAAGCAAATATTTTTATAACTGATATAAAGCACTCAACAAATAATTGGAGTAAAAATACGATATTAAAAATGGAAACTATATTTATAAAACCATATTTATTTCATTATACATATTTCAAGGACTCCAAGTTAAATTATGGTGTGCTTTCATCAGATAAAATATAATATAGAGCAGTTTTATAAATAAATATTGACATACCCTTAAAGAATGCAACCATTACTGTTGGAAGCTCCCGGATAGTGGGGTTATAACTTTATTTATACTATTATGTAAATTAGTATTGGATATTTTTTAATAAGCCGTTGGGTTACGGAGAAAGAGAGAGAGAGAGAAGAACAAGAGAGAGAAAAAAGAAAAAAGAGAGAGAGAAAAGAAGAAGAGAAGAGCGAGCGAAAACTCTAAGT
>OZ024741.1:338105722-338175722 GCA_964016885.1 Eledone cirrhosa
AGTACAAGACTTTCCCCGGGGCAGGACACCAATTCATCACAAGTTTAAACCCCCAGCTACTGCTGGTACTCATCTTCAGCTGAGTATACTGAAGTAATGTGAAATGAAGTGTTTTGCTCGAATACTCTACAAATCGACCCACGATATTATGGTCGCAAGCCCAACATTCATACCACCAGGCTACGTGCCTCCACTCTGTACTAAGCTAATATACATTTTATTGGCAAATGGAAGAGGATAAAAGATAAAGTTGACTCTGTCAGGATTTGAACTGAGGAGGTGAAAAAAATAAGTTTAAGTAAATCCTAGACGTTCTACTGATCGTCAGATCAATCTACCTATGAGGCTTGCAACAGTAAATAGTTCAATAACGAACACAGTCCATCATTTGGGATTCCATACAGTTCCCGCCTACGTAATTTCACTCACAAAGTTTTGGTTGATCAAGGCTATGGTAAATGACACTTCCCCAAGATGTCCTGCAGATGGGTCAAAATAGAAGACAAACAACAGTATCATCAAGTACTTACTTTGTACCTGTATTTGTGACGGCCTTCGCCCGGGGTGGGTTGGGCCGGCTTCGTCGAAGGAATTCACGGTGTAACTTCATTCCAATGGAATTTTTTCGGGCGATTGGTTTCAAAAGCGGTGCCCAGCCGCAAATATATGCACTTTAGAATAGTGCATTGCATCGGTTATAGCGCCGAGCACTCAGTTTCACACAAAACCCAATTTGATGGAGCCAGTGCTGGCATAACTACACCTATGATTGTATCATGATGAAGTCACATGCATAACCACGTAACAGAAATATATATCATGCAATAAGCCAATTATGGTGAAGTAACCCCGTCTTACCTACTTCTAATTTTATATATATATATATATATATATATATATATATATATATATATATATATAAATCAGGATAGAACCAATTTAAAACTAGTTCGACCATTACTCAATGGAGTACTCGAGACTTGGAGTTGTAGAATAAGGTGATATTATAAAGAGCCAGAACCCGACGGCTGAGCTCTTGCCGTTTCAACAGATAGTCCCAGAACTAACTGTTGAAACGGCAAGAGCTCAGCCGTCGGGTCCCGACTCTTTATATATATATATATATATATGCTGTGCACAACATTTTCCATTAAATGGAGTATATTAGAATACTCTCACGATTTCTCGAATACCTGTCCCAGTGTGAATATTTGGTCGGCTGTACTGCGTCCGGAGCGAAAACCACATTGTGCATCAGTTAGCTTGGACTCAACAATCTCTCTGAATCTTTTTGCCAAACACTTAGCATAGGCTTTACCGGGGAGGCTTAACAAGGAGATCCCTCTGTAATTAGAACAATCTCTCTTGTCTCCCTTTTTGAAAATTGGGATTATCACTCCCGATTGCCATTGCTTAGGTGCCCTTCCAGAGATCCGGGCCATCCAGCACACACAAGTCAGTCAGAGAATACCTTCTCTATCTCGGGCTGGATTTCATCTTCCACTGCGGCTTTGCCACATTTCAGATCTTTGATGTCTCTTGCGACCTCGGCCTCTGAAAGATTAGTCACCGCTCTCAGATGCACCTCATGTACATCCGAAGATGCTGCTGTGATCAGGTTTAGGAGATCAGCAAAGTATTCTCTCCCCCTCGTGAGGATGCACATCTCTGAAGAGAGGAGAAGCCTTACACGTTCTTTATAGCAGGTGTGGAGGAGGTCTTCTTATTACGAAGTTGGCGGATGGTCTACCAGAACACTTTATTTGCTGATCTGAAGTCGGATTCCAGCTTAACCCAAAAGTCCATGTCTTAACTTTGGACACTTTTACTGTCACTGCTGTGATTTTTCGTGCCTGCTTGTACCGCAAGTGTGGTGCCGGATGGCAGGAAGATCTCTTGGTTCAATTAAGTGGTCAAAGATTCCATCTGAGCAAAGAAAGAGGCTTAGAAAGCTTGGAAATAAGTCCTCCTTCTTGCACTTGGGGTACAAGCAGGATGGCCTTTATGATCTCTTGATTGAACCAAGGAGTCTTCCTGCCATTTGGCGCCACCCCAAACCTCTTTTGCCCCTAGCATTTAACAGCTGAAGCAGAAACCACTGTACTGAACAATCTCCACTCCGTCTCAACGTCCTCAGTTTGTTCAGGGAGTCCTCTGAATTTTGATGCAATAGATGTCCTGTCTTTCTCATCCACCAACGCTTCCTACTTTATCCTCTAGGTTGCTCTGGACCTGCCAGTTTTGTGGGCTTCTTTGGCTTTTGGTAGTCTCAAGTTGCAGATAACTAGATGGTGATCAGATGACAGCTCAGCCTCTCTCTTAACACGTACATCCAGTATAGAATCAAAGAGATCAGAGACTATTACAAAATCAATTATAGATTTCTGTCCCTGATTCCCCTTATACCATGTATAATTATGGATGGCACTGTGCTGTTTATGGTTGTCTCGGCAGAACTGTTCTGCTAGAGAACGGGTCGCAGGTGGTGGATAGCGATGCGACCACCAGATAAGATGGCTAGTTGCGACATAAGCGGGCAACTGCCGGACAAATAAGCAACCCCGGTAAACTACTAGAGGAGATGGAGGAATGGGTGACACCGGTGAATCTCAAGGAAAATCTCACAACCTAGTGATTTAGCTACGATGAGGCGAGTAAATGCCGCCTCTAAATATGCCTAGTCTTCGCGGGTTTGACAATGTACCATATTGGTGACTGGCGCGAATAAGACCACCGGAATATGGCGAGGAAAATAAAGAAAAACCATACTGCACCGTCCTTCGCGCAGGTTAACAAGGGGCGCGTCCAGGCCTTAGGCAGAGGGACCTGTTAAAAACATATATTGCAATCTCCATTTCATGCCGCAAAAACTGGCGATGGGCCTGTGGCCTGTCCTGGGAGGCGTGAAATGGACGCACAAAGGTTGCATGTCTCGAGACCCCATAACAGTTGAAACCTGGAACATCACAACCCTTACAGTTAAGGAGCAGGAACTATTGGAGGATGCTAGATATAGTTGGGGTTTCCTCAACAAAGTTCCGTGGCTCTGACAGTGTAGATTTGAATGGAGGATGGAAACTCCACTATTCAGGTGTGGCACCAGAAATGACTGCACAGGCGAGAGTGGGGATACTCACAAGCCCCCGGCTGTCAGAATGTGTTATGGACTGGATCCCGTCAGGAGGGAGGATACCTCTTGAAGCTTAGACTGAAAGATAGGTCTCTATGGGTGATGCAAGTTTATGCACCAACCAATGAGTCCGAATACAGGTCCTTCCTTGATGAAGCCACTGTAGCGTTAGCTGTAGTTAAGACTGAGTCATATAAACTGATGGGAGATTTCAATGCACATGTTGGCTCTGACGACCTGACATTGAAAGGAGCGATTGGAAGGAATGGCAACCCTTATCTAAATACAAACGGAGAGGCCTTTATTACTTGTTGTCTATATTTTGTTCTCTTCTTTTCTTTTCTCTGGCTACTTTCTTACTGCAAATTGTTAATATATATTTTTTTTACCATGTTTGTAAATTGTAAATAAAATACCCATTTGCCTGTTTGCATGTTTGTTTGTTTAATAAATTTCGATAAGTACATTAAGCAACAATCTGTAATTCATTTTCATTTTATTTTTTTATCAGCTAAAACGTGGCAAACCGTTTGTGGCAGTTTTATATTATAAGATGATATATATATATATATATATATATATATATATATATATATATATATATATATATATATATATATATATATATATATATATATATTAGAAAGTGAGGTTTATTTTACAAATTGAAAATTAACCGGTGTCCTACACGAGTGAAAGTATAAAGAAAAAAAGATGAAATCGAAAATGCAACTGGAGTCTTATTTTTAAAAAAATATATATATTTATTTGGTTAAGCAGAAGAACTGCGAAACCGGTAAAGGAACCAAATAAATATATATATTTTTTTTAAAATAAGACTCCAGTTGCATTTTCGATTTCGTCTCTTTTTCTCTCTCTCTCTCTATATATATATATATATACATATATAGTATTAGTTATACTATTTATGGTTCTGTAAACACAAAACCTTAAGCAGTTGTAAGTATTTTACACACACCCTAAATAGTGGTAGGCAGTAATGTATTACTACCTTATTACCAGTAAGTTAAGTAGCTCAATGTAAAAACATCAGATGATTTACAGAGCAGTTATATGAAACATAAGAATCAAAGAACTGTTCAAAACATTATTGTGCTTACAGCTGTTTCCTCCAAACCGAGGTTTGGATTCTTCGGAGCAATTTATTAATGCATGGACAGTTATATGACCTCCTTTTCAGCCGAGAGACATACCAATACATATTCAAACATTGATACATATTCAAACATTGTGGGTCAACATTCATTACAGAATTTAGAGTGGCAGTACACACTTCGAGATTACATTTATATTAATAGGTACAATCAAAAATCAAAGATATAGGTTAAAGTACAACATGAAGATAAGTGGTTATATAGTGCAAATGTTATATGTGTGGCACGCATGTGCGTCTTGTTTATATAGTGTGGCAGAGAGATATGTGTGGTAGAGGCACTTAGGTAGGTAAATAAGAGTGTTAGGTTGGTAGATCTGGTGGCAAAGTCTTTATATGGTTGATATAGTCTGTGTGTGGAGAAATATTATAAGCATTAAAGATAGTGCAAGCATTAAAAGTGTTATAAGTATTGGAGATGCACAGCGCAGGGATGTCAAGTAATTCATGTACTTCGGTATTTTCATGGTCAAGGGAGTGTATATTTCGATTATATGCCTTTCACATAATCCACGACAATCCAGTTAGAGATCGTAGTCTGGTGTTCTTTAGTTCGATACAGGAGGTTGTTACGTTTCGAGAGACGCCATTGAATACCGGAAGTGTGTGTGTGGCTAAGGGGAGTTAATGCATGCGGGGAGGTAACTCTGGGGTTTCTATATCTAGCCATTAAAATGTGTCTCAATATAGACCCTAAATTCTATGGTGAGGTGCACCTTCCAAGAGAGACTTTTAAAGCATAAAGTGTACTAACTATAGAGTAGTTTAACTAAATTATGCTGAAGGTGATCATATTATTATTAGGGTGGATTAACCCATCTTAAGGTGCTACAAATGGAAATTATAGATGATGAGCGAGGATTCTAAATTAATGATCTCTATGGTTGTAGTCTGCTCATATGACCAGGCGCGGTGATTGCAGGATTGCTTCAGGACCCAATGATCTCTGGTAAGATCTGGGTCATCGCTTGCTACATTGGATGTCGAAAGATAATCATCCCCAGGCAGGCCAAAGGTCAATCCGCAGTCCTCGCGACCCCTCACTGACCGTCAGATCATCCATATACGTACAACCCGCACGGCAGTTGCATTGCATTCACTCACTGCGTTCAGCAGCCTGGTCCTACTGGTCAACAGCGCTACTCGATTAAATCATTTTACATCTGTCTAAGGAAGGTGTTTCCTCTGCCCAACACCATCCAACCGATCAATTCATGCTCAAATTACCCTTAGAGCGGTGTAGTGCCGTCCAGGTGGGTGGATGTTGTCACACCTGCCGTAGAGGTATAAATGGGTATTTTCCCTGCGAAGGGTTCCAGAGGGATGTCGTTGTTTGTGTTATAATGGATCAGCTAGTGTTGGGTATGTAGTATAGGGTGTGTCTCTGGTGTTTGATGCTAGATGTGGTGTTAGGTTCCAGTCCGACATTGCTATATATGGGGCTTAAAGTTTTGGAAGGAATGTCTGAGGCGGTGCTGGCAAGTTGCAAACACCTCAGATTTTTTGTTAAGTAGGTTACGGTTGGAGAAGATAATATTGTGTGTCTCTAGTATACAGAGGTTACAGAATTTATTAGGTGGTTTGTACGAGGTCGCGCTGCCTATCACTTCCCATTTGAGTGTGTATGGTTTATTTTTAGATTTTAGATAGTGAATGTAGCTAGAAAGTGAGGTGGAGTTGGCTAGGCTGTGCTTTTTGAACGAGTGGATGTGCGAGTTATATCTAATTTTGAAGCAGTTAGAAGTGGAGCCTACATAGGTTTCTGAAGAGTTATTAGTCGTGACTGTGCATGAGTATATGACATCCTTGGTTAGGCATTTTTTATCTAAAGGGCAGGTTCTATTAGCTCTACAGTTACAATTATTCTGTGCGTTAGTCCGCTGGTTATAATGCAATGCGGAAGTCTGTGTGGTGGGTATAGGATTTTGGGTGTTCAGGTTGACAACCCTGGTGTTATTACTTATACTAGTGTTATTTCTATTGTTACTGCCGTTGCTATTGTTGCTTGCTACAGTGGTATTTAGAGGGTTTGCATCCCGTTGCGATTTTGTTTGTTGGAAGTAAGAACTAATTTTACTATTATTGCTGCTAGCTATGTGGTATGCTAAGTTAGGCGTCGTGGAGTATGAGATTTTAATGGTGTTTTTGTTTAAGAGGTTGTGGTACTTGTGTCCTAGAGGGAAGTTTTTATCTAGTAGTGAGAAGAAAGCCCTAGGTATGTTGGTGGAGACATTTAGGTTGAAAGGAGGGTTGAAAAATGTATTATTTCTTCTTCTATTTTTGCTTTTAGTGTTTGGTGTGTTGCTTCCTCCTAAGGCCTCACAGTAGTTTCCATGGTAATGGTTACTTCCGGTGGCACCCTCCGCTTTGGTGCACTTGTGGTTGCTATTCCTATTATTAGATTTCCTCATGGACATGTTGTGCGAGATGATGTTGTAGCTATGTGTTTTCTTAGGTAGGAACTCAATTTCTATATTATGGCCGGAGCTAGCTAATGCTTGATTGTAATATTGTGAGTTTTTGCTAAATATGTTTGCGTCATAGGACAGACTAGAGATTCTATTGGACACCCCCTTAGAGATAGAGTTTAATATTGATCTAGGGTGATTAGACTTGGTATCTACGTAAATAAGTTTCTCATTAGGCTTATGGAAGGGTGTATATATTTTTGAGTCTAGGTATAGTGTGGCGTCTAGGAAGTTAACATTTTTAGTGTTTTTGTCCATGGTGATACTAAGGTTAAAGTTTTTGAATGTCTTATGCAGTTGTTTTCTAGTTCTTTCTATATTAAATTTTTTATATTCTATGAGTAGAAGTGCATCATCGCGGTACAAACCACCGTTGAGGTAAGGGAGGTCTTTATGGATTTCATTGAGGAGGTATAGGCCGACCAAATCAGTGACCTGCGCCGAGTCACTAGATCCCATGGTTATGTCGAAGTTGTTGTGCGTATCCTTGCGTGTCCATAGTTGGTCCTCGAAGGTGATTATGGTTTTACGGGCCGCAAGGATGACATCAACCTGGGCTCTAGTCAGGTCGCTATTGGTCATGGCCATGATAAGTGCCTTATTTAATAGGATAGGGGAAATAGAGGTGTAGTATGAATTGATATCAAATTGAATAAATTTTTTGTTCTTATTATTCTTGATATCCTTAAACCATTCAATTACTTCACCCGTATTTCCCCATTGTTTAAGGTGTATCTTGTGTTTAATTTGTGGGATGATTTTATCCAAAATCTTCTTGCTGATAATACCAATGTCGGACTTGGAAGGGCAGATAAGTCTTATCGTGGGGTTGCTGATGAAGTTCTCCTTATGGTCCTTCAGAGAGAATCTAGGGGGGTTCGGAGTGAAAGGTTGTGTATGCCTCTGTAGTCCTAGTTTAGGCACTATATTATAACCCTCTACATTAATATCTTCTAAGTTTTTCAAGGTGGTTTTTTTGTAGCTTTTATGTAGTTCATTATATATAAACTTTCTATAAGTAATATAATCTAGGCTGTATATGTTATTAGTTTTATCTGCGTGTACAATAATTTTATTACTAGTTTTGAATCCACTAATAGAAGTGTTAAGTTTGTTTAAGAAGGTGTTGCTTCTAATATGGTGCTTATTGTATTTAATGTTCTTAACTAGTTTAACTAGGTCATTTTCAAAGGAGTTAAGTAGAGTGTTATGAGGGGGGCTTTTAAAGGTTTTAAAGCCGAAGGAGTCAAAATTGTTAGTATTATTCAAGTTGTTAGATTTGTTTCTATCATAATGGAATGTCCTCCATCTCACTCTATTGATAAATGAATTTACACTGTTGATCAGCAATTTCTCATATGTATTCCTGGATGGTATTGGTATGTTCTTGGTTGACATGGGGAGTTGGTCTTTGATTAGCATATTGGCAATATTATATGTCAGCTCAACGATATGGAGCAGTTAATAGTATTAGTTATACTATTTATGGTTATGTAAACACAAAACCTTAAGCAGTTGTAAGTATTTTACACACACCCTAAATAGTGGTAGGCAGTAATGTATTACTACCTTATTACCAGTAAGTTAAGTAGCTCAATGTAAAAACATCAGATGATTTACAGAGCAGTTATATGAAATATAAGAATCAAAGAACTGTTCAAAACATTATTGTGCTTACAGCTGTTTCCTCCAAACCGAGGTTTGGATTCTTCGGAGCAATTTATTAATGCATGGACAGTTATATGACCTCCTTTTCAGCCGAGAGACATACCAATACATATTCAAACATTGATACATATTCAAACATTGTGGGTCAACATTCATTACAGAATTTAGAGTGGCAGTACACACTTCGAGATTACATTTATATTAATAGGTACAATCAAAAATCAAAGATATAGGTTAAAGTACAACATGAAGATAAGTGGTTATATAGTGCAAATGTTATATGTGTGGCACGCATGTGCGTCTTGTTTATATAGTGTGGCAGAGAGATATGTGTGGTAGAGGCACTTAGGTAGGTAAATAAGAGTGTTAGGTTGGTAGATCTGGTGGCAAAGTCTTTATATGGATTGTCGTGGATTATGTGAAAGGCATATAATCGAAATATACACTCCCTTGACCATGAAAATACCGAAGTACATGAATTACTTGACATCCCTGCGCTGTGCATCTCCAATACTTATAACACTTTTAATGCTTGCACTATCTTTAATGCTTATAATATTTCTCCACACACAGACTATATCAACCATATAAAGACTTTGCCACCAGATCTACCAACCTAACACTCTTATTTACCTACCTAAGTGCCTCTACCACACATATCTCTCTGCCACACTATATAAACAAGACGCACATGCGTGCCACACATATAACATTTGCACTATATAACCACTTATCTTCATGTTGTACTTTAACCTATATCTTTGATTTTTGATTGTACCTATTAATATAAATGTAATCTCGAAGTGTGTACTGCCACTCTAAATTCTGTAATGAATGTTGACCCACAATGTTTGAATATGTATCAATGTTTGAATATGTATTGGTATGTCTCTCGGCTGAAAAGGAGGTCATATAACTGTCCATGCATTAATAAATTGCTCCGAAGAATCCAAACCTCGGTTTGGAGGAAACAGCTGTAAGCACAATAATGTTTTGAACAGTTCTTTGATTCTTATATTTCATATACATATATATATATATATATTATATTATATTATATTATATTATATTATATTATATATATATATATATATATATATATATATGATAATAGGTTGACGAGACTAGCATGGGTTTCACTGCTAGTACCGGTTGCATCTCAGCGTATTCAATAAGTAACTCCCAGAGTAGACACATAGTTATTCGCTTTAAAACAACACACGTAAATGGGTATCTTCAATCCAAACCCGTACTCGAGTTTCGGCCCCACTTAATACAGCAATCTACTGTCTACACTTATTATGCAACAAGGCACAATCGGTGCTTGTGGCTTCATCAGCGGGTTTCGCCTAATCAATAATCAATCGAGCGATAGAATTCGATTCCAGTCCGTGTCGGCTATGACTGAATGTGACGGCCAAAACAGTAAAACATTAGCAAATGAAATCCCTACGCGTCATCACAATGCCGTCAGTCACCTGGCCATTAACTAAGAAATTTACGTGACGGCTGGAGACGAAAATTCAAATAGTTCCGCTCCTGCGTTAAGCTCTCAGCCAACGTGTCTCAAACACAAATTAACAAGCGAGTAAAAAACGGTTATTAAAATACCAGTCTCCTATCGCTGTACAGTAGAATATATATATATATATATATATATATATATATATATATATATATATATATATATATATATATATATATTGTTATACTTTGGGAGGGTAATAGAATGGTTCAAAATACTGCATGAGAAAAGTAGGACCAGCTTTATACAACTGGACATCGCAAGCTACTACTCCTCAATCTCACACATAGTACTTAATAAGGCCCTATTTTTAGCGATGTCCAATACGGACCTAACCCAAGAGGAGGTGAGCATCATCCACGCTGCAAGAAAGACCTTAATCCGCTTCGATGGAGACCTTTGGACCAGGAGTGATTGGCCAAATAACTTTGACATCACGATGGGCTCCAGCGACTCAGCGCAGGTAACGGACCTGGTTGGGCTCTACCTGCTGAAGCAGATAAAAGATGAAATCCCCTGCCTGGGCGGCGGATTATATCGTGACGATGCTCTATTCACAGTACACGACCACAGCACCAATATGTTGGAGGGTATGAGGAGGCGTATTCGCCATTTCTTTAAGAACCAGGGGCTCAGCATAGAAATAGACCCAAATAGGAAGGTAGTTAACTTCCTAGACACCACCCTAAACCTGAACACCGAGCAATACTACCCCTACCACAAGCCCAACGAGAAACTAGTATATGTTAACGCCAAATCAAACGACCCTAGATCCATAACCAAGGCAGTGGTGAAGAGTGTCTCGGACAGGATCTCCAGCCTGTCCGCAAGTAAGGAAATATTCAACAACCACGCGGAATATTACAACGCAGCTCTAAAGAAGGCGGCACATGGACAAAATATAACATATAGTCCGAAAAGCCGGGAGGTGGATAGCCCAACAGACACCCACAACCGCGTTGCCAGAGGGCGGAGGGCGAACCCTAACAATACAGGCAGAGCAGAATCAAATAGGCACCATGTACCAGACACCACCACACGGGCGGTGGGGACTAGTGCGCTTGACCACGAGATGGAGCACAATATGAGTAGCAGTCTCAGGCGTGATGCTAACTACCCCAGGACTGACAACCCCAACCGCAGGACACGTGGGGGGGGGGGGGAACGGGCGACCACCCCACGATGGATCTCCCGGGTCGGACAACAACCACCCCACAAATCCGGGCTGCGAAGATAACAAAAAGTATAGAGCCCAAAAGGGAAGCAACAGTGCGGAAACCACCAGCAAACCAACAAATCTCCAACAAATCACGAAGCCCCCAACCCACACATATAGGAGGAGACACCGACAAATCACGTGGTACAACCAACCCTACTCAGCGGCCCTAAAGAAAAGCTTGGCCCGATTATTCTTTGGAGCACTTGACAAATGCTTCCCGAGGGACCACAGATACCACAGGATCTTCAACAGACACACTGTGAAGCTTTCGTATTCCACCACGAGAAATTTGGCCCAACACATAGCTAGCATCAACAGAAGTAGGCTTAAAAACCACACACAACCAGAAGATGGCAAAACAAACACTCGGCAGAACCATGTGAAAGGAGGGAAGAGGGGACCCAGAGCCCACCCAAGAAACACAAACAGACCCAAGGACCCCCCACCGAGCATGGGGGAAGACCAACATGTAACACATAATGAGAACCCTAATCTAGGCACGCAGAGGCCGACCACCCTCTGCAACTGTAGAAACCCCGAATCATGCCCCCTTGGTAAAGAATGTCTCAAGAAGAACATAGTGTACGGTTGTAGGGTTAAAACCCCCAACTCCGAACACCTCTACATAGGAGCCACATCAACGAGCTTTAAGGACCGCTGGTACAACCATCGCCATTCATTCAAGAGGAGGCCAAAAGGAAAAGCACAGCTCTCTCCGACCTCATCTGGAAGCTTAAGCTGGACAGGACCCCATACTCTCTAGCCTGGTACATAATCAGGAAAGTACCACCCGATAAAGGGGGATCTTGCATATGCAAACTATGCCTGAACGAGACCCTCGAGATACTAAGAGGTGGAAGCGGCCTGATAAACCTCAGAACCGACTTCTTCGGGACATGCAGACACCTTAGAGCCGGGACCTTTCTCAAAATATATGGACAGTAGCAACACAAGAAGATGTGAACTCCCCTCAAGCTATAGGGACTTCTACAGAACATGAAAACACCTCTCGGCCAGACCTCCCTCAAGCTATATGGGCAATAACAACACCCTAGGTTGTGAACTCCCCTAAAGCCATAGGGAACAACCCAGGCGGAGCAGACACCATGATAGCCTAGAGATAGAATCGGACACAGCCATAATAATTTGGCCAACATCTATAACACAAACACTTTTAATTTACCAGATTTCTGACTTTCAAGTTCCAATCTTAAATCTTGATTTCTCTTCATTAATTTGTTATTTGTTTTCTGCCCTCTTCACTGTATCACCTTATATTTATTTTAAGTTGAGATAGATTATAACACAAACACATTGAATATCTCATCTTAACATCTTGTATCATACCAATCTATCCAACATATTCTGACCTTGAGATTAGTTATAGCACACACACACACACTTTATCCTACATTATTTCTCACTTCTCCATATACATTATCATTACTTTTTCACCAATCTCTCATTTACTCTTTATTCTTTATTCTCTATTTATTTATTTATTTTCAAATTACACAAATTATATTAATTATTTTATTTTATTATATTATTTATTTATTTTCTGTTTTCTTCATTTATTGCCTTATATTTCTTCATATACATGAAAGAACCCCCCACCCCACCCACCACCACCACCACCACTACGATGGTGGCGGGAGGGATGAAGAGAAAACACAAACTGGATACTTCTAAATTGTTAGCAGCAGCAAGATATAAGCTGACCACTACAACAACAACAGTACCAAAATAATTGTTTCTACGTTAGGCACAAGGCCGGCAATTACCCAGTGTATTACTGGTACTTTATTTTATCGACCCAGTAAGGATGAAAGGCAAAGTTAACCTCGGCGGGATTTGAACTCAGAATGGCAAGGGCCGTAACTCTATGCGTCAAAGCATGGCATCCGACCCTCTACCAATACTGCCAATCCACCGTCCAACAGTACCAAAATAATGGTGGAGGTCAAATGTACTGAACAATAGCAGGCAAAAACACAACAGGGAGCCTCACCCCAGAAAGAATTCTATAGACTTCTGACTGAGGAATGCTCTCAGAACTGAACAATGGGAAGTTTGACACTTTTTTTGTTATTTTGTTCCTTTAACACCTTGTCCCTTCTACCATTTTATCAATGTTTAAGCTAACTCCAACAATAACAACACTTAGAATGAGGAATGTTCTAATAACTGACCGATGAGAGGAGAAAAGGACCTGTGACACGAAAATTCGTTTGTTTGAATTCATATGACTCCAGCTCCCCAGTGAATTAACAACCCAACAAGGAACTGGGCATATCAGAGTATTGACAATATCAAACAACATATGTACTTGTCTATACCATACTAATTCAAACTGCCTGAAGAGGTCACAGCCAAAGATGGCTGTCACTGAAATATATATAGCAGTAATAAACGAAGCTAAATTTTAATCATTTGACTTTTATTTAACTTTATTTTACACTACTCCGGAGTAACCAAACCAACCTGCGCACTTTGTCGAGTGCTCCAGCCTGCATACTGAGGTGTTGGTATACAACCAACATAAACTCAAAATCTCTCTCTCTCTCTATATATATATATATATATAAAATATGTAGTTTAGAAAGCCACAACAATGCAGATGTGGCTTTCTAAACTACATATTTTACATATTTCACAATGCTTCAAGCAAACTTTAACACCCTCTTATATATATATATATATATATATATATATATTATAGTTGAGAGAGTAAACAAAAACCCAAAATCAACGTGGGCGAAGAGGTAGTACAAAATGTTAATATTAGTTTCAGGCTTGAGAGTGGGGGGGGGGGGGGCGTTTCGGGCATAAGCTCTTCATCGGGAGAAAAGTGGGCAAGAAAAGAGTTCCGGGGGTTTGAGGATGAGTGGTGGAAAGACATTAAAAAGGGTGGGGGAGAAAAGGAAGGGGGGAAAAATAGGCTGATGTAAAGTTATATGTTTATATGTTTTTGTAAAGGTTAACATGATTCATCAACAATATTATTGTTTCAGTTACATCTGATCTCGGACAAGACACTTGCCAAACAGGTAAAATACGGCTATAATATTCATTTATTAGTATGTTAATAATTAGCACATTTATGGAAATAAACATAATACCAAGAAATGGGTTGCAATTATATGCACACACACACATATACACACACACATATATATAATGTGTATATATGTATGTGTGTGTGTGTGTGTGCGTGTGAGTGTGTGTGTGTATCTGTGTGTGTGTGTATGTGTCTGTGTGTGTGTATATATTGAATATATGTGTATATATATATATATATATATATATATATATATATATATATACACATGTATATAGATGTATATATATATATATATATATATATATATATATATATATATATATATATATATATATATATATGCATATATATATATGTATATATATATATATATATATATATATATATATATATATATATATATATATATATATATATATATTATTAGAAATGTTAGCTATCGCCGTATATTGGCTAAAGAAATTAAAGAAATTATTTAGTCTGATAGTGGGGTTAAGAACCCTCGGAGAAATGAAAAAAGAATATACATATATATATATATATATATATATATATATATATATATATATATATATATATATATATATATATATGATAAAGGACACAAGAGCGTCTACAACATCAAAAGATTTTTATTGGCTTACAATGTTTCTTCCTTACGTAACCGAAGGATTCGTCAGAGCTATAAAAGGGGTTTGATTGGTGTTATGGACTCTACCAACCAAACATTCAAGAACAAAGAGTAAAGAGAGTAAAGAGCAAAAGTAGGGGACGATAAGTCTAATTTTGGTGCGGGAGGGTGGGGAGTGGGTCCTTGTTTACTAGCTGCGATCATATTCATTCCCGGGAGTCGAGTGGTTAGCTGAACCATAGATGGGGTGGCGTCGATAGTAGGGTGCAGAGGGTGTGCAGAGGCTACACAAACACAAAGGGCATACAATATATATATATATGACGGAGGAGAAAGTACATGAGGTAATTAGAAATGGAAAAAGAGTAATAATAATAATCTATAATTAATAATGTATAATAAGGCATGGGGAAGATTACACTATAATAAGGTATAAAAGTAAGAATAAAGTAAAATATAAAGGGGGATAAAGGTGAAAATAAGAATAAAGATAGAAAATATATATATAAAAAAAATATATAGAGAATATATAAAGAAATATAAGCAAGTATTTGAAGGGGAAAACACAATGTAAAAAAACCGATTTTTTCAAATAAAAATATTATAATTATGGGGGGAGAAAACGGGATAGAGAAATATGATCAAATGTGATTAGTTGAGAGAATATAAGATGGTAATAGTTATGTCAAGTTTATACATCTTAATAATAAATAATCTGTATATCAGAGTTACAGAACCTTCAATTCACTTACAGGTTCAAGCCACGTGGCATAGTCCATTGTTTATCTGTGCGGTCATGTGCGTTTGTTTTTGACACCACAGCAGATGCACAAGTTCGTAAATTCCAATGCAGATAGAATTCTATTTTTGCTCACCCAGACATTGACGGAGGATCCAATATTCCTAGTTCAATATGTGTGTGGTGTTATTTTGGTCGCACAAATCAAACACTTGGTTCAATATTTCAATATATATATATATATATATATATATATATATATATATATATATATTGTTATACTTTGGGAGGGTCATGTTGCCAATAAGAAACACACGCACCAGTTGCTTTCACTTCAATTTATTATATATTTATAAATTTATAAATTTATAAATTTACAAATCTACAAACTTATAAATTTCTGGTTGGTTGGTTGGTTCCACAACCAGATAGTTGTTTATATATATAGTCATAGTCCTTTCGTCACACACTCTGTGACCTCTTCAGTGACTGGGGATTCCTTTCTTCTCTTCGTTTCTGTGCCTTTTCTTTCTTCTATCCTACGCCATTTTGTTTCTGTGTGTGTGTTGTGTGCTCAGTTTGCGCATGTGCCACATCCGGGTGTCTGTGTGTGTTTGTGTTCATTTTTCTATTTGTTTATTTATTTATTTATTTATTGTTGGTTGGTTGTTTGTTCTATGTGTGTGTGTGTTTTCATTTTCTCCTGTGTGTGTTTTCATTTTGTGTGTGTTTTCAATTGTAAGTTGTTTGTTCTATGTGTGTGTGTGTTTTCATTTTGTCCTTAATTGTAAGTTGTGATGTTGCTGTTCCACTCGTATTTTCTATTTAATTTTGGTTTTAATTCTTTTATGCTTACTGCCTCTGTAATTTGCCTAAACATTGCGTCTTTTCTGTGCGTGGATTCTATTTTTATTTCTATGCTCTCTAATCTACCCCTGTGTTCTATCTTAGCATGTTGGTAGAGCACAGATGATTCTTTATTATCTTGGAGGTCTCGCCAGTGTTCATTTATTCGTTCCCCTATACTACGAGCTGTCTCACCTATGTACACTATATTTTTGTTTCTACATTGTCCTTCAGTACATCTTATGCTATACACTACATTTCTAGTTTTACAGTTAATATGGGGGCTTATTTTACAGGTTATACATTTCTTATCTATACATGAGGGTCTTTGGAACGGGTATGTCTTGCTAATAAGTGTTTTTACGGAGGTACCAGGTCTTTCTACTATCTTAATATTGAGATTATGTTTATTTAGGGCCCTTCTAAATTTGTAGGCTAGTTCGCCTCTAGGGGTTGTATTGATGAACATTACACTCTGGTATTTATTGCTATCATACCATGAGTTTATTCTATTGGCCTTGTTCCTAGTTCTTTCTATTCTATTCCAAAATTTGCTCCTATACAAGGGGCAGGTCCCATTTATGTCATTATTTACCATTTTTTCCCATTTGGTTCTGGCTCCTTTATACACTCTGATTCTATATCTCTGATTGTAGCCAGAGAACTGCATACGGTGGATGAAGTGTTGTATGTGTCTCTCTAGTTCTTCGGGGTTGCACATGCGGGACACATTTCTCATCACCCGTACCAAATCCGCAATCAGTATGTTGATTTTGGTATGGTCCGAAATGGCCGAGTTTCGGTGGATCAGATGTTTGGAAGTCATGGGTTTGGCATAATGGGAATGGAGGATTTGTTTTTGGTTGTTAATGGTATCTAACCAGAGCTCTGTGTCTAGTACAGGTAATCGATGGTTGGGGTGTCTACTTGGGTAGTCTATAGTAACTCTAATGCTCTGGTGGATGGAGTTTGCTATTTGCTGGATGCTTTCCATTGTGTTTTTCTCTAGTTCCTGACTGTTCTTTAGTGGGGGTGTCTTAACTACGATGTTTATATCATCTACGTAGCGGGAGTACATTATCAGGGTTAAGCTGTCTTCTAATTGTTCATTAAGTTTTTGTTTAAGTCTACTGTCCCACCATACCATGAATAAGTTAGCTATGTCGCCTGCAATGCTAACACCAATGGCTGCTCCTTCCTCTTGGGCATATGTTTTACCATTAAATTTGAACATATGTTCCTTAAGGGTTAATTTTATGCTGGCCCCCTACCGCATGTGCAATCATTTTCTTCAGTTCATCGTGGTTTTCGGGTGTCCGTATGGCTCTGGTCCACCCGTTCCATCTATCTGTGTGGGTTTTCTTGGCCATTGAGGTAATGGTAGGTGGTCTGCCTCTTGCTGGTCTTGTAGGGCACAGGTTGCTAAGGTCATAAGTGTCTAGGTAACTATTACTATGGGTAAGCTTAAGTAGAAGTCCCAGCTCACTGGTATCAATCCCACGGAACTCAACCTTGCTCTCGCTGATCATTTCTACGCATTTCTCCACAGCAAAATCCACGTCAATAGATGGATACAGGGACACAACATCCATACTGCCTATTATGCAGTTTGTTAGGTCCCCAGATCGGTTACCCGCGCCGATTCTGCTGAGGAGGTCCTCCGTGCTGTCACACACATCTGGGGACATCTCAATGATGGGGCGTATGATCAGGGAGAGGAAGTAGGACAGTCTGTAGTTACTAGCAATGTTAGCCCCACAGACCGGTCGTGTTGGTGGTCCCGTGACAGGGTCCCAGCCCGTTTTATGGTCTTTTCGAAGCCCATACAACGCCGGCACGTCATTGTTCCAGGCCTGGAAGTTGTTGGCAGTCCTTTTGTTGGGCTGCATTATATTCGTCCACATCACCATATGGGCATTGAGGGCTTTTTCTCTATCCTCATGCTCCTGTGGTGTTACCTCTCTTGTGTTAGTGATGTGGGGTTGCATTGCCTGGATGTAGTTTAGCAGGCTGTCAACCGACATTCTGCCAGACTTGTCTGTTGGAAAACATGCTATCTCTCCATTACGCGAGCGCTGCATGAGCTTACGCAAGCCATTTGCAGATTCTTCTCCCAGTTGCTGGGCCTCTATTCTATTATGCTTCTTGCTATACTGTTCTATAATATTTCTAAGTTCGGATTTAGCTATACTAAATTGTGCTTCTGTTTGTTCATCGACCTGCGACGGCAACTGCGTGCGTTTGTTAAATGGCAAAGTCGTGGCGTGGACTCGTCGTAGGTCGAATGATTTATCGGAGGGGTTATAAAACGGAGAGTTCCAGGCTGCTGCTTTATGTGTACTAGTGCTATTATTATTGTTAGTTGTGTTATTTCTATTTCTATTTCCACCAGCAGCCTCAGCTTCATGGTTGTTTCTATGTCTCTCATAATTACTCCTGTCTCTTTCCACTGGCTCAATGTTGTTATCTACCCTATTTTGTGTGTCTGTGTGTTCGTCTTGGTTATTCTCTTTGTCCTTAGTCTCCCATCTCCTATTCTTTTTAATCCTATTACTTTCTCTTATTCCTCTGATTTCTGTGCTACTGTCATTACTTGTTTTCTGTGTCTGTGTGTTTGTTAAGATTGTGGTGGTGGTGAGAGGCATTGAATGCGTGTGTGTTGTTGTTGTTGATGTGTGTTGTTGTTGATGTGTTTTGTTGTTGTCTCCGTGTGTGTGTGTGTTATCGTTGTTGTGTGTGTTGTTATTGTTGTTTGTGTCTGCGTGTCTGTTGTTGTTGTATCTGAGTATGTTGCTATTGTTGTTGATGTGTGTGTTGTTGTTATTGTTGTCTCCGTGTGTGTTATCGTTGCTGTGTGTGTTGTTATTGTTGTTTGTGTCTGCGTGTCTGTTGTTGTATCTGGGTATGTTGCTATTGTTGTTGTTGTATCTGGGTATGTTGCTATTGTTGTTTGTGTCTGTGTGTCTGTTGTTGTTGGGATGTGTGTTGTATATGTGTGTGCGTATATTGTTGCTTTTGTTGTTGATGCTCCAGCGTAGTTATGTAAATGATTTTTCTATTTCTGACAGACGACTAATCATATTTACCCTCTTGAATGTCGCAAATTTGGGTGGCAGACGTAATACAGACATTTCATTATTATCTATTTCCGTGTTTCCATAAATGTTGGTATTTTCGTTGTTGAACTCTTCAGATAATGAGGTGTCGGCCATGTTGATACCGTCAATTTTGTCGGGATATCTATTGGTATACTCTATAGTATCCCGATTTAGCTTTGCCTGTTTAAGCCACTTTAATTTTCTGTTAAAGTGGTTATCACATTCTTGAGTAATGTACTGTTCTTCGGGGCGTATAAGGCTTATAAATGTTAGTTTTTCTGCTGGTGTGGTGATTTTAGATATTTCTTGTATTAGGTTACGCTTTAGTTTTTCTTGATGACTTAATTCTCTATAGATCTTCTTTTTTATGTTTAGAATTAAAGTTCGTTTTAGCCTATCTGCTTGTTTTTTGGTGAGTTGTAATCTTCTAACGTCGGTATTGATGGTGTTGGTGTAGATTCTAGAAGTGGTGCACAGTTTTATGAAGTGTAGTTGTCGAGATGTTATGGTTTTTCGTAGACAACAGAACATGGTGGTTTTCAGTATCTTGTTAGCCTGGCTAAGGCTTACGATATTTCGTTTCTGAATTTGTTTAGCAAGATTCTTTATCTGAAATCGTGTGTTGAAACCGATATTGTTATACTTTGGGAGGGCCATGTTGCCAATAAGAAACACACGCACCAGTTGCTTTCACTTCAATTTATTATATATTTATAAATTTATAAATTTATAAATTTACAAATCTACAAACTTATAAATTTCTGGTTGGTTGGTTCCACAACCAGATAGTTGTTTATATATATAGCCATAGTCCTTTCGTCACACACTCTGTGACCTCTTCAGTGACTGGGGATTCCTTTCTTCTCTTCGTTTCTGTGCCTTTTCTTTCTTCTATCCTACGCCATTTTGTTTCTGTGTGTGTGTTGTGTGCTCAGTTTGCGCATGTGCCACATCCGGGTGTCTGTGTGTGTTTGTGTTCATTTTTCTATTTGTTTATTTATTTATTTATTTATTGTTGGTTGGTTGTTTGTTCTATGTGTGTGTGTGTTTTCATTTTCTCCTGTGTGTGTTTTCATTTTGTGTGTGTTTTCAATTGTAAGTTGTTTGTTCTATGTGTGTGTGTTTTCATTTTGTCCTTAATTGTAAGTTGTGATGTTGCTGTTCCACTCGTATTTTCTATTTAATTTTGGTTTTAATTCTTTTATGCTTACTGCCTCTGTAATTTGCCTAAACATTGCGTCTTTTCTGTGCGTGGATTCTATTTTTATTTCTATGCTCTCTAATCTACCCCTGTGTTCTATCTTAGCATGTTGGTAGAGCACAGATGATTCTTTATTATCTTGGAGGTCTCGCCAGTGTTCATTTATTCGTTCCCCTATACTACGAGCTGTCTCACCTATGTACACTATATTTTTGTTTCTACATTGTCCTTCAGTACATCTTATGCTATACACTACATTTCTAGTTTTACAGTTAATATGGGGGCTTATTTTACAGGTTATACATTTCTTATCTATACATGAGGGTCTTTGGAACGGGTATGTCTTGCTAATAAGTGTTTTTACGGAGGTACAAAGCAATCCCCAGTCACTGAAGAGGTCACAGAGTGTGTGACGAAAGGACTATGACTATATATATAAACAACTATCTGGTTGTGGAACCAACCAACCAACCAGAAATTTATAAGTTTGTAGATTTGTAAATTTATAAATTTATAAATTTATAAATATATAATAAATTGAAGTGAAAGCAACTGGTGCGTGTGTTTCTTATTGGCAACATGACCCTCCCAAAGTATAACAATATCGGTTTCAACACACGATTTCAGATAAAGAATCTTGCTAAACAAATTCAGAAACGAAATATCGTAAGCCTTAGCCAGGCTAACAAGATACTGAAAACCACCATGTTCTGTTGTCTACGAAAAACCATAACATCTCGACAACTACACTTCATAAAACTGTGCACCACTTCTAGAATCTACACCAACACCATCAATACCGACGTTAGAAGATTACAACTCACCAAAAAACAAGTAGATAGGCTAAAACGAACTTTAATTCTAAACATAAAAAAGAAGATCTATAGAGAATTAAGTCATCAAGAAAAACTAAAGCGTAACCTAATATAAGAAATATCTAAAATCACCACACCAGCAGAAAAACTAACATTTATAAGCCTTATACGCCCCGAAGAACAGTACATTACTCAAGAATGTGATAACCACTTTAACAGAAAATTAAAGTGGCTTAAACAGGCAAAGCTAAATCGGGATACTATAGAGTATACCAATAGATATCCCGACAAAATTGACGGTATCAACATGGCCGACACCTCATTATCTGAAGAGTTCAACAACGAAAATACCAACATTTATGGAAACACGGAAATAGATAATAATGAAATGTCTGTATTACGTCTGCCACCCAAATTTGCGACATTCAAGAGGGTAAATATGATTAGTCGTCTGTCAGAAATAGAAAAATCATTTACATAACTACGCTGGAGCATCAAAAACAAAAGCAACAATATACGCACACACATATACAACACACATCCCAACAACAACAGACACACAGACACAAACAACAATAACAACAACAACAACAATAGCAACATACCCAGATACAACAACAACAGACACGCAGACACAAACAATAATAACAACACACACAGCAACGATAACACACACGGAGACAACAATAACAACAACACACACATCAACAACAATAGCAACATACCCAGATACAACAACAACAGACACGCAGACACAAACAACAATAACAACACACACAACAACGATAACACACACACACACGGAGACAACAACAAAACACATCAACAACAACACACATCAACAACAACAACACACACGCATTCAATGCCTCTCACCACCACCACAATCTTAACAAACACACAGACACAGAAAACAAGTAATGCCAGTAGCACAGAAATCAGAGAAATAAGAGAAAGTAATAGGATTAAAAAGAATAGGAGATGGGAGACTAAGGACAAAGAGAATAACCAAGACGAACACACAGACACACAAAATGAGCCAGTGGAAAGAGACAGGAGTAATTATGAGAGACATAGAAACAACCATGAAGCTGAGGCTGCTGGTGGAAATAGAAATAGAAATAACACAACTAACAATAATAATAGCACTAGTACACATAAAGCAGCAGCCTGGAACTCTCCGTTTTATAACCCCTCCGATAAATCATTCGACCTACGACGAGTCCACGCCACGACTTTGCCATTTAACAAACGCACGCAGTTGCCGTCGCAGGTCGATGAACAAACAGAAGCACAATTTAGTATAGCTAAATCCGAACTTAGAAATATTATAGAACAGTATAGCAAGAAGCATAATAGAATAGAGGCCCAGCAACTGGGAGAAGAATCTGCAAATGGCTTGCGTAAGCTCATGCAGCGCTCGCGTAATGGAGAGATAGCATGTTTTCCAACAGACAAGTCTGGCAGAATGTCGGTTGACAGCCTGCCAAACTACATCCAGGCAATGCAACCCCACATCACTAACACAAGAGAGGTAACACCACAGGAGCATGAGGATAGAGAAAAAGCCCTCAATGCCCATATGGTGATGTGGACGAATATAATGCAGCCCAACAAAAGGACTGCCAACAACTTCCAGGCCTGGAACAATGACGTGCCGGCATTGTATGGGCTTCGAAAAGACCATAAAACGGGCTGGGACCCTGTCACGGGACCACCAACACGACCGGTCTGTGGGGCTAACATTGCTAGTAACTACAGACTGTCCTACTTCCTCTCCCTGATCATACGCCCCATCATTGAGATGTCCCCAGATGTGTGTGACAGCACGGAGGACCTCCTCAGCAGAATCGGCGCGGGTAACCGATCTGGGGACCTAACAAACTGCATAATAGGCAGTATGGATGTTGTGTCCCTGTATCCATCTATTGACGTGGATTTTGCTGTGGAGAAATGCGTAGAAATGATCAGCGAGAGCAAGGTTGAGTTCCGTGGGATTGATACCAGTGAGCTGGGACTTCTACTTAAGCTTACCCATAGTAATAGTTACCTAGACACTTATGACCTTAGCAACCTGTGCCCTACAAGACCAGCAAGAGGCAGACCACCTACCATTACCTCAATGGCCAAGAAAACCCACACAGATAGATGGAACGGGTGGACCAGAGCCATACGGACACCCGAAAACCACGATGAACTGAAGAAAATGATTGCAGATGCGGTAGGGGCCAGCATAAAATTAACCCTTAAGGAACATATGTTCAAATTTAATGGTAAAACATATGCCCAAGAGGAAGGAGCAGCCATTGGTGTTAGCATTGCAGGCGACATAGCTAACTTATTCATGGTATGGTGGGACAGTAGATTTAAACAAAAACTTAATGAACAATTAGAAGACAGCTTAACCCTGATAATGTACTCCCGCTACGTAGATGATATAAACATCGTAGTTAAGACACCCCCACTAAAGAACAGTCAGGAACTAGAGAAAAACACAATGGAAAGCATCCAGCAAATAGCAAACTCCATCCACCAGAGCATTAGAGTTACTATAGACTACCCAAGTAGACACCCCAACCATCGATTACCTGTACTAGACACAGAGCTCTGGTTAGATACCATTAACAACCAAAAACAAATCCTCCATTCCCATTATGCCAAACCCATGACTTCCAAACATCTGATCCACCGAAACTCGGCCATTTCGGACCATACCAAAATCAACATACTGATTGCGGATTTGGTACGGGTGATGAGAAATGTGTCCCGCATGTGCAACCCCGAAGAACTAGAGAGACACATACAACACTTCATCCACCGTATGCAGTTCTCTGGCTACAATCAGAGAGATAGAATCAGAGTGTATAAAGGAGCCAGAACCAAATGGGAAAAAATGGTAAATAATGACATAAATGGGACCTGCCCCTTGAATAGGAGCAAATTTTGGAATAGAATAGAAAGAACTAGGAACAAGGCCAATAGAATAAACTCAGGGTATGATAGCAATAAATACCAGAGTGTAATGTTCATCAATACAACCCCTAGAGGCGAACTAGCCTACAAATTTAGAAGGGCCCTAAATAAACATAATCTCAATATTAAGATAGTAGAAAGACCTGGTACCTCCGTAAAAACACTTATTAGCAAGACATACCCGTTCCAAAGACCCTCATGTATAGATAAGAAATGTATAACCTGTAAAATAAGCCCCCATATTAACTGTAAAACTAGAAATGTAGTGTATAGCATAAGATGTACTGAAGGACAATGTAGAAACAAAAATATAGTGTACATAGGTGAGACAGCTCGTAGTATAGGGGAACGAATAAATGAACACTGGCGAGACCTCCAAGATAATAAAGAATCATCTGTGCTCTACCAACATGCTAAGATAGAACATAGGGGTAGATTAGAGAGCATAGAAATAAAAATAGAATCCACGCACAGAAAAGACGCAATGTTTAGGCAAATTACAGAGGCAGTAAGCATAAAAGAATTAAAACCAAAATTAAATAGAAAATACGAGTGGAACAGTAACATCACAACTTACAATTAAGGACAAAATGAAAACACACACACACATAGAACAAACAACTTACAATTGAAAACACACACAAAATGAAAACACACACAGGAGAAAATGAAAACACACACACACATAGAACAAACAACCAACCAACAATAAATAAATAAATAAATAAACAAATAGAAAAATGAACACAAACACACACAGACACCCGGATGTGGCACATGCGCAAACTGAGCACACAACACACACACAGAAACAAAATGGCGTAGGATAGAAGAAAGAAAAGGCACAGAAACGAAGAGAAGAAAGGAATCCCCAGTCACTGAAGAGGTCACAGAGTGTGTGACGAAAGGACTATGACTATATATATAAACAACTATCTGGTTGTGGAACCAACCAACCAACCAGAAATTTATAAGTTTGTAGATTTGTAAATTTATAAATTTATAAATTTATAAATATATAATAAATTGAAGTGAAAGCAACTGGTGCGTGTGTTTCTTATTGGCAACATGACCCTCCCAAAGTATAACAATATCGGTTTCAACACACGATTTCAGATAAAGAATCTTGCTAAACAAATTCAGAAACGAAATATATATATATATATATATATATAACAAAGTGGTTACTTTCAGATGGAAATAAACATAATACCAAGAAATGAAGAAATGTGTTGCAATTATACACACACGCACACATATACACACATATATATAATAATGTGTATATATGTATGTGTGTGTGTCTGTGTGTGCGTGTGAGTATGTGTGTGTGTATGTGTGTATGCGTGTGTGTGTATGTGTCTGTATGTGTGTGTATATATTGAATATATGTGTGTATATATATATACATATATATACATATATATATATATATATATATATGTATATAGTAATAATAATAATAATAATTGTTTCTACTTTTGGCACAAGGCCAGTATAACAGGACACAGGGTTGTATGTACAATGTTTATTTAACAAGGTTTATTTAACAAGATTTATTGATACTAATTTTATAATTGTTTCTACTTTTCTGGCACAATGCCAACAATTACCCAATAATTACTGGTATTTTATTTTATCGATCCCGTAAGGATGAAAGGCAAAGTTAACCTCGGTAGGATTTGAACTCAGATCATAAAGGGCCGTAACTCTAAGCTGCAAAGCATGGCATCCGACCCTCTACCGATATTGCCAAAGAAGAAAAACATCCCGGGCATGATAGCCAACCTGATGGCAATTTCTAGCAGGTTGGAAATCAACGATAAGGGATTCTCTCTGAGCGTTCGATGTCAATGATGATCATATTTCCGATTCGAACGCTGATTTACACACGCACACACACACACACATTTATATATAATTATATATATCTATATATAATTATTTATATCTACATCTATTTATAATATAATAGATTGGGACTTCCATCATCCTTTCGAGAGACATGGACCAACCAGGTCTACGCAGTGACACACGCTTTACAGTCAGGCGAATGATGAACCAACTCGTAGAGTTCACTATTCTTGGAAGCAATCATCAAGAAGAAAATGCATTTATTCCCAAGATTCCTCTCGTCCCTTTGTCTACCGAGCTGTCATTTAAATCCCCAATACTTCAATTCCCTGTTAAAGCCAGTTTTTCTATAACCATAAATAAAGCTCAAGCTTAGAGTTTCAAAGTTGTAGAATTGAATACAAGACAATCACCTTTTACTCATAAACTGTTATATGTAGGTTGTTCACGAGTGGGAACACCTAGAAATCTTCATTTACTATGCACGAACAGTAAAACGAAGAACCTGGTGGCATCTGGAAGATTGTTTCTTTTGTTTGTTTGTTTGTTTTTTGTTACTCACAGACACCACGGTGTGACGAAAGAGCTTTGACGAAAAAATAAAGATAAAGTAAAAGTTATATGGTGCGTATGTTCAATTGGCAAAATGACCATCCCCAAATATAACAATATATTTATTTATTTATTTATGCACACAGACACACATATATACATATATTCATACACATGCCCGCCTACACAGAAACAAACACGCCTCTAGCGATACACATTGTACGCTCACACGGTTACGTCCACGAAATTCACAGCTACACGATGGAATCCTCATGCTTTGCATCATCATCAACATCATCATCATCATCATCATCAATCGTCGTCATCGTCATTGTCATCATCTTCATTATCATCGTCATTTAGTAACGTCTCTTCTCATTGCTTACACGGGTTAGAATATTTAAAAAACCCACAACACCTCTACCAACTGCCTCAACTCCAGGACTGACTTCCTCCATTTCTGTCCCCAAGCAGTGAAATATACACACTAGATAACCCTCAACCATCACTAGGTCTCCAGGCTACATGGGGAATCCCACATTCACCAGATTATCCCCCAACCATCACAACATCCCCAAACTACACGGGCAGCGGCTACTCCAAACCACCTTCAATTTCCTGTTTTTACTGGCTGAATCACCGACAGCACCTACAGTGAATGTATATCGTTATTCCTGATTTAATAAAACTGCAACCGTCACACACAATCGATTATGACTTGGTAGTACTACTTGGTGTCCATGCAGCCCCGAGTAAACACAGAAACCCTTTCAGCAATCCATCCTCCTTTGATCCAGTAGAAGGATGTAACAGCTGGAAGAAGAGAGGGATGCACCGGCACTGGGCTGCTACTTTCTTTATTGGCCCCCAAAACGATGATAGGCAAAGTAGATCAGCGCGATTTGGACTCGGAACTGAGAGATACGGTACAAATACCTAACGCTCTAATGACTCGGCCAAACTAACCGCCTTACGCTGATTTAATACTTTCTAGCTATATATAGCATTACATTTACACTGATCTAATTTAAATATCACTATTGGACGAGTACCTTCAATAATGATGACAATAGCATTGAGTGCATTTAATTCTTGGAGTCCAGGATTGGTATGTCATATATACCAGGATTACCTGGTATAGGAACAATCAAACTGGAAAATTTGTGTTTTGATAAATTAATGTTTAACATAAGAGAAACCCTATAGTTTATCTTGATTGATGACATATGGAAGTGATTAAAGATAAAAATTATAATTACATAAATATTCATCATATATCTATAAATGACATACAGGATTAAATGCATGAGTAACTTCGGAGAAATAACTATTTACAGCGATAAATGTATGGTTAGAACCCAGGACTTTGTAATTTGGAAGAGAACTTATTATTGTAACAATATGACTGGTACAGGAACCCACATCTCCGACACCAACCACGCCCTTCGCCTGTTTGACTCCTTCACCTTCCCACATAGCCCACACACCCTCCTCTTCACCATAGGCATTAAGTGACTTTACACCGTCACCCCCCACGCCGACGGCCTACGCGCCTTCCGGCACTACTTCGACCTTCGCCCCGTCCCCCGTCCCTCTCTACCCCACCGTCCTTCGCCTCGCCGAGCTGGTCCTCACCCTTAACTGCTTCTCCTTCTCGGGTGAGTTTTACCAGCAGGTCACTGGGGTAGCCATGGGCACAAGAATGGGGCCCAAAACTTTGCCCAATTCAACGACCCCACGCCTGAATTGTATGATCGGTACATCGACGACTGCATCGGATCCACGACCCTCACCCGAGAACAACTCGACTCTTTTCTCTCCTTCTTCTGCTCCTTCCACCCCTCCCTCCACATCACCATCTCTATCTCCACTTCACCATCTCTATTTCCACCACCCACGTCTACTTCTTGAACATATCCACCTCCACCTCCCCCATCTTCCCATCCCCACCCTCGCCTCCTTCAAACGCGCGCGCAACCTCCGCAACCTCCTCGTCCGCAGCTCCCTACCCCCAACCCCCGTTCCCCCACCCCGGTTCCCTTCCCTGCTCCAGACCTCACTGCCACACCTGCCCCCGCATCACCAACATCAACTTCTTCCAGGGTCCCAACGGCCACCGGCCACTCTCTCTCTGTCCGGCATGCTTTCCGCTGCACCTCCTCCAGCCTCGTCTACAGACTTCGCTGGACGTAGTGCAGCGCAACCTATGTCGGACAAATCGGACGTCACCTGGCGGATCGGTTCACGGAGCACCTCCGAGATATTCGTCTCGGCGGGAGTTCCCCCATAGCTCACCACTTTGGTTCCCCTGGACACACCGCCCACCATCTTCACCCTACAGACCCACACACCCCTGGCCTGAACTCCCCACCCCACTTTCTTTAGCCTTCAACCGCCCCCTCCCCTACACACACACCCTACTAACACCACTAAAACACTCCCAAGATTCACCATCCTTTCCACTTCTAGCCATCCCCCCACTCCCTTGGCCCACCCCACAACTAATAATACTAACACGCCCACCCCCTCCCCCTATTACACGCGCACTAACACCCTCAACACGCACACACCCACCAGTACATATATACACTCACTCACACTATTCACACACCCTACTACCACCACTAACTCCCACTCACACATCCACATCCGACCACCCCACCACTGATAATACTAAACATCCCCCAACCCATCTTCCCTCTCACCACACACACACGAACACACCCCAGCACACATACACTCACCCACACCCACGTACACCCCCCCCTTAATTCTTTCCACCACTCCCCCTCACACCCACGAAACTCTTTTCCTTCGCACTTTTCTCCTGATGAAGGGCTTATGCAAGAAATGCCCCCCCCCACTCTCAAGCGTGAACCTAATACTAACACTCTGTACTGTACTCTTCGTTATTATTTTTGTTTTCTGTTTTAACTTTTATATATGTATTGAGAGAGTGAAAGAGAAAGAGAATTGAGGTCTTCGCTCCAACATGGCTGCATGCATATAAGTATGTGTATTTTGTATATCTAATGAAATACGTCAGTGCTCCCCTTAACCTGCTTTCTGCCGGAATTCAATATAGGCGAAAACATAGTGCAAAGGATGTGCAAAGGTCGGATTGTGCTACCTATGTAGTATTGGTTGCACCTGTCACATTCTATCTTATACACGACGTATGTGCGTAGGCAACAGTTCGCATGGCGTATCGAGCAGGCTAAAACACTCCATCTCGGATATACTTCACAAACACACACGCACAACACATAACCTCACCAAATCTCAACTCACCACTCTCTCCAACTTAAAATCGAAGAACCTCATCTATCTCCCCTCCGACAAGGGAAAGGAATTCTGCGTCATCAGCAGAGAGGCCTACAACACGCTGGCCCTCCAACACCTTGACGATGACAGCCTCTACTCCAAGGTCACGGGAATCACTCCCGCGCAGATAGAAGAGCACATCAACGCCGCCTGGACCAACATCTGCGACCGGTGGAAGCTCCCGAAGAAGCTGAGATACAACCTCCTCACGAGGAACAGCAGACTACCCGCCTTCTACCACCTCGTGAAAACACACAAACAGGGACCCGACCTGAAGATCAGGCCCATCGTATCGAGCGTGGAGGGACCACTCTACAAAATTTCATGGCTCCTAGCTAGAATACTCAAACCCATCTTAGACACCTTGCCGGGACACGTTAACAGCTCCGAGGAGAGGTGTTGAAGCGCCTGCATCAAATGGATCCCGACACCAGAAGGAATAACAGATATGCCTTCAGCCTTGATGTAGTCGCTCTCTACACCTCGGTCCCGGCACTCCAGGCTGTCAATATACTGATGGAATGCGTCCAATCCACCGACTTACACTGCTTCGGGCTCACCACCACTGACATCCACCAACTCCTATCCATCGTCGTCGACAACACCTACTTCGGATTCCTTGACCAAACATACCAACAAACCTCGGGATTGCCCATGGGATCAAGCCTATCAGGTGTGCTAGCGATCTCTTACATGGACAACCTCGAACGCAAGGCACTCAACGCCTGCCACCCCAACGCCGTAGCCTTTTTCTCAAGGTACGTGGACGATATCCTCATCCTCACATCTTCCCAAGACACGGCGAACAGAATCTATGAGACGTTCAACAACACGGACGAGAACATTGACTTCAGTGTTGAACAACCCAACGAAGACGGGTCACTTGCCCTCCTCGACTTCCGAATCAACATCACGGAACAGGGAAGGATCCACTGCAACTTCTACCGAAAGGCAGCCTGCAGGGACCTGTTCGTTCACTACAAGTCCGCCCTCCCTAACAGTGCCAAAAGGGGATACATCACGAACAAGATCGCGCGAATCAAAAACAGATGCAGCGATCCCGCGAGTGGTGTCACTCATACCAAGCGATCCCTCGAGGTGCTGGAGACGAACGGGTACCCTACCTCGATCACAGACAGAATAGGAGACACCAGACACAAGAGACAGAGAGTCACCCAAGGCAAGTGCTTCCTTAAAATTACACATCTGGGCGAGAATACCACCAACGCTATCCGCAAGGCTATACGGAGGGAGGGCCTCGACATCCACCTGGCCCACTCGGGCCCCTCCCTGCGAAGATGCCTCTCCAAGAAACCCGGGAAATCTACTGACGCATGCTCCCTCAGAGACTGCCCGATACGCCATGCGAACTGTTGCCTACGCACATACGTCGTGTATAAAATAGAATGTGACAGGTGCAACCAATACTACATAGGTAGCACAATCCGACCTTTGCTCATCCGGATCAAGGAACACACTAAAACCAGAGCCTCGTCTTTCCGGAAACACATAGACAAATGCGGAAACAAAGACGGAAGGCCCATTGTCACAATTCTAGCGACTGAAAGAAACGTTGGCACGTTACGTATCAAGGAAGCACTTTTTATCAAACGCCTGCAACTGCAAATAAACAACCGATTAGAGAGAAGCGAAATGAGATGGCTGGTTTAAGTTAACAAACGATGTAGCAACACACAACACACGCACACACAAACGAGACAACTACACACACACACACACACACACACAGTAGCATTCCACCATACGAACATACTACACTGCCAATACAGAGGAACAAGGCAACTACACACGCACACACACACACTCAAGCGAGACAACAACACACGCACACACACACACACACACAGTAACATTTAACAAACAGGCAGAGAATGGACTGACAGCTAGCGCCACCCCACTCCCTCATTCGGCCGCTGACCTCTGCCCGACCGACCCCATTTTACGCGCACGCGCGCTCTGCCGAATACCTCAGATATTCAGAACAACAAACAGCGGAGGACGCGTTTCGCACCTGTCCGACAGACAACCTTTACCCCGGAAAAAAAACCCCAGTTGATGGATGTGAATCCGAAATATATAGGGACTATTAAATCTCTCCCAAGGTAACTCTCTCTTGTGTTGTTATTTTTATTTTATCCTTTATACTCTTCCCTTCTTTCTTCTACACATGTATACATCTTTACACACCACGCATCTCAACGTACACCCACTTACATCTCTCTCTCCACCACCGGATCTTGTTACCCGGAGATTTACCCATTTGCATTGTCGAGGCTTCCAAACGACTTAAAGATATTTATTTATTATTCCACAATGCTTCAAGCAAACTTCAATACTCTCATATATATATATATATATATATATATATATATATATATATATATATATATATATATATATATATATATATATATATATATATATATATATATATATACATATATATATAAATAAAAACGATGACGTTTCGTTTACATATATTTAGATTTTTCTTCTCTATCGACCTGTTACACACGTATATATATACATGTGTATGTGTGTATGTGTGTATGTATGTATGTATGTCCGTATGTAACTCAGTACAACCTGTGCATAGTCGGGTCGTAGGCGACTAAGCGGGCAACCCCACCAAGCTTGCTTGGTGAGAAGAGTGAATTTAGACACCCTGCGGGATGAAAGACAAAACCCGTCAAAGGGCGGAAGAACTCAGGAGAGTCAACGGCCATCCAATAAAGTTTTTATGGAGCGAGAGACTCCTATTCTTCGTTAAGACATCTTTCTTGGAGAAGGTCACTCTGATGTAAAACCTGAATTCTACTCACGTTGTCCCCTCCGTTTCGAAACATCTATTACGTAATTTTAAAACGCCAGGCTGACTATCAGATGTAACATCTCTAGAATAATCTATTGTATTCTGAGCTTTCGCAGTCGCCTCCCTCGTCGATCTAACGTGAGTTGTCTCTCCTTTGCGAAGAACCTCTTCTGCGCATGTGTACTAGTATAATCGTTTACCTTTTCCGTATGTTCTCATTTAAACCGAGCTAATGATCCGTCTAAGCTGAAACAAATTGTTCTCGGAAATAGGGAATTAACTGTTGTAGAACTACTTTTACCAAACTCGTCTCATGGACTGAGTACTCTACTACCACCGATATAACCTACCAGTGCTCTGCCTATATATATATATACATGTTATGTAATTCACTTTCTAATTCTAATATATATGTGTATATATAGAGTATTGAAGTTTGCTTGAAGCATTGTGGAATAATAAATAAATATCTTTAAGTCGTTTGGAAGCCTCGACAATGCAAATGGGTAAATCTCCGGGTAACAAGATCCGGTGGTGGAGAGAGAGATGTAAGTGGGTGTACGTTGAGATGCGTGGTGTGTAAAGATGTGTAAGTGTGTATAAGAAAGAAGGGAAGAGTATAAAGGATAAAATTAAAAGGGAGAGATTTAATAGTTTGGGACTATTAAATCTCTCCCAAGGTAACTCTCTCTTGTGTTGTTATTTTTATTTTATCCTTTATACTCTTCCCTTCTTTCTTCTACACACTTACACATCTTTACACACCACGCATCTCAACGTACACCCACTTACATCTCTCTCTCCACCACCGGATCTTGTTACCCGGAGATTTACCCATTTGCATTGTCGAGGCTTCCAAACGACTTAAAGATATTTATATATATATATATATATATATATATATATATATATATATATATATATATATAACAAGGAAAGTGTGGTAAGAAACCAGGTGGACCAGAGTACTCGATACTTAGAGTAGTAGAGTGGGTAATAGGAAAAGAATCAGGACCCCGAGAGCTATATATATATATATATACATATATACATAGGTGGATGACCGTTATATATCGGGAGGTGACCACGGTTAAAAAAGAAAAAAAGGTACTCAATACGTTAGTAATGTATAAGCATATTTATAATTATAGAAATGACTTCTTACGAATGTAACAATTTTAGTCCTGTAGAAGTCACTTCTATGATAAAATATGTGTATACCCATACTGTGCATGGTCGACTCGTCGGCGACTAAACCGGCTACCCCACTAAGTTTACTTGGTGAGGAGGTTGATTTTGGATACCCTGCGTGATGAAAAACAAGACCCGTCAAAGGCCGGAGTTACTCAGGAGAGTCAACCGCCATCCAATAAAGAGAAGGAGTCTGATGTAAAACCTACGACTTCGTTTGCATCCAATAATGTAGACCAGTTCTACTTTTTGGGTAAATGCATTCGGTGTTCAAAGAGTGGGATTGGGCCCGTGCAAAGCCTTTCCTCACTTAAAAAGCTTCAAGTACAGACATCGCTTAATATGTGATATTTTTGCGATGCATGACATTGCTGGCCATAAGCAATTCCCTAGCAGGATTAAAAGCCACATCCGTGATGCTCATACTTGGATATCGAAATCGAGTTGCAGCTATCATCATCATTATCTTATATATATATATATATATATATATATATATATATATATATATAAAGTATGTGTTCCTACGTGTAAAAAATACATATAGGGATACAAGTATTATCCAAGCGAGAAGAGCCTTCTGACGAGATTCCCCTTCTCAATGGAAATTCACTTGGATTATGTTTATTTTGGGATTCGAAACAGCGCGGTAAAGGCACATATAGTAAGTACAGCGAACCTTTTAAAATTTATTTTAAAACTTTTTCTCTATTTGCTAGACCTTGATTTTATATATATATATATATATGTATGTGTGTGTGTGTGTGTGTGTGTGTGTGTGTGTGTGTGTGTGTGTGTGTGTGTGTGTGTGTGTGTGTGTGTGTGTGTGTGTGTGTGTGTTAGAGGAGTTGATACTACAACCATATAAAGCAAAAAACATTTTGAAGCTCAATGTGATTTTATGGTCAACAACAAGATATGTAAAAAAACAGTTCAGAGTTTAATCCAATTATCAAATTCCAATCACAATAGCTTTACAACCTCACAGACCATATATGTGTGTGTGTGTGTGTAATCACCAACCGTGATTTACATCTTATATATCACTATTCTTACATCTCTATCTTGAAATATTACTAAATACCCTCATCTTAAGGCGGCAAATCGCCAGGGCTACTAGAACGGTATTTGTTCCGGCTCTGCTTGTTTTGAGTTTCAATTCCGCCTGCTTAAACTTTGCCTTTCATCCTTCCAAGGTTGATATATAAAGTACTAAACCAGAACTGGAATGGATTCTTCCTATATAAATACATATAAACTTCTTTGAGAAAAAATCAGGCTTATTCAAGTATACATATATATATATATATATATATATATATATATATATATATATATATATATATATATATATATATATATATATATATATATATATATACAACACAACAGGAGGAAAAAATATAACACCACTGACGATGTTGCAGATGTGCAACGAAAGATTTATGTAAATTATGTAAACTATATATATGTGTTTGTGTCTATATTGTATCTGTATTATTTTTGACCGTCGGTCAGTCAATGGCAACATTGAGGACCGAGTAAGTTAGATTACCGATATAAAAGTAAGCGAGAAGCGAAAACCAACCAAACAGTGAGTGTGTTCTGTTATTAATTCTGGCAATATTACACAAATATGACCCTCCCCAAGTATAACAATATATATATATATACATATAAGCAATGAGTTATTTAATTTGTTGATTATTCAACAAATTTAGTTTATAACAGATTAGAAGCACTCGACAGTATTCTTCTGGTGTATAATATCAATAATATTAATAAATGGAAACTATCCTTATAAAACCATATTTATTTTATTATATATATTTCAAGGGTACCAAAATTTTGGTACGCTCTCATCAGATAAAATACAAAAGTTGTTTTACAGATAGAGTCATATTCAGACAAGAACTTAATGTTGTGAGTTTTATTTGAATAGTGAAGAAAACTTCAAATCACAAGATGAATATGCTAATGAGGATAACATTACTGAAAAAGAACGTTATGTTTAGACGCTAGGTAAAATTAAATAATTATTAGGATTATTTTTTAAAGGAAAAGGAAATAGAGGTTATTATTAGGGTGGAAGAAAATTTAAGGAAAATATGAGAAGTTACGATAATTTGTGTTTACATTTTCAATATATGATTTAAGAAAATGAAACTAGTTCTATTTTAGTATAGACTAGCATTAAAGCCCGGCGTTGCTCGGGGTCATTAAGTTACCAAAGTTAGGTTGCAGCACTTTTTTGTCTACCAGGCACTGGGTGAATGAATTGCAGACCTGGAAGCATGAGCTGCGCCAACAGTGACAATTGTAGTTTCGCCTATGGATATTATCTCTGTGCAAAAAAGTGTTGAAATTTATTGTTTCACAGTACTTGCGCAACACGCGAGTAGACGATGCCAGCCGAACAACAGAGCTGCGATGGAGTTGTTCTGCATGGTTGTCTGTGTGTTTTCTAAATTTAAGACAGTTGGGAGGGTTGTGATATGAGGGAGAGTTAGCTGTTGTTTCTAGCAGGTTTAGTGACCTCATAGAGGATATGTGTTTTCTAAATTTAAGACAGTAGGGAGTGGTGTGATATGAGGGAGAGTTAGCTGCTGTTTCTAGCAGGTTTAGTGACCTCATAGAGGATATGTGTTTTCTAAATTTAAGACAGTAGGGAGTGGTGTGATATGAGGGAGAGTTAGCTGCTGTTTCTAGCAGGTTTAGTGACCTCATAGAAGATATGTTTTCTAAATTTAAGACAGTAGAGAGGGGTGTGATATGGGGGAGAGTTAGCTGCTGTTTCTAGCAGGTTTAGTGACCTCATAGAGGATATGTTTTCTAAATTTAAGACAGTAGGGAGGGGTATGATATGGGGGAGAGTTAGCTGCTGTTTCTAGCAGGTTTAGTAACCTCATAGAGGATATATGTTTTCTAAATTTAAGACAGTAGGGAGTGGTGTGATATGAGGGAGAGTTAGCTGCTGTTTCTAGCAGGTTTAGTAACCTCATAAAGGATATGTGTTTTCTAAATTTAAGACAGTAGGGAGTGGTGTGATATGAGGGAGAGTTAGCTGCTGTTTCTAGCAGGTTTAGTGACCTCATAGAGGATATGTGTTTTCTAAATTTAAGACAGTAGGGAGTGGTGTGATATGAGGGAGAGTTAGCTGCTGTTTCTAGCAGGTTTAGTGACCTCATAGAAGATATGTTTTCTAAATTTAAGACAGTAGAGAGGGGTGTGATATGGGGGAGAGTTAGCTGCTGTTTCTAGCAGGTTTAGTGACCTCATAGAGGATATGTTTTCTAAATTTAAGACAGTAGGGAGGGGTATGATATGGGGGAGAGTTAGCTGCTGTTTCTAGCAGGTTTAGTAACCTCATAGAGGATATGTGTTTTCTAAATTTAAGACAGTAGGGAGTGGTGTGATATGAGGGAGAGTTAGCTGCTGTTTCTAGCAGGTTTAGTAACCTCATAAAGGATATGTGTTTTCTAAATTTAAGACAGTAGGGAGTGGTGTGATATGAGGGAGAGTTAGCTGCTGTTTCTAGCAGGTTTAGTGACCTCATAGAGGATATTATTGTTTATCATCTATATATATAAAACTGACTGCACGCCTAACGAAATTTACAGATACATATATTTTAAATAAACTTATATAATTTTTGCTTTTTTTTACGAAATATTTGCTTGTTTTACGTAGTCTTTAAATAGACTTGTTTTCAAGTAAAAATTATTGTGTTAATGTCATTTTAAACGCTGAGAAAGCCAGCGTAATTTTTTTAATTTTTGCACGCAGACGCTCAATGTAAACAGAACAAAGGGAAATAACTGATCACTTACGCTCAAAAATCGATACATTATATTCGATTTCGTCAGATAGGGCGGGTCAATTTGAAATATTTTTTTTCCGATGTCTTCGCTAGGGCTCAATGTACAAGTATAGCAATTTCGGTGCAATTCCGTGAGAGATTCTAAGAGGAGATGTGTGCCAAAAATCGATAGACAGACAGACAACCTCAGTTTTATATATATAGATGTACACTATATTCAATAGTTGCATCAAGATAGGAATAAATTTACGAAATTTTAATAAATTTTAATATTTATGTAAAGTTTAGCTGTTGCTTAGATAATATGTGTAGGCATGTTTCATTTCAAAGGAAAAGATAACTCTAATATTTCTTAGTTTAAAGAGTTAAGTTATATTTACCGTTAATTCTAGAATTTACTTACAAATAATATTCTAATTGTAATATATGGAAAAATTATTTTATATTTCATTTTATAGTATCTTATATTACATATTTTCTAAGATAAAAATGTTTGTTTGTATTTTGATAACATTACTTATATCTATGCATAAATTTAATGATATTAAGTATTTGTACGTATGGATTTACAATGCCTATAGAGTCTATTAGGAAAAAAAATTCAACAGACATCCAAAATATATTCAAAAATATCATTAAAAACATCACACAAAAAATCTTAACAAAGCACGGCGAAGACATATAAAATGTAAATAGGTGAGATATAGAGGCTATAAATAATATTTTCTATAGATTATAGATACTTCTAAAAGTCTTAGACTGACGATGCATGCAAGAATTAAATAATTCTTTTTGTTTATAACGTTTTTTTTTTATTGGTAATTATGTGAAAAATTTCTTCAATACATAAATGACAAATTCTTGAGAGAGCCATATTCTGGTATGCGGGCGCTTTCGAAATCGTTCTCCAATAGATTGAATAGTCAATAGTATTGTCTTTTAAGTCCCAAATTAGATGTGAGAGTTATGTTGAGAATTTTTTGTCCGATCTATTAAATCTGTGTTTCTGATTATACCAGCGTTCCTTAAATTTTGTAGAAGTGGCTCCTATATAGTTATATAATTTATCTCTAGTTTTTTATGGTGCATTTGTATACTAAGTTTTTATCTAGACAATTATTCTGTAAAGGGCAACTTAATTTGTTTCTGCAGTTACATGTTCTAGAGTTGTTGTCTAGAGAAACGGTATGATTATTATAAGTACTGTTACTAGTAATATTATTATTGCTATTAGGGTTTATTTGGGTTGAGTTTAATTTTAAGTTTCTATTATTAATTATATTAATATTTTGTGCTATATTCATAGTAGTAGAGTAAGATAGTTTGATAGTATGCCTGTTAAAAATAGAGTGGTATCTATGGGATTTAGGAAAACACTTATCTAATGCCTTGAAAAATAGGTTTGCTAAAGGTATTTTAATTCTTAATGAGATTGGAGAAGAGTACCAAATAATATTTCTAGTTCTAGTTTTTTTGTTTGATTTACTATTTAGGTTAATTTGCTTATTATTAATATTATAGTAAATTTTAGGATGATTTTGCATGCTATTGTTATCTATGTATTTAATTTTATTCATGTAACCAGCTCTGTGTAAAGCATCATTGTAATATTCCGCCTTATTATCAAATACATTTTTATTGGTGAAATGCGTGATATTCTTTGCTGGACACTACTGACTATAGTATTTTTGACATTTCTAGGGTGGTTAGAATGGAAGCTTACATAATTTAGGTTTTCATTAATCTTATGGAAAGGGTAATATAGTCCTGAGCTAAGGTTTAAAGTGACATCTAAGAAATTAACAATTTTATTATCATTCTCAATTTCTAATTTAAGGTTAAAATTATTGAAAAATTCTATGATAATTTTCTTTTTCCTACTAAGTTCGCTATTGTTATGCTTATCGACTATAAGTAACATATCGTCGCGATATAAACCTCCGGCCATCTCCGGCATTTTTCTATGTAATACGTTAAGAATTAATATTCCAACGAGGTCCGTTACCTGCGCTGAGTCAGATGATCCCATTGTGATATCAAAATTGTTTTGTCTATCAGCCCTAGTCCAAAGGTGGTTATTGAATTTAATAAGGGTTTTACGTGCAGTTAAAATAATATTTAATTCCTCGCTAGATAAGTCAGTATATTTTGATGCGTAAAAATAGTGCCTTATTAAGTAGGTTGGGGGTTATTGAAGAGTAGTAGTTAGCAATATCCATTTGTATAATTTTTTTCTATATTTTAATTTAATGTCTACGAACCAATCGATCACTTCGTTTGTACCGTTCCAAAGTTTAAGGTATGATTTATGCTTAAGTACTGGTATGATCCTATCTAGTATATGCTTACTAATTATACCTAGATCAGATTTAGATGGTGCAATAAGTGTGATTGGTAGTTCCGCTGCTAAATTCCTTTTGTGGTCCTTCATATTTATCTTCGGTTGTCTTGCTATGAAGGGTTCGGTCCTATTTTCAATACCTAATTTGTAAATAATTTCGGAAGCTTCTTTGTTTAAGGTTGATAGATCTTTTTTAGAGCTTTTTTTTATAATTCTTTCTAAGTTCTTTCAATATTAAATTATTATAATCTTTTTCAATTCCATATAAATTGTTAGTTTTGTCGGATTTTACGAGGATCTTATTTGTTTTTTTTCAAGTTATCAATTTTATTATCCTCATTAGCATATTCATCCTATGATTTGAAATTCTTCTTCACTATTCAAACAGAACTCAAAACGTTAAGTTATAGTTTTGAATATGTCACTATCTGTAAAACAGCTTTTGTATTTTATCTGATGAGAGCGTACCAAAATGTTGGTACCCTTGAAATATATATAATAAAATAAATATGGTTTTATAAAGATAGTTTCCATTTATTAATATTTTTTTATATATATAGTGAGAGAGAGAGCGTTTGTGGTGCTGAAACTGGGGAGACCATGAATGGGAGTACTCAATACATGGAGAGAAGCAGAGTGGGTATAGAGATAGGTAAAATCCCGACTGCTTGGCGCTGCAGTCAGGATTTTATCTATCTATCTATCTATATATATATATATAGTTTATAAAGGAAACAAAACAAACACAAGAATGCAAAATTGCACAGTTATATTAGGTTTACGCTTGGAGGAAATGGATATATACATACATATATATATATAGAAAGAGAGATAGATAGATAGATAGAGAGAGAGAGAGAGAGAGAGAGAGAGAGAGAGAGAGAGAGAGAGAGAGAGAGAGAGAGAGAGAGAGAGAGAGAGATTTACAAAAACTATCATTTAAAACATCACAATCCAGAAGAGTGGGAATAACATTTATTGCGTAACACTTAGACGTGTTTCATCGTATGTATTATTGGATCGCTAATATTTGATTATCCTAATCCAATTAAATCGAATCCAACTACTTAGATAATCTAGATAATATGTAGTTACAACAAATTTTCAAAGTGGAATTGTGATGTTTTGAATAATAATCTTTTAAATAATATTTTTCTAAATTTCTATATGCACTCCGCAAATTATTACACTTGGAACATATGGTGGAACTACCTCAGCATCTGCCAATTGGAATACTTCGTCCGTTGAGTAAAACCCTACTGTAAGCGGTCTTTGATTCTTGTTGAATAATCAAACTGATTGATTACGCTAAAGGAAATTGAATAATACTATAATTCTCTCTCTCTCTCTTTCTCTCTCTCTCTATATATATATATATATATTCATTTAGGTTTGTTGGTTCACCACAAGATGGAACTGGTCATTCTGCATAGTCAACCGTGATGTAATATTAGGAAGAGCACTCGATGTAATGCAACTCACCTATTTTCGTTTATGTTGAATCTTGTTGGTGGTGCGAGAAAGGAGTTAATTATTGAGTAAAATGACAGGAGGCTGGACTGGGGAAAGTCCTTAAAGATTTATTATAGACACTATGCACATTTCAATGACCGGGTTCTGCATGAACCCGGTGACATCATATATATATATATATATATATATATATATATATATATATATATATATATATATATATATATATATAGAGAGAGAGAGAGAGAGAGAGAGAGAGAGAGAGAGAGAGAGAGAGAGAGAGAGAGAGATTGTGGTGCTGAGACCGAGGCGACTACTAATCACATTACTACACTCTTAAATACACAAGCTGAAACCGCTTGGTGCCTCAGTCGGGATTTTACCTCTCTCTGTCTCCATATATATATATATATATATATATATATATATATATATATATATAACGAAGGAAATGTGGTAACCAGATGGATCATAACGCACCAGAGTACTCAATACTTAGGGTAGTAGAGTAGGTAATAGGAAACAGTATGACCTCGATGGCAGAGCTCAAGCCGTTACGACGGCTATTTCAGGACTGAAATAGCCGTCGAAACGGCTTGAGCTCTGTCGACGGGGTCATACTTTCTCCTATATATATATATATATATATATATATACATGAGACAGTTGGGTGGATGTTGTAGGTATATCGATGGTGTATTCCTTCCTAATTATAGGCATTTTGAGGGTTTGTTGCACAACATCTAACCAAACAGTTTAGAGGTTAATAGGAAGGGATGTAATATTAACAAGGTTATTTATTTAGACATTACTATCGAAATAGGTGGCGAGACGATATGTTACAAATAGGACTAAGGATTTTAGCTTTAAGGTGGCTTGGATGCTATTTGCTTCTAGCTGTGCGCCAAAACTTTAGGATACAATGTGCTTTCTAGCCAAGTTATTCTCTATGGTGGGATAAGTAGCCAGATGAATGTTTTTACGGAGGTAGTGAATAAACTTTTAAAATATATGGTAGAACAGGAATACAAAGAGAAATTTCTCATACAGCGTTTTCGCAATTGCCTTGGTGCTAATAGGGAGATTTGGGGGAAATATGGGGTTATTTCTAGTTTGCAGATGAGAGGCATAGGACTTTGAAATTTATCTTATTTGCCTTAAGGTAGAAGCTTAGCGTATTTAAGAAAGATCTTTTTTTTTGCGGGGGGGGGGGGGTCGGTTTGCTTTGGAAAGCGTATAGCCTGAATTTAATTTAATTTATTCTTAATTTTATTTATTTGCTTGAGATCTAAGTAAATTTGGTATATTTGCAATGAAGTAGTAATCTTTGTAAAAGCAAGGAGTGTTTAATTTTACATTGAAACTGTAGAAACTTAAGCTGTATGCAATGATGACCAACTTTAGAATTTAGCTTTGTTTAGGAGAAATAAAATTCTATAAACCTTTGTTATTCTTTTATTTTCACCGTTACTTGAACGGACGATATCAGAGAGTGGTGCCACTGTGCTGACTTACTCACTTTATCTACGCCCGGCGAACGATCCACATGAGTAAGTCATGTTTTCGTTTTTTTTTTATACTCCCTGATTACGTGATTAAATATTTTAAACTTGTAGATTCGTGTATATTTTATTTAATCTTAATTATGTTTTACATTCCAGTGTATACATTATGTTTATTTTATATTAATAATTGTTTCTACTTTTGGCACAAGGCCAGCAATTACTCAGTACATTACGGTACTTTATTTTATCGACCCCGTAAGGATGAAAGGCAATGTTAACCTCGGCGGGATTTGAAAGGGACGTAACTCTGTGCTGCAAAACATGGCGTCCGACCCTCTACCGATACTGCCAATCCACCACCCTGAGATTTATACCTTTGGCGTCGCCTTTAATTATAGTATTTTCTAATATCATATTATATTTTTCATCATGAATTCATTCCGCTTATTTATTAATAAATTGGCATTTTCTTTATTCTTATTTTGGTTTTTAGGTTAAGGAGTAGGAACTAGACTTCTTATATACTTCATCTTGTAATCGTTTCGCTCATTTCTTTAATAGCTTAGTATTTTTTCTTGACTATTAATTGCGTTTTTTTGTTATGTTGTGAAAACTGGTCTCCCGATGCGCGATATCACATGATCTTCTTGGATAGTTTTAGGGTTTTAGGTCAAGGGTATACGGAAAAGGGTAATGATATTGTTTACTGTCTATTCTTATATAGAAACTGCGTAATTTGACGACTGTAGCTTGAAAAAGTCCGTCTCCCCTATATTAATATTTAGAGGGGGTTAGGGTTGGGATATATAGATGATGTCTGATGTAGGGATTATGTGGGATGTATTAGTTCTAGTATAGATACTTAGTTCATAATTGGCTTTGTTTTTACGAATGTATTTCTTACGAGTTTGTAATCCGATGGCCTTATCCACTAGTTTTGTTTTTTGTTTTTTGTTTATTGTTTTGTCTATTGTTGGCTTTGTTTTCTATGTGTATTATTTACGTATAGGGCACCCGATGATTGCTCTGCGTTTGTTCTGGGTGTGTCTGCTTTCAAATTTGTGTGTTTGACGGTCCTACTTCCATGTTTACCTATATATGTATGCAGTGTATATGTGTGTAATGTGTGTATGCATATTTGGGTAGTTATTGATGGTGAATAGACTGGTTGGAGCAATAACGGCCTTATGTACATATATATGTGTGTGTGTGTGTGTGTGTGTGTGTGTGTGTGTGTGTGTGTGTGTGTGTGTGTGTGTGTGTGTGTGTGTGTGTGTGTGTGTGTGTGTGTGTGTGTGTGTGTGTGTGTGTGTGTGTGTGTCATATTGACGAGGAGGGGGCTAGCCCACTCTGTAAGATCTGTGGGGAGAGAGAGGAAACTGTGGCTCACATCGTATCCGAGTGTAAACACTAGCCCAGAGTCACTATAAAAGATGGAAGCAGGATATAGGTAAGGTGATTCACTGGCATTTATGCAAACTAAATAATTTACCACATTCTGAGAAGTGGTATGAGCATAAGCTAGAGTCGAGTCGGTGATAGAAAACAATCAAGTGAAGGTGGTATGGGATTTCACAATAGAGACAGACGGACAAGAAATTAGAACACAAATGGTTTTTGACAAGGAAAAAAGATCGTGCTTGGTTGTAGATGTAGCCTGTTCCTTTAACACAAGAGTGCAAGAAAAGGAGAGGGAGAAAATTAACCGATACCAGGATTTAAAGTGGGAATTAAAAAGGATTTGGGACTGTCATATGATCAAGTTTGTCCCGATTGTCAAAGGAGCATTAGGTACTATCTCGAAGAGGTTTCAAGTTTGGTTAAAGAACATTAGAACATTATTTCTCGAACACTTAAAAATGCATGCTTACTGGGAACAGCAAGAACCCTCCGACACGTCCTGAATATCTGAGGCTACAGGTAACGGCTCGATGTTTTTTTTTTGGGGGGGGGGGGGGGGGGGCGTCCGGTTAAATAACATCAATGACTGAGATGTCAAATTCGTAATAATAATAATGGTTTCTATTATAGGCACAAAGCCAGCAATTTGAAGGGGTTCGGTTAAATCGGCCCCAGTACGCACTGGTACTTTATTTTATCGACCCCCGTAAGGATGAAAAGCAAAGCTTACCTCACTGGAATTTGAACTCAGAACGTAAGGGGCCGTAACTCTATGTTGCAAAGCATGGTGTCCGGCACTCTACCGATTCTGCCAATCCACCATCCTTAACAATAATAATGGTTTCTTATATAGGCACAAGCCCATGAATTTGGGGGAGAGGGAAAGTCGATTTAAATCGACCCCAGTGCGTGACTGGTACTTTATTTTATCGACCCCATAAGGATGAAAGGCAAAGTTAACCTCGGCGGGATTTGAACTCAGATCGTAAAGGGCCGTAACTCTACGCTGCAAAGCATGATGTCCAACTCTCTACCGAATAATGATAATATATAATATTTTTATGTTTCCATCCTGTTAATTTTGGAGGCTATTATTTAATGTTAGAATATTACCGTCACTTCCAATATATAACTTCTAAAACACGCCAGACCTTATTCTATACATCTCTTAACACATTAAGCAAAATCATACCATTATGTTTATGCTAATAATTGTCTTTTCAATAGATATTTTCCCCCAGCTAAATTGGTGTATGCAAAAATAAATATACATTTCCCGTTCAACGTGAGAAACAGTTTGAAATGTCACTCTGATCCAAGAATTAACATATGGTGAAAAGAAAATAGAAAGTTCGATCGATATTATAAGAACGAAATTGACATAACAAAGAAAAACAGGCTTGGTGTTGTAACTCTAGCCACATGCATAAATACATACATACATACATACATACATACATACATACATACATACATACATACATACATACATACATACATACATACATACATACATACAAACATACATATATACAAACATACATATATACATACAAACATACATACATATAAACATACATACATCAAAATTTGCAAAACATTCTTGCGATTCAAGGGATGACAATTTCTTTTCTTTTACAACCTTGCCACCAGGAAGGTGGCCGGTCCAAAAAAATATACTCGAAATTAAGAGAAAGAGATAACATATATACATACATACATATATACATGCATATATACATAGTTATATACATACATACATATATACATGCATACATACATACATACATGCATACATACATACGTACATACATACATACATACGTACATACATGCATACATACATACATACATACATACATACATACATACATACATACATACATACATACATACATACATACATACATACATACATCATTTGCTGGTTGAACGTGAAAGTCCGTTACGCGTGAGTGCCCAGCATTGCTGCTTGTCAAAGAGATCTCTTCAAAACTCGTGCCCAGTATATAGGTCATGGTATATAGGTCAGGGTATATAGGTCAGGGATTGAATGGGAATTTATGGCTCAGTAGTAAACAAGTATAGTGGAACCCTCTGCTCCACTTAATGGCAATCAATCTAGTTGCCAAAAATATTTTCAAATAAAGCTTAAATTCGGTGAACATATTTCTCTCTCTCTCTCTCTCTCTCTCTCTCTCTCTCTCTCTCTCTCTCTCTCTCTCTCTCTCTCTCTCCTCTCTCTTTCTCTCTCTCTCTCTCTCTCTCTCTCTCTCTCTGTATATATAAATATATATATATACATGTGTGTGTTTGCGCCAATGGCGATTTCCAGCAGAAAGCGAAGTAAAGGGGTACATTACTTCGATAATGACTATCATTCAGAAACAACTGTCGGTAATTTCCTCTAGCTTCTGTTGGAACTCGCTAGGTGGCGCCCTGTCACTAGCTTTTAAAATTCATAGCTAAAAGCTTTCAAATGTTTATTTGTAAACAAACCGTATATTATTCGATATACAAAATACACAGACATATATATATTCATTTTATTAAAGCTAAATAGTGTGTCCTGTTACTCTGGAGTTTCGCCTGCTTCTCACAAGGTCATCAGGCAAGAACTTAACGGATATATATATATATACATATATACATATATATAAGTATATATATATATATATATATATATATATATATATATATATATATATATATATACATGACATCTATAATGTTGTTCTCATTACCACAACAGAAGTCCAACGTGGTTTTGATTCCAGAGTCGGGCCAAATCGATACAGATCGAACCTTGAGCTGATCAATCGCGAAACGCGCGTCACACCTCCACGTAATGAAGATATAACACTTCGTCCTTTTTATTATTAATAGTATTATACTCAGCTTAGTACGACACCAATATACCTACTGGGAACTACGCATCGAGTGCTCACTCTAGGGAACCTACAGTAACTAGACGTTACAATCCTTAAGTATATATATATATATGTATATATATATATATAATATATATATATATATATATATATATATGTATGTATGCATGTATGTATATATATTCTATTCTATTCTAAGGCGGGTAAAATTCCCGAGATCCATGGACGAGTTCTTTCCAGCGGTCTCTGTCCCTCATTATCGCTGCCATGTCCTGCGTCTCCAATAGACCAGTGTCTGTCCTTAGGGCATCAACATACGTTAACCTTGGTCTTCCTCTTCTAGTGTGTCCATGTAGGGGCTCCCAAAGGAGCACTGAGTGCAATGTCAACTCTGGATGTCGGTGAGCATGTCCAGCCAACCTCAGTCTACTCTGTGTCACTTTTGAGCTGACTCTTGGGATGCTCCCATACAGCTCTGAGTTTTCATCCTCAGTGTATACTGATTAATGTTCAGAGCCATCCTCAGCATTCTCGTGTAGCACCCATCCACCATCTGAAGATAGTGGACCTGATATCACTGCTCTACATCAACACCAAAGCCCAAGTCATTACACCTGATGGGATGACAGAGTTCTTTGAGATACTGGCTGGAGTGCTCCAGGGAGATACATTGGCTCCCTACCTTTTTATCATCGTAGTGGACTATTGTATGTGCCTTGCACTGGAGAAACACCAGGACTCTGGCTTTACTGTGACACCGGCTCAGAGCAGGAGAGTTAGGGCGAAAAAGGTATCGGATGCTGAATTTGCCGACGACATAGTTTGGGTGACAAATACAGTGAAGGAAGCAGAGGATTTGATGCGGGAGGTTGAGACTGTGTCGATGAGTGTGGGGCTGAGAATGAATGAGACTAAAACAAAATATCTGGTAGAGAATGTTGAGAAGCCAGAGGGGATCACTAATGTAGGCAGGAAGCCGCTAGAATTGGTTGAGGGCTTCCTGTATTTGGGAGCAAAGATTGGGAATACGGAAGATGATGTGGTTGAGAGGAAGAGCAAGTCCTGGGCGGCGTGCCACAGCTTGAGTTCGGTGTGGAAGTCGGACCTTCGTAGAGACCTGAAAATCCGCCTCTTCATTGCTGTAGTGGAGTCTGTGCTGCTGTATGGGTCTGAGACTTGGACACTGACCATGTATATATATATATATATATATATATATATATATATATATATATATATATATATATATATATATAGGAGGAAGTTATAGTTCACTTGAAGCATCATTGTGTAATGTGGTATAAACGTTTGAATTTCTAAATCCAAACAATGCAGGTATGGACATAGAATAAAGAATGCAAATGCAAAAGATATTGTTGACAATTAGTCTTTTACCTTAGATTTATTTAAATGTCCTTAATTTTCGAGATAATATCTCTTCTTCGGAGGGAAGTAAAGCGGTTAAACCAGTGTTCTAAATAGCTTGCCAAAACATGCTGACAGGAAATGGTATAGAGTATCTGTTCTATCTCTAATGTCAAAGAGTTAAGATTAGGTGGATAAAGAGTAGTCTCCCTTTAAAGGGTTTTTTTTGTACATGTGTTTAAGTGTGTGGGAGAATGCGTGAAGGTGTAAGTATGTGTGTGTGAGTGTGAGAAGATATGTCTATACGTAAATGTGGGGAATAGATGTTCTCTCGTGTTAGAACTGGTCTTTGTGTGTGTATGTGTGTGAGTGAGAGAGAATAAGTGGATGTGTAAGCTTGTGTATGTGTGTGTGTGTGTGCGTGCGTATGTGGGGGGGGATATAAGTATGGGGCTAGATGCTCTATCAAGTTATAAATTGGGTGTTGAGTTCTAGTCTATTATTGATTGGTGGTTGTGTTTTGTCTATAATTAGTGTTTCCTTAATTCTAAGATTGCCGAGGTTTCTTTCCTTAGTTTCTATCCTAATTGTTATGGTTTTGTTGGTGTTTTTGCATTTCACTAGGTGTTTCTTAAATGAGGAAACGTTAGTATTGAGGTGTTCCTTTATTCTTATGTGGGGTGGTCTGGTGGTGCTACCTACGTAGAAGTTGCTGCATTTGTCGCACTCTAGTCTGTATACGACGTAAGCCTGGTGGCATAGGTCTGTGTCGTTGATGGGGCAGTTGGCTAGCCTGCAGCGGTTGTCATGTCTGCTGGAGTGTCTTTTGGTTAGCTGTCCGCGTAGAGAAGGTCCTGAGTGGGCCAGTTGGATATCTAGTCCCTCTAGTCTGATAGCTCAGCGGATGGCTGTTGTTTCGTCACTGAAGTGTGGGAGCTTCAGGAAGCAAGTGTTAGTGCCTCGGGTGTGGTGTCCTCTGTTCTTTCTGGCACGGTTTGTGGTGGATGTCGTGTATCCGTTCAGTTTGAGTACTTCCAGGAAATGTGTGGTGTGTGTGTCTCGGTCTCTAGCGTCGGTGCATTTGTTCCGGATACGTGTTAATTCGTTCCTTATGTATCCGAACTTAGCGCCGGCTGGGAGGGCTGATCTGAAATGTACGAACAGGTCCTGGCGGCTTTTTTATAGAAGCAGGTGTGGATGTTGCCTTCCTCTGTTACCCTGAGTTGGAAGTCCAGTAGGGATAGGGATCCGCGGTCATCGGGGTGTTCCATGCTGAACTTTATACTGGCGTCCATGCTGGAGAATGTTGTGTATATTTTATCCGCCTCCTCACGGGATGATGTAAGGATGAGTATATCATCTACATATCGGGTGAAGAAGGTATGGGAATGGCAGGTGTTGAGGGCTCGGCATTCTAGCTGGTTCATATAGGTGATGGCCAGCAGGCCCGATAGGCTGGATCCCATGGGTAATCCTGTTGTCTGTCTGTATGTGTGGTGGTGGAAGGTGAAGTACGTGTTGTCCACTGTGAAGGACAAAAGCTGGTGTATGTCCGTCGGATGGAGGCCGTAGCAGTGGATGTCCTCTGCGAGCACGCAGTCCGTCAATAAATCGACAGCTAATGTGGACTTGGACAAACGGCATCGGGTCATCCAGATCATATCTAGATAGAGTATTGTGTAGGGAAATAGATAGGTCTAGCATAGGCTGTCCACAATTCAAGATAGTCAGCTACACGGACCACAAATTCCTGATCTGTGTGGTTGACTTAGATAGGCTTCATAGACAAGGACCCGGCTACTGGAGGCTAAACGCGTCATTACCAGCGCGCAAGGCCTACAGAGACCGGATTAGCGAACTAGTTAAGCGGGCGTTGACGGGGGCCATCGTCAACAACAAGTGGTGGTTTGCTCTGAAAAGAGCGATTAGAACAGAGTCCATTAGGTTTAGTAAGGCTTTGGCAATAGAGAAAAATAGAGAAGAGGGAGAATTAGTTAAAAAGTTAGACGAGGTGCTTAGCAAAGGCATCGCGACCGACGTACTTGCGGCGAAATTGGCCCTTGACCAATTCTTCAATGCAAAGCACGAAGGCTGCGTTGTCAGAGCTAGGGTGCGTGCTCTCAGACACGAGGGGACGAAAGCCGTTCAATGGGCCCGAGTGGCGGAGACGCGTCGTGGCAACAAAGCCACGATCCGGTCTTTGGTGGACCACCACGGGCGCATGCTACTCGATCCCGGGAAAATGTGTGAAGCTTTTCAGCGACACTTCGCTCAGCTGTTCGGGGTCAGCGGCGGGCCGGATCGAGGGATGGACTTTAGTGTCTACCTCGACGGACTGCCGCGGCTCTCGGCCATGAGGCGGAGTGTTGCGAAAAGCCGATAACAGCAGCTGAAGTACGGGAGGCAATGACTGGCTGCACAAGGGGTAAATCGCCTGGTTTGGATGGTGTGCCCTATGAACTTTACGTACAGATGCCAGACCTGTTCGGAGGCCTCTTGGCGGACGTCTACTGCAACAGGCAACAGAACGGAAAAATTTCCAGCTCTGTGAGCCGAGGAGCGGTGGCGCTGCTGAAAAAGGATCCGAACAAGGAGGATAACATAGATAATTTCAGACCCATAACTCTTCTAAACACAGAGTTCAAGGTGCTAGCAAAGAGGTTGGCGCTTGTCGTTGGTGGTCTGGTAGGATAGGCGCCGACATGCGCCATTCCCGACAGATCCATCCACGACAACCTCCACCTCATGCGATACATCGTGGAGCGGGTAGCTAGGGAACCTGGCACGGATGGGTCCTTGATCAATTTAGATCAGTCGAAAGCTTTCGATAGAGTCTACCATCGTTATCTGGCGGCAGTCCTGAGGGCGGCTGGCTTTGGGCTCGTCTTCAGAGGCTGGATCGCTGCCATGCACAGCGACATCTGCTCTGTGGTGAGAGTGAACGGTCACCTTTCAGAACCGTTCAACATCATGTGCTCGGTCCGCCAAGGATGTCCCCTCTTGTCCCTCTTGTACGTATTGACACTCGAGCCAGTACACATCGAAGCGATCGGCACTACACTAAGAGAATACGAAGCGGTGACAGGAGCAATGATCAACCAGGAAAAGTCAGTGGGCCTGTGGCTCGGCACCTGGAGAGGCAGGTCCATGCCGTCCAACAGCGTCGTCGGGCGCTGGACGGACGGACCGGTTAAATTGCTAGGGGTCTGGTTCGGTTCAGACCTCCAGACGGACAAAAACTGGGACGAGGTGACGAGCAGAGTGGCTTCTCTCACCCAGAAATGGGCCGAGAGGAAGCTATCCCTGAAAGGTCGAGCGGAGGTGGCGAATGCGTACATCGCGTCCGTCATCTACTACCGCCTGACCGTCGTACCTTGTCCTAAGCCCCGCCTGACTGCGCTGGAGCGTTTGCTCTTTCGCTTCTTGTGGAAGGGACGCGCTCCGATGGTCAGGCGGTCCATCTGCTGTCAACACCCGCTACGTGGAGGGCTGGGCATGCCGTGGCTGATGATGCGCAGACACGCGCTCAGGCTACGACATCTCCACCTCTTCCTCGACAGTGATCAGGTGTGGTCGCCGTTTGCTAGACACGTTTTTTCCCAGCTCGTCTCCTTGACGGAGCTGCAGTCCTGGGTCAAGCGAAGACCGAGAGGAAGCGCTTGGAGACAGGAATGTCTTCAGGCGCTCACAGCCCTCGACCAATCGGACAATGTGATCGGTGGAAACTCCACCTTGGCATTCTATAGGGGATTAGTGGAGGGGAAGAGCGACGACGTACTTGGAGAAACTCTAGGCGTCGACGAAAATCAACTAGCCAATCTCTTCGGAAGGACTTTCGGGCCGGGGCCTATGGACAACTTCCAGAAATCCCTGGCCTGGCAGTGCTACCGGGGAGCGTTGCCAGTTCGGGATAAACTCTACAGGCATGGAGGTGCCGTCAGCCGGGCATGTCCGAGATACGCGCAGGGTGACGAAACCGTCCTGCACGCACTCGTCCAGTGTCCGAGCATTGCTGACTTGTGGGTTTATGTCGAACACCTGCTGTCACGTGTAGGACGGATCCAGCTATCAGCTGAGTCCATCGTGAGGATTGCCCCGCCCTCTTCCTTTAGCCGGGAAGGGCAGGCAGTTTTTATCTGGCTGGTGGCCATGGCGAAAGAGATAGTATGGTGGACACGTTTGAAAGGGCTGAAGACGAGCACTTACCTCTTCGGTGATGCCCTGATTAACTTTTTCAAATTTCATTTGAAAAGGAAAATCAGGGTAGAGATGGAAGAGCTCTCTTCCCAGCATTTTGTTGAAAGATGGGTGAGAGAAGCAAGTATGGCCCGAATGAATGGGCCTTCTCTGAGTATGTGTCTGTAAATTAAAGGTGGAAAACTGGGAGAGGGCACTTGCCCTGGTGGTCAGGGTCACTGTGGTCTTTTAATGGGCTTTCTCCACAAATGTCCCTCGGAAGTCTCCCCCCTATTGGGGAATTTTTCTTTGTTATTTTATTACATCCTCTGTTTTTTTACACGCAGAAATGCCCATTTGTACCGTCGTGTATTGTCCTGTACTGTCCTCAATGTCTACTTTATGTAAACCCTTGTGGTTAATAAAGAAAACATTATTATTATTATTATTATTATTATTATTATTCCTTGAATCTCAGTCATTGATGTTAGTTAACTGGAAAGTCCGTTGGAATGAATATCAAGCCACTACCTGCAGCCTCAGATATTCAGGACGTATCGGAGGGTTCTTGCTGTTCCCAGCAAGCATGCCTTTTGAAGCTTCCTCCGACACCAGCAGTATTTGGTTGACATCCAGGTTCCTGCTGCTGAGCCAGGGAGCACCTGTTGGGTGAGAGTCTGTCACATGACGTTCTAGTCTCCATTTCACCGTTATTCGAACTGTTTAGGTTCGATTATCGAGGATTAGCGATTATTATTATTATTATTATTATTATTATTATTATTATTATTATTATTATTATTATTACTGTTATTGTTATTCCTTGAATCTCAGTCATTGATGTTGGTTAACTGGAAAGTCCGTTGGATTGAATATCAAGCCACTACCTGCAGCCTCAGATATTCAGGACGTATCGGAGGGTTCTTGCTGTTCCAAGCAAGCATGCCTTTTGAAGCGTTCCAAAAAGCGTGAAGGGGCCGATTTTCTTTAACCATCCCTGGAAACCTTTGGAGATAGTCCCCAGTGCGCCTATGACAATCGGGATCACTTTGACTTCATGGCAGTTCCAAATCCTTTTCACCTCCCACTTTAGGTCCTGGTATCGGTTAATTTTCTCCCTCTCCTTCTCTTGCACTCTCGTGTCGAACGGGCAGGCCACATCCACAATCAGGCACGATCTTTTTTCTTTGTCCACAACCACCAGGTCAGGTCTATTGTGTTCCAGTTTTTTGTCCGTCTGTATCCTAAAATCCCACAGCACCTTCACCTGACTGTTCTCCATCACCGCCTCTGGCCTATGCTCATACCATTTCTCAGAATGTGGTAGAGTGTTTACTTTGCACAGGTGCCAGTGGATCACCCTGCCCATCACATCGTGTCTCCAGCCATTATAGTGGGTCTGGGCTAGGTGTTTACACTCGGACACAATGTGAGCCACAGTCTCCTCTCTCTCTCCACAGATCCTGCACAGTGGGCTAGCCTCCTCCTTGTAGATATGGTGCTTCAACCACTTCGTTTTGAGGGCCTGCTCCTGCGCAGCCATTAGCATTCCTTCTGTAGCCTTTTTGAGGTCTCCTCTTCTCAACCAGTTCCATGTCTGTGGATCTCTAAATTCAGTTTTCTCAAAGAAGGTACTATGAAGGGATTTTCCCTTAAGGCTGCTCTTCCTCCTTGATGTTATTTCCTCCTTGGATATCCCTGGCCTACTGTCCCCTCCTTCAGTACAGCTCTGAGCATTGGCTCCTTACTATAGGTCACGTATTTGTATAGGTTGTTTTTCTCCATCTGAACACAGTCCTCTATGCTGATAAGACCTCTTCCACCCTCAGATCTCCTTAGGTAGAGTCTATCGACATCACTCCTCTTGTGGAACATGTTGTAGATAGTCAATAGCTTCCTAGACTTCCTATCCATTTCTTTTTGTTCAGCAACATTCCATCTCAGAATTCCCGCACTGTACCTAATAATAGACACAGCTCGGGAATTTACTGCGCTTATGGCATTTCTGCTGTTCAGATGTGACTTCAATACGCTCCTTACTCTCCGAATGTATTCAGTTCTTAACAATTCCTTCATTTTTTTGTTCTTTATGCCATCAGCCTCCAGAACACCCAAATACTTGTATCCTTCCTCAGAGTCAATTTCCTTTATCATCTCACCTGTTGGTATCTGGATCCCGTTACTTCTGCTCAACCTACCCCTCTTCATCACAATGACTCCACATTTACCAATACCAAACTGCATACATATATCACTGCTGAAAATACGGACAGTGTCAACAAGCACATCCAACTCCTTCTCACTTTTCCCGAAGAGCTTAAGATCGTCCATGAAGAGGAGGTGATTGATGGTAAGCTCTCCCCTTCCCAACTTGTATCCTGCTCTCACTTTTCGCAGCATAATGGTCAAGGGCATCAGGGCAAGGACAAACAACAGAGGGGACAGGCTATCTCCCTGGAAGATACCTCTCTTGATCTTCACGCTTCCCAAGGATACTCCAGTTGATGTCAACTCTGTCTCCCAGGACCCCATACTCCTGCCCAGCAACTGTCTGATGTTATCTGCCACCCTGAAGATCTCCAGGCTTTTGGTGATCCAGGAATGAGGCACCATGTCAAATGCCTTTCTGTAGTCTATCCATCCCATGGCAAGATCAGTGTGTCTCCTCCTGCAATTCCCCATTACCATCTTATCAATAAGCAACTGGTCCTTTGTACCACGTGACTTCTTTCGGCATCCTTTCTGTTCGTCCGGTAACAAGTTGTTTGTGTGGAGGTGATGGTAGATTTCCTCAGACACAATGCTCGTCAACAGTTTCCACATTACGGGCAGACATGTGATAGGTCTATAGTTGGTAATTTAATTTTTTCTGAATCAAGGGTAATAAGGTTACCAACTATTATTATTATTATTATTATTATTATTATTATTATTATTATTATTATTATTATTATTATTATTATTATTATTATTATTATTATTATTATTATTATTACAGTTGCATTTATCTGGCTTTATGTTCATACGAGTTATCACCAAGTCACAACCAGTGACCTCAAGAGACAACAAGGTCCGCCATGTTCAAGAAAGACCATACATACACACACATGCATCTTCAGGTGTTTAGACTTGTGATGTACTTATATTGACAGAATCTTCCTTAGTATATGAGCAGTTCCCATTAGTACTATCTTTTGTATTTCTCCTATACGCGCGTTTCCTGGGATTTGCGATAAGTAATCATTAGACCGTTAGGTATCATTCCTAGAGTGCCTACAGCCACTGGTATTGTTTTAGTTCTCAATTTCCACATTTTTCCAATTTCTATCTCCAGGTCCTTATACTTGCTCAATTTTTCAAATGTTTTTATAAATACATTCTTGTCTATTGGAACGGACATATCAATTAGCAGGCATACCCTCCTTTTAAAGTCCTTCAGTATTATATCAGGTCTATTTGCATCTATTTTTCGGTCTGTTTGGATGCTAAAGTTCCACAAGATTGAGATGTGATATTTTTCAAGTATGGGAGGTGGTTGATGCTCCCACCAATTCTTTTGATGGGGCAGGTCAAAATGCTTACACATTATCCAATGTATGTATTGTGCAGCTCTGTCATGCCTGTTTAGGTATTCGGTTGGAGCTATAGGACTGCACATTGAAATTATATGATCAATGGGCTCTGGTTGTTTTTTACATACACGGCATAATGGGTTGCATCCATTTTCATTATGTTGGCTTGGTAATTTTTTGTTGGCAGACACTGATCTTGTGCTGATATAATCAGTCCTTCAGTCTCCGATTTCAGTCCAGAGGATGCCAACCACTGATGGGTTAAAGTCTTGTCAACATCAGGATTGTTAGCTCTTTCTGGGTATTTTCCATACAAAGGCTTTTCTTACCATTTCTTAGCCAGCTGGTGGTCAGGATAGTCGTGGTCTTTTGTGTGGTTTTCGCCACGAGTAACCCTCGGAGGTTTCCCCCCCTATTGGGGAATTTTTCATTGTTTCAATTTTCATTTTTATTGTTTATATATATATGTTTCTATGTCCTTTTTTTCTTTTCTTATATAAATAATAAAAATATTTACACGCACAAAACCCACATCGTACCGTCCTGTACCGTCCTGTGCCGTCTGTAATGTTTTTCTTGATGTCAGCCCTTGTGGCCAATAAAGAAATCATTATTATTATTGTTATTATTGTTCTTTGAGTCTCAGTCATTGATGTTAGTTAACTGGAAAGTTTGTTGAAATGAATATCAAGCCACTACCTGCAGCCTCAGATATTCAGTACGTATCGGAGGGTTCTTGCTGTTCCCAGCAAGCATGCCTTTTGAAGCGTTCCAAAACGCGTGGCAGGGCCAATTTTCTTTAACCATCCCTGGAAACTTTTTGAGATAGTACCTAGTGCGCCTATGACAATCGGGACCACTTTGACTTCATGGCAGTTCCAAATCCTTTTTACCTCCCACTTTAAGTCCTGGTATCGGTTAATTTTCTCCCTCTCCTTCTCTTGCACTCTCGTGTCGAATGGGCAGGCCACATCTACAATCAGGCACGATCTTTTTTCCTTGTCCAAAACCACCAGGTCAGGTCTATTGTGTTACAGTTTCTTGTCCGTCTGTATCCTAAAATCCCACAGCACCTTCATCTGATCGTTTTCTATCACCGACTCTGGCTTATGCTCATACCACTTCTCAGAATGTGGTAAATTGTTTACTTTGCATAGGTGCTAGTGGATCACCCTGTCCATCACATCATGTCTCCAGCCCTTATAGTGAGTCTGGGCTAGGTGTTTACACTCGGATACAATGTGAGCCACAGTCTCCTCTCTCTCTCTCCACAGATCCTGCACAGTGAGCTAGCCTGCTCCTTGTAAATATGGTGTTTCAACCACTTCGTTTTGAGGGCCTGCTCTTGCGCAGCCATTAACATTCCTTCTGTAGCCTTTTTAAGGTCTCCTCTTTTCAACCAGTTCCATGTCTGTGGATCTCTGAATTCAGTTTTCTCAAAGAAGGTACTATGAAGGGATTTTTCATGAAGGCTGCTCTTTCTCCTTGTTGTTATTTCCTCCTTGGACATCCCCTAGTCTATTGTCCTCTCTTTCAGTACAATTCTGAGCATTGGCTCCTTACTATCAGTCACGTATTTGTGTAGGTTGTTTTTCTCCATCTGAACACAGTCCTCTATGCTGATAAGACCTCTTCCACCTTCAGATCTCCTTAAGTAGAGTCTATCGACATCACTCCTCTTGTGGAACATGTTGTAGATAGTCAATAGCTTCCTAGTCTTCCTATCCATTTCTTTTTGTTCAGCAACATTCCATCTCAGAATTCCCGCACTGTATCTAATAATAGACACAGCTCGGGAATTTACTGCACTTATGGCATTCCTACTGTTCAGATGTGACTTTAATACGTTCCTTACTCTCCGAATGTATTCAGATCTTATCAATTCCTTCATTTTTTTGTTCTTGATGTCATCAGCCTCCAGAACACCCAAATACTTGTATCCTTCTTCAGTGTCAATTTCCTTTATCATCTCACCTGTTGGTACCTCGATTCCGTTGCTTCTGCTCAATTTACCCCTCTTCATCACAAGGACTCCACACTTACTAATACCAAATTGCATACATATATCATTGCTGAAAATACGGACAGTGTCAACAAGCACATCCAACTCCTTCTCACTCTTCCCGAAGAGCTTAAGATCGTCCATGAAGAGGAGGTGATTGATGGTAAGCTCTCCCTTTCCCAACTTGTATCCTGCTCTCACTTTTCGCAGTATAATGGTCAGGGGTATCAGGGCAAGGACAAACAACAGAGGGGACAGACTATCTCCCTGGAAGATACCTCTCTTGATCTTCACGCCTCCCAAGGATTCTCCAGCCGATGTTAACTCTGTTTTCCAGGACTTCATACTATTGCCCAACAACTGTCTGATGTTATCTGCCACCTTGAAGATCTCTAGGCTTTTGGTGATCCAAGAATGAGGCACCATGTCAAATGCCTTTTTGTAGTCTATCCATCCCATGGCAAGACCAGTGTGTCTCCTCTTGCAATTCCTCATTACCATTTTATCAATAAGTAACTGGTCCTTTGTACCATGGGACTTCTTTCGGCATCCTTTCTGTTCGTCCGGTAACAAGTTGTTTGTGTGGAGGTGATGGTAGATTTCCTCAGACATAATGCTTGTCAACAGTTTCCACATTATTATTATTATTATTATAGGGCGGTGGATTGGCAGTATCGGTAAGGGTCGGACGCCATGCTTTGAAGCATAGAGTTACCTCCCTTTATGATCTGAGTTCAAATCCCGCCGAGGTTAACTTTGCCTTTCATCCTTACGGGGTCGATAAAATAAAGTACCAGTAATGCACTAGGATAATTGCTGGCCTTGTGCCAAAAGTAGAAACAGTTATTTTATTCACAAAACTCTATTGAATATACTTGAATATTTTAAACGTTTCATCTTCAAGGTTAGTTATACTTAAAAGCTATATATATTTTATTGATAATAAGAACATGTAAGATTAAATATTAAACTCCTTCAAAATATTTCTATAAATACTTTTCAACATCTGATGTAAAGAAATATGTCTATAAAATCTATAACATAAGTTTATTTATGTAGGGTTTTTTTTAATGTCAAGACACATTTATTCAGTTATGGGTCGAGACCCGCAATTTGAAAACCCCCTGTTTTAAGGCATACTAGGGGATAGGGATAGTGGATAAGATATGGCTGCTGAATCAAGGGTTTGAATCACACAGCTAACCATGCTTTGTGTGTGTGCGTGTGTATGTGCGCGCGCGCATGTGTGTGCATGTGTGTTTGTGTGTGTGTTTTGTATTTTATTTCTTGTATATGGGAAATGTACTTAGTCCTTCATGCCATAGCTTTAGTCAAACTTAACAATCCTAACAATCACATCAGTATGACGTCTGGGAACAATCTCACAGCTTTTAGCAATTCGTCAATTCTTTTCTGATCTCCATTGCAATATGTATAGCTAAACTTTTATATGAACGTACATGGTTATTTTTATTACCTGAAAATGTATTCACTAGTATCAGTGTATTGTGAAATAAGCAGAAATATATTAGTGAATGGGACTGACACAGAAAGAAGAGTGACATAGTGAGAACTGACCATACATAAAATTCTGAAATTCAAAAGAGATGACAAACGACCGAAAAGATCGGCCGAAACTGCAGTCGGCGGGACATTAAAGAAAAAATAGATATATTTTTGTCTATTGTTTCCTCATATTTTGTAATTTGATATATATATATATGTGTGTGTGTGTGTGTGTGTGTGTGTGTGTGTGTGTGTGTATACAATTTAATTTTATATTTCAATTTTAATATTTTAATATATAGATCTGAAACCAGATGTACATAGCAACATGTAGATCAAATAAATAATGTATTAATTGTTGAAACTTGGTGATCTATTACTTGTGTTCATATATGCTTTGTGATCTAAGATGACCGGAATTATACTAACTGGATTTACCTCTGAAATATCTCTTGCTAATCTGGATATAGAATAAACTATATTGGATCTTTAAATATCTGCACGCCTTACTGTTGCATTATCAACTTATAGAATTTTAAGTTTATCCCGGGTTCAATCGGGGGTAACCACAGTAAGTAAGGTACTCAATACATAGCAGAGTATAAATATTTAATATAGAAATGGCTTCTACAGGACTAGAACTGTTTCATTCGGGAGAAATCATCAGGCTTCCTGGTGATTTCTCCCGATTGAAACAGTTCTAGTCCTGTAGAAGCCATTTCTATATATATATATCCTTCCTTGCTCACATTTCAACCAGGTTTGATGGTCTTTATTCTCTCGTTCACGATTTCACCGAACTTAAATTCATAGAAATCTGGGACTTGTCTCCTTCTTCCTCACTTTCTGTTGCCTCACCATTTTGTTTGTTTACCCTCGCGTCTCCTTTATTTACGTGTCCCAACGACTTTTTTTAGCCGGAGGTATATGGTCTTTAAAGCGATGAAATGCCTATGATAGTTGGAAGATCACTGATGAAGGACAAACTTTTTTCATATGTAACCCATTTGCAACTCCGCAGCGCCCTTATTATCATATTTACACATTTTTTTCCTCTGCTGCTACACCGTCTTTTTCGTTCTATGTATCTTTACCCTTTCTAGCAGTCTCTCTCTCTCTGTTAGCCTCTTCCTCACCCTTCACTCACTCATTCTCTGTCACTACCTCTCCTCCTCCTCCTCTTTCTTCCCGTTTGACCTGTGAGTAATTCTTTTCTCTCACATTCTCGGCCAAGCTGGTCGGAATTTTTTCTCTCTCGTCTACGATTTCACAGAACTTATGTTTACCGAATTCGCAGACCAGACCCCTTCTTCCTCCCGTTAGACCTGTGCGAAATTCCTTCCTTGCTCACATTTCAACCAGGTTTGATGGTCTTTATTCTCTCGTTCACGATTTCACCGAACTTAAATTCATAGAAATCTGGGACTTGTCTCCTTCTTCCTCACTTTCTGTTGCCTCACCATTTTGTTTGTTTACCCTCGCGTCCCCTTTATTTACGTGTCCCAACGACTTTTTTTAGCCGTTGCTCGCACCAACCGGAGGTATATGGTCTTTAAAGCGATGAAATGCCTATGATAGTTGGAAGATCACTGATGAAGGACAAACTGTTTTCATATGTAACCCATTTGCAACTCCGCAGCGCCCTTATTATCATATATATATATATATATATATATATATATGCCTGTATATATATAGGCCTGTACAGTACAGTATATATTCTTGATATTGTTTATTTATTTCGATTAATAGTTTTTAACTTAAAATCATATACACAGAACTATAGCTTTTCTTTATAAAGTATATTACTGTACAGTAGTCTTATTTTTTATTTTAGCTGTGGATTTCAAGGTTTTCAACTTAAGCAAGGCTATATTATGGGCACCTTTCGCTCGGCCAACATTCGTCATATACGTTCAGAATAATTCTGGATATATTGTTTCTTTATTTTGACTAACCTAGGGTTCTAGTTAGAAATAAGGATAGGGACATGTTAAGCTGTCCACAAATGTTCATGGTTGCCTACTCAGGTCACAAACTAGTGACCTGCATGGTCAACCTTGATAGAACGCATAGACAAGGACCCGGCTACTGGAAGCTGAACTTGTCGTTACCGACATGCAAAGCCTACAGTTGACGGATTAGCACTTTAGTTAAACAGCACTTGACAGGGCCATTGTCAACAACAGATGGTGGTACTCTCTCAAGAGGGCAGTTAGATTAGATTCGTTAGTTTTTAGTAAAGAATTAGCGTTAGATAGAAATAGGACCGAGAAGGAACTGGTAGATAAAGTAGAAGAGGCAATTAGAAGTGGCAACGTAGCCAGCATGCTAGCAACGAGAACGGCCTTGGACCAGTTCTTCGACGCAAAGCATGAGGGCTGAGTTGTCAGAAGCAAAATACGTGCTCTGGGTAACGAGGGAGCCAAAGCTGTTAGCTGGGCCCGGGTGACGGAGGCGAAAAGTGGCAAGTCCACGATTCGGTCTTTGAAGGACCAAGACGGACGCGTGATACGTGAGCCGAAGCAGATGTGCGCGGCCTTTCAGCGGCACTTTGCTCAGCTGTTCGGGCAGGGCGGCGCGCCGGGAGGGGCTATGGATTTCGGTCCATACCTCGACGGCCTACCGCGACTTTTGACAGCGAGGCGAAGTTCTGAGAAAAGCCGATTTCAGCCGCTGAGATAAGGGACGCGCTGAGCCAATGCGGCAAACGCAAATCTCCAGGTCTCGACGGTCTACCCTACGAATTTTACGTAGCAATGCCTGACTTGTTCTCCGGTCTCCTGGAAGCGGTCTACTGCAACTGGCAGTAGAACGGGAGAATTCCCAGTTCTGTGATCAGGGGCGTAGTCACACTAGTCAGGAAGGACGAGAATAAGGAGGATGACATAGGCAACTTCCAGCCATAACTCTGCTAAACACAGAGTTACAGATTTTGGCCTAGGTGTTGGCAAAGAGGCTGGCGCTTGTCGTCGAACACCTGGTGGGAGAAGCGCAGATATGCGCAATCCCGACCAGGTCCATACACGACAACCTCCACTTCATGCGATACATCATAGAGAGGGTAGGGTGTAAACCCGGCTTCGGTGGGGCCCTTATCAACTTGGATCAGTCTAAGGCTTTCGATAGGGTTGACCATCGTTACCTGGATGCGGTGCTCGAGGCGGTAGGCTTCGGACCCGTGTTCAGGGGCTGGATTGCTGCAATGCACAACAGCAACATCTGCTCAAGGATTATGGTGAACGGCTACCTCTCGGAGCCGTTCCATATCACGCGATACATCCGACAGGGATGCCCTCTCTCCTCCCTTCTGTACGTACTGACTCTCGAGCCACTACTGCGGAAGTTGGAGCTATTGCAGGGCATCCCTCTAGAACCGGGACTGCAGAAAGCGGCGTCGGCCTACGCCGACGACGTGACAGTAATGGTGTCGAGCACCTCGTAAATCGAGAAAGTCGGTACCTTACTGAAGGAATACGAAAGGCTCAAAGGAGCGAAGCTGAAACGGGACAAGTCCGTCGGTTTGCAACTCGGTTCGTGGAGAGGCAAACCGATGCCTTCCGATGGCGTCATCGGACGCTGGACGGAAGGACCGGTAAAGCTGCTCGGGGTCTGGTTTGGTCTGGAACTCCACGTATAGAAAAACTGGAACGAGGTGACGGCCAAGGTTTTTGCACTCACCCAGAAGTGGGCCGAGTGCAAACTATCCTTGAAAGGTCGAGCGGAGGTGGCGAACACTTTTATAGCGTCCGTCATCTACTACCGCTTGACCGTCGTGCCTTGTCCAGCCAAAACGCTCACCAAAATGGAGGGCGTGCTCTTCCAATTCCTTTGGAAGAAGCGGGCTCCTTTGGTGAGAAGATCCATCTGCTGCCAAGACCCTTCTAACGGAGGGCTGGGGATACCGTTTCTGACGATGCGCAAACACGTCAAGCAAAGACCGAGGAAAATGGGCGACTGGCACATCGAATGTGCTCAGGCGCTCACAGCCCTCTGGCAGGCGGACCCGGCCATCAGTGGAGACTCCACTTCGTCATTCTATAGAGGGTTGATCCGCAGGAAGTGCGACGACGCGCTCGGAGAAACTCTAGGCGTAGAGGAAGACGAACTGGCCAGTCTGTTCGGTAGGACCTTCCGCCCGGGACCAATGGACAACTTCCAACAGTCCCTGGCTTGGCAGTGCTACCGAGGAGCTCTACCAGTTCGAGACAAGCTCTACAGACATGGGCGCCCGCGCAGGGACCCTTCGAAAAAGATCTGTCCGAGATGCGTACGAGACGAAGAAACCGTCGCGCACGTATTCATACACTGCCCGGGCGTTACCGACTTGTGGGGCTATTTAGAACGATTATTGTCGCGGGTGGGACAAATCCGGTTGACCACCGAGTCCATTGTCATGATCAAACCGCCACCCTCCTTCAAAAACGAAGGAGAGGCGGTTTTCCTTTGCGTGATAGCTATGGCGAAAGAGGTTGTATGGTGAACGAGGTTAAAAGGGCTGAGGTCAGACAACTTTCTCACCGGCCAACAACTGATTCTTTTTTTCAAATACCACTTTGGAAGAAGAATCAGGATGGAGAAAGAGGTGCTGTACCCCAGCAAGTTTTATGAAAGGTGGGTGAAAGTGGCGAGAATGGCCCGAGTGAATGGGCCTTCTCTCTATATCAGCCTGTAGGTTGAGGAAAAAGAGGAAGAGAGAAAAGGGGTACTCACTCTTCGTACTCCTGGAGATGAGGGTTGCACATTTTTTCGGGGGTATGTGTTACCCATATGAAATGTCTCCCCCTATTGGGGAAAATAGATTAATTTTTAAATTGCATTTGTGACAGCATTTTACACGTTTTTATTGTATGTAAACTTCCCCCTTTGTATTTGTCCCCTTCTTTTGTGCCCCTGCGGCTAATAAAGGAACATATCTATCTATCTCTCTCTTTCAGTCTATCTCTCTAGTCCCTCCCTCTCTCCATTCTCTCTGTCTCTCTCTCTCTCTCTCTCTCTATATATATATATATATATATATATATATATATATATATACATTTAGAAACACACAGATACATGCGGACACACACATATATACATGAATGCATCCGCACCCAACTGTGAGTTAAGGGTGCCAACTTCACCGATGTTGCTCAATGAATGACTGGGACAGACCAATTCAGTTTGAACCAGACTGAACCAGTATCAGAGTTAAAAATACATTATGAAGAGAGAAGAAACATTTAGATATAATTAGTAATAAAATGTATCATACCTAAACTGTTCCTAAATTCCTCGACTACGTAGTTTCGTGGCATAAACAAAAACAATATATCAAAGATATAGAGTCCTTGCGAGGTCTGCCGACTTATCAAGAGGATACCTCATTTTACTAGTCTCAAGAACGCGTCTACACGACGTGAGAAAGAATCCCAAAAGGCGGAGGGGGAGATAGTCACGCGATATAACGGTCGAGAAACAGAGCTAAGCCTCTTATAACCACGAAAAAAATACCACGGAGGCGGAGGGGGTATTCATATCGAGGCCGTAGAAGAGGTAGTGAAGAAGGCGAGAAGTATGAGTAATGGAAGCTTTCCAGTTGTCCCCACACTTCAAAGATTGCTCGACCAGAGGGAGTTATTAATACATTTAGAAACACACAGATACATGCGGACACACACATATATACATGAATGCATCCGCACCCAACTGTGAGTTAAGGGTGCCAACTTCACCGATGTTGCTCAATGAATGACTGGGACAGACCAATTCAGTTTGAACCAGACTGAACCAGTATCAGAGTTAAAAATACATTATGAAGAGAGAAGAAACATTTAGATATAATTAGTAATAAAATGTATCATACCTAAACTGTTCCTAAATTCCTCGACTACGTAGTTTCGTGGCATAAACAAAAACAATATATCAAAGATATAGAGTCCTTGCGAGGTCTGCCGACTTATCAAGAGGATACCTCATTTTACTAGTCTCAAGAACGCGTCTACACGACGTGAGAAAGAATCCCAAAAGGCGGAGGGGGAGATAGTCACGCGATATAACGGTCGAGAAACAGAGCTAAGCCTCTTATAACCACGAAAAAAATACCACGGAGGCGGAGGGGGTATTCATATCGAGGCCGTAGAAGAGGTAGTGAAGAAGGCGAGAAGTATGAGTAATGGAAGCTTTCCAGTTGTCCCCACACTTCAAAGATTGCTCGACCAGAGGGAGTTATTAATACATTTAGAAACACACAGATACATGCGGACACACACATATATACATGAATGCATCCGCACCCAACTGTGAGTTAAGGGTGCCAACTTCACCGATGTTGCTCAATGAATGACTGGGACAGACCAATTCAGTTTGAACCAGACTGAACCAGTATCAGAGTTAAAAATACATTATGAAGAGAGAAGAAACATTTAGATATAATTAGTAATAAAATGTATCATACCTAAACTGTTCCTAAATTCCTCGACTACGTAGTTTCGTGGCATAAACAAAAACAATATATCAAAGATATAGAGTCCTTGCGAGGTCTGCCGACTTATCAAGAGGATACCTCATTTTACTAGTCTCAAGAACGCGTCTACACGACGTGAGAAAGAATCCCAAAAGGCGGAGGGGGAGATAGTCACGCGATATAACGGTCGAGAAACAGAGCTAAGCCTCTTATAACCACGAAAAAAATACCACGGAGGCGGAGGGGGTATTCATATCGAGGCCGTAGAAGAGGTAGTGAAGAAGGCGAGAAGTATGAGTAATGGAAGCTTTCCAGTTGTCCCCACACTTCAAAGATTGCTCGACCAGAGGGAGTTATTAATACATTTAGAAACACACAGATACATGCGGACACACACATATATACATGAATGCATCCGCACCCAACTGTGAGTTAAGGGTGCCAACTTCACCGATGTTGCTCAATGAATGACTGGGACAGACCAATTCAGTTTGAACCAGACTGAACCAGTATCAGAGTTAAAAATACATTATGAAGAGAGAAGAAACATTTAGATATAATTAGTAATAAAATGTATCATACCTAAACTGTTCCTAAATTCCTCGACTACGTAGTTTCGTGGCATAAACAAAAACAATATATCAAAGATATAGAGTCCTTGCGAGGTCTGCCGACTTATCAAGAGGATACCTCATTTTACTAGTCTCAAGAACGCGTCTACACGACGTGAGAAAGAATCCCAAAAGGCGGAGGGGGAGATAGTCACGCGATATAACGGTCGAGAAACAGAGCTAAGCCTCTTATAACCACGAAAAAAATACCACGGAGGCGGAGGGGGTATTCATATCGAGGCCGTAGAAGAGGTAGTGAAGAAGGCGAGAAGTATGAGTAATGGAAGCTTTCCAGTTGTCCCCACACTTCAAAGATTGCTCGACCAGAGGGAGTTATTAATACATTTAGAAACACACAGATACATGCGGACACACACATATATACATGAATGCATCCGCACCCAACTGTGAGTTAAGGGTGCCAACTTCACCGATGTTGCTCAATGAATGACTGGGACAGACCAATTCAGTTTGAACCAGACTGAACCAGTATCAGAGTTAAAAATACATTATGAAGAGAGAAGAAACATTTAGATATAATTAGTAATAAAATGTATCATACCTAAACTGTTCCTAAATTCCTCGACTACGTAGTTTCGTGGCATAAACAAAAACAATATATCAAAGATATAGAGACCTTGCGAGGTCTGTCGACTTATCAAGAGGATACCTCATTTTACTAGTCTCAAGAACGCGTCTACACGACGTGAGAAAGAATCCCAAAAGGCGGAGGGGGAGATAGTCACGCGATATAACGGTCGAGAAACAGAGCTAAGCCTCTTATAACCACGAAAAAAATACCACGGAGGCGGAGGGGGTATTCATATCGAGGCCGTAGAAGAGGTAGTGAAGAAGGCGAGAAGTATGAGTAATGGAAGCTTTCCAGTTGTCCCCACACTTCAAAGATTGCTCGACCAGAGGGAGTTATTAATACATTTAGAAACACACAGATACATGCGGACACACACATATATACATGAATGCATCCGCACCCAACTGTGAGTTAAGGGTGCCAACTTCACCGATGTTGCTCAATGAATGACTGGGACAGACCAATTCAGTTTGAACCAGACTGAACCAGTATCAGAGTTAAAAATACATTATGAAGAGAGAAGAAACATTTAGATATAATTAGTAATAAAATGTATCATACCTAAACTGTTCCTAAATTCCTCGACTACGTAGTTTCGTGGCATAAACAAAAACAATATATCAAAGATATAGAGTCCTTGCGAGGTCTGCCGACTTATCAAGAGGATACCTCATTTTACTAGTCTCAAGAACGTGTCTACACGACGTGAGAAAGAATCCCAAAAGGCGGAGGGGGAGATAGTCACGCGATATAACGGTCGAGAAACAGAGCTAAGCCTCTTATAACCACGAAAAAAATACCAGGGAGGCGGAGGGGGTATTCATATCGAGGCCGTAGAAGAGGTAGTGAAGAAGGCGAGAAGTATGAGTAATGGAAGCTTTCCAGTTGTCCCCACACTTCAAAGATTGCTCGACCAGAGGGAGTTATTAATACATTTAGAAACACACAGATACATGCGGACACACACATATATACATGAATGCATCCGCACCCAACTGTGAGTTAAGGGTGCCAACTTCACCGATGTTGCTCAATGAATGACTGGGACAGACCAATTCAGTTTGAACCAGACTGAACCAGTATCAGAGTTAAAAATACATTATGAAGAGAGAAGAAACATTTAGATATAATTAGTAATAAAATGTATCATACCTAAACTGTTCCTAAATTCCTCGACTACGTAGTTTCGTGGCATAAACAAAAACAATATATCAAAGATATAGAGTCCTTGCGAGGTCTGCCGACTTATCAAGAGGATACCTCATTTTACTAGTCTCAAGAACGCGTCTACACGACGTGAGAAAGAATCCCAAAAGGCGGAGGGGGAGATAGTCACGCGATATAACGGTCGAGAAACAGAGCTAAGCCTCTTATAACCACGAAAAAAATACCACGGAGGCGGAGGGGGTATTCATATCGAGGCCGTAGAAGAGGTAGTGAAGAAGGCGAGAAGTATGAGTAATGGAAGCTTTCCAGTTGTCCCCACACTTCAAAGATTGCTCGACCAGAGGGAGTTATTAATACATTTAGAAACACACAGATACATGCGGACACACACATATATACATGAATGCATCCGCACCCAACTGTGAGTTAAGGGTGCCAACTTCACCGATGTTGCTCAATGAATGACTGGGATCTAAATGTTTCTTCTCTCTTCATAATGTATTTTTAACTCTGATACTGGTTCAGTCTGGTTCAAACTGAATTGGTCTGTCCCAGTCATTCATTGAGCAACATCGGTGAAGTTGGCACCCTTAACTCACAGTTGGGTGCGGATGCATTCATGTATATATGTGTGTGTCCGCATGTATCTGTGTGTTTCTAAATGTATTAATAACTCCCTCTGGTCGAGCAATCTTTGAAGTGTGGGGACAACTGGAAAGCTTCCATTACTCATACTTCTCGCCTTCTTCACTACCTCTTCTACGGCCTCGATATGAATACCCCCTCCGCCTCCGTGGTATTTTTTTCGTGGTTATAAGAGGCTTA
>OZ024741.1:338180722-338238222 GCA_964016885.1 Eledone cirrhosa
GTTTTTGTAACTATGGTCACTCAATGATGTCTCCAGTTCTCATGGTTTTATGGACTATGGTCACTCAATGATGTCTCCAGTTCTCATGTCTTTGTGACTATGGTCACTCAATGATTTCTCCAGTTCTCATGTATTGTGACTATGGTCACTCAATGATGTCTCCAGTTCTCATGTTTTTGTGACTATGGTCACTCAATGATGTCTCCAGTTCTCATGTTTTTGTAACTATGGTCACTCAATGATGTCTCCAGTTCTCATGTTTTTGTGACTATGGTCACTCTATGATGTCTCCTGTTCTCATGTTTTTGTGACTGTGGTCATTCAATGATGTCTCCAGTTCTCATGTTTTTGTGACTATGGTGACTCAATGATGTCTCCAGTTCTCATGTCTTTGTGACTATGGTCACTCAATGATGTCTCCAGTTCTCATGTCTTTGTGACTATGGTCACTCAATGATGTCTCCAGTTCTCATGTTTTTGTGACTATGGTCACTCAATGATGTCTCCAGTTCTCATGTCTTTGTGACTATGGTCACTCAATGATGTCTCCAGTTCTCATGTTTTTATGGACTATGGTAACTCAATGATGTCTCCAGTTCTCATGTTTTTATGGACTGTGGTCACTCAATGATGTCTCCAGTTCTCATGTCTTTGTGACTATGGTCACTCAATGATGCCTCCAGTTCTCATGTTTTTGTGACTATGGTCACTCAATGATGTCTCCATTTCTCATGTCTTTGTGACTATGGTCACTCTATGATGTCTCCAGTTCTCATGTTTTTGTGACTATGGTCACTCAATGATGTCTCCAGTTCTCATGTCTTTGTGACTATGGTCACTCAATGATGTCTCCAGTTCTCATGTCTTTGTGACTATGGTCACTCAATGATGTCTCCAGTTCTCATGTCTTTGTGACTATGGTCACTCAATGATGTCTCCAGTTCTCATGTTTTTGTGACTATGGTCACTCAATGATGTCTCCAGTTCTCATGTTTTTGTGACTATGGTCACTCAATGATGTCTCCAGTTCTCATGTATTTGTGTCTATGGTCACTCACTGATGTCTCCAGTTCTCATGGTTTTATGGACTATGGTCACTCAATGATGTCTCCAGTTCTCATGTCTCTGTGACTATGGTCACTCAATGATGTCTCCAGTTCTCATGTTTTTGTGACTATGGTGACTCAATGATGTCTCCAGTTCTCATGGTTTTATGGACTATGGTCACTCAATGATGTCTCCAGTTCTCATGTTTTTGTGACTAGGGTCACTCAATGATGTCTCCAGTTCTCATGGTTTTATGGACTATGGTCACTCTATGATGTCTCCAGTTCTCATGTTTTTGTGACTATGGTCACTCAATGATGTCTCCAGTTCTCATATCGTTGTGACTGTGGTCACTCAATGATGTCTCCAGTTCTCATGTTTTTGTGACTATGGTCACTCAATGATGTCTCCAGTTCTCATGTTTTTGTGACTATGATCACTCAATGATGTCTCCAGTTCTCATGTCTTTGTGACTATGGTCACTCAATGATATCTCCAGTTCTCATGTTTTTGTGACTATGGTCACTCAATGATGTCTCCAGTTCTCATGTCTTTGTGACTATGGTCACTCAATGATGTCTCCAGTTCTCATGTTTTTGTGACTATGGTCACTCAATGATGTCTCCAGTTCTCATGTCTTTGTGACTATGGTCACTCAATGATGTCTCCAGTTCTCATGTTTTTATGGACTATGGTAACTCAATGATGTCTCCAGTTCTCATGTTTTTATGGACTGTGGTCACTCAATGATGTCTCCAGTTCTCATGTCTTTGTGACTATGGTCACTCAATGATGCCTCCAGTTCTCATGTTTTTGTGACTATGGTCACTCAATGATGTCTCCATTTCTCATGTCTTTGTGACTATGGTCACTCTATGATGTCTCCAGTTCTCATGTTTTTGTGACTATGGTCACTCAATGATGTCTCCAGTTCTCATGTCTTTGTGACTATGGTCACTCAATGATGTCTCCAGTTCTCATGTCTTTGTGACTATGGTCACTCAATGATGTCTCCAGTTCTCATGTCTTTGTGACTATGGTCACTCAATGATGTCTCCAGTTCTCATGTTTTTGTGACTATGGTCACTCAATGATGTCTCCAGTTCTCATGTTTTTGTGACTATGGTCACTCAATGATGTCTCCAGTTCTCATGTCTTTGTGACTATGGTCACTCAATGATATCTCCAGTTCTCATGTTTTTGTGACTATGGTCACTCAATGATGTCTCCAGTTCTCATGTCTTTGTGACTGTGGTCACTCAATGATGTCTCCAGTTCTCATATCTTTGTGACTATGGTCACTCAATGATGTCTCCAGTTCTCATGTTTTTGTGACTATGGTCACTCAATGATGTCTCCAGTTCTCATGTCTTTGTGACTGTGGTCACTCAATGATGTCTCCAGTTCTCATATCTTTGTGACTATGGTCACTCAATGATGTCTCCAGTTCTCATGTCTTTGTGACTGTGGTCACTCAATGAAGTCTCCAGTTCTCATGTTTTTGTGACTGTGGTCATTCAATGATGTCTCCAGTTCTCATGTTTTTGTGACAATGGTCACTCAATGATGTCTCTAGTTCTCATGTCTTTGTGACTATGGTCACTCAATGATGTCTCCAGTTCTCATGTTTTTGTGACTATGGTCACTCAATGATGTCTCCAGTTCTCATGTTTTTATGGACTGTGGTCACTCAATGATTTCTCCAGTTCTCATGTTTTTGTGACTATGGTCACTCAATGATGTCTCCAGTTCTCATGTTTTTATGGACTATGGTAACTCAATGATGTCTCCAGTTCTCATGTTTTTATGGACTGTGGTCACTCAATGATGTCTCCAGTTCTCATGTCTTTGTGACTATGGTCACTCAATGATGTCTCCATTTCTCATGTCTTTGTGACTATGGTCACTCTATGATGTCTCCAGTTCTCATGTTTTTGTGACTATGGTCACTCAATGATGTCTCCAGTTCTCATGTCTTTGTGACTATGGTCACTCAATGATGTCTCCAGTTCTCATGTCTTTGTGACTATGGTCACTCAATGATGTCTCCAGTTCTCATGTCTTTGTGACTATGGTCACTCAATGATGTCTCCAGTTCTCATGTTTTTGTGACTATGGTCACTCAATGATGTCTCCAGTTCTCATGTTTTTGTGACTATGGTCACTCAATGATGTCTCCAGTTCTCATGTCTTTGTGACTATGGTCACTCAATGATATCTCCAGTTCTCATGTTTTTGTGACTATGGTCACTCAATGATGTCTCCAGTTCTCATGTCTTTGTGACTGTGGTCACTCAATGATGTCTCCAGTTCTCATATCTTTGTGACTATGGTCACTCAATGATGTCTCCAGTTCTCATGTTTTTGTGACTATGGTCACTCAATGATGTCTCCAGTTCTCATGTCTTTGTGACTGTGGTCACTCAATGATGTCTCCAGTTCTCATATCTTTGTGACTATGGTCACTCAATGATGTCTCCAGTTCTCATGTCTTTGTGACTGTGGTCACTCAATGAAGTCTCCAGTTCTCATGTTTTTGTGACTGTGGTCATTCAATGATGTCTCCAGTTCTCATGTTTTTGTGACAATGGTCACTCAATGATGTCTCTAGTTCTCATGTCTTTGTGACTATGGTCACTCAATGATGTCTCCAGTTCTCATGTTTTTGTGACTATGGTCACTCAATGATGTCTCCAGTTCTCATGTTTTTATGGACTGTGGTCACTCAATGATTTCTCCAGTTCTCATGTTTTTGTGACTATGGTCACTCAATGATGTCTCCAGTTCTCATGTTTTTATGGACTATGGTAACTCAATGATGTCTCCAGTTCTCATGTTTTTATGGACTGTGGTCACTCAATGATGTCTCCAGTTCTCATGTCTTTGTGACTATGGTCACTCAATGATATCTCCAGTTCTCATGTTTTTGTGACTATGGTCACTCAATGATGTCTCCAGTTCTCATGTCTTTGTGACTATGGTCACTCAATGATGTCTCCAGTTCTCATGTTTTTGTGACTATGGTCACTCAATGATGTCTCCAGTTCTCATGTCTTTGTGACTATGGTCACTCAATGATGTCTCCAGTTCTCATGTTTTTATGGACTATGGTAACTCAATGATGTCTCCAGTTCTCATGTTTTTATGGACTGTGGTCACTCAATGATGTCTCCAGTTCTCATGTCTTTGTGACTATGGTCACTCAATGATGCCTCCAGTTCTCATGTTTTTGTGACTATGGTCACTCAATGATGTCTCCATTTCTCATGTCTTTGTGACTATGGTCACTCTATGATGTCTCCAGTTCTCATGTTTTTGTGACTATGGTCACTCAATGATGTCTCCAGTTCTCATGTCTTTGTGACTATGGTCACTCAATGATGTCTCCAGTTCTCATGTCTTTGTGACTATGGTCACTCAATGATGTCTCCAGTTCTCATGTTTTTGTGACTATGGTCACTCAATGATGTCTCCAGTTCTCATGTCTTTGTGACTATGGTCACTCAATGATATCTCCAGTTCTCATGTTTTTGTGACTATGGTCACTCAATGATGTCTCCAGTTCTCATGTTTTTATGGACTGTGGTCACTCAATGATTTCTCCAGTTCTCATGTTTTTGTGACTATGGTCACTCAATGATGTCTCCAGTTCTCATGTTTTTATGGACTATGGTAACTCAATGATGTCTCCAGTTCTCATGTTTTTATGGACTGTGGTCACTCAATGATGTCTCCAGTTCTCATGTCTTTGTGACTATGGTCACTCAATGATATCTCCAGTTCTCATGTTTTTGTGACTATGGTCACTCAATGATGTCTCCAGTTCTCATGTCTTTGTGACTATGGTCACTCAATGATGTCTCCAGTTCTCATGTTTTTGTGACTATGGTCACTCAATGATGTCTCCAGTTCTCATGTCTTTGTGACTATGGTCACTCAATGATGTCTCCAGTTCTCATGTTTTTGTGACTATGGTCACTCAATGATGTCTCCAGTTCTCATGTTTTTGTGACTATGGTCACTCAATGATGTCTCCAGTTCTCATGTCTTTGTGACTATGGTCACTCAATGATATCTCCAGTTCTCATGTTTTTGTGACTATGGTCACTCAATGATGTCTCCAGTTCTCATGTCTTTGTGACTGTGGTCACTCAATGATGTCTCCAGTTCTCATATCTTTGTGACTATGGTCACTCAATGATGTCTCCAGTTCTCATGTTTTTGTGACTATGGTCACTCAATGATGTCTCCAGTTCTCATGTCTTTGTGACTGTGGTCACTCAATGATGTCTCCAGTTCTCATATCTTTGTGACTATGGTCACTCAATGATGTCTCCAGTTCTCATGTCTTTGTGACTGTGGTCACTCAATGAAGTCTCCAGTTCTCATGTTTTTGTGACTGTGGTCATTCAATGATGTCTCCAGTTCTCATGTTTTTGTGACAATGGTCACTCAATGATGTCTCTAGTTCTCATGTCTTTGTGACTATGGTCACTCAATGATGTCTCCAGTTCTCATGTTTTTGTGACTATGGTCACTGAATGATGTCTCCAGTTCTCATGTTTTTATGGACTGTGGTCACTCAATGATTTCTCCAGTTCTCATGTTTTTGTGACTATGGTCACTCAATGATGTCTCCAGTTCTCATGTTTTTATGGACTATGGTAACTCAATGATGTCTCCAGTTCTCATGTTTTTATGGACTGTGGTCACTCAATGATGTCTCCAGTTCTCATGTCTTTGTGACTATGGTCACTCAATGATGTCTCCATTTCTCATGTCTTTGTGACTATGGTCACTCTATGATGTCTCCAGTTCTCATGTTTTTGTGACTATGGTCACTCAATGATGTCTCCAGTTCTCATGTCTTTGTGACTATGGTCACTCAATGATGTCTCCAGTTCTCATGTCTTTGTGACTATGGTCACTCAATGATGTCTCCAGTTCTCATGTCTTTGTGACTATGGTCACTCAATGATGTCTCCAGTTCTCATGTTTTTGTGACTATGGTCACTCAATGATGTCTCCAGTTCTCATGTTTTTGTGACTATGGTCACTCAATGATGTCTCCAGTTCTCATGTCTTTGTGACTATGGTCACTCAATGATATCTCCAGTTCTCATGTTTTTGTGACTATGGTCACTCAATGATGTCTCCAGTTCTCATGTCTTTGTGACTGTGGTCACTCAATGATGTCTCCAGTTCTCATATCTTTGTGACTATGGTCACTCAATGATGTCTCCAGTTCTCATGTTTTTGTGACTATGGTCACTCAATGATGTCTCCAGTTCTCATGTCTTTGTGACTGTGGTCACTCAATGATGTCTCCAGTTCTCATATCTTTGTGACTATGGTCACTCAATGATGTCTCCAGTTCTCATGTCTTTGTGACTGTGGTCACTCAATGAAGTCTCCAGTTCTCATGTTTTTGTGACTGTGGTCATTCAATGATGTCTCCAGTTCTCATGTTTTTGTGACAATGGTCACTCAATGATGTCTCTAGTTCTCATGTCTTTGTGACTATGGTCACTCAATGATGTCTCCAGTTCTCATGTTTTTGTGACTATGGTCACTCAATGATGTCTCCAGTTCTCATGTTTTTATGGACTGTGGTCACTCAATGATTTCTCCAGTTCTCATGTTTTTGTGACTATGGTCACTCAATGATGTCTCCAGTTCTCATGTTTTTATGGACTATGGTAACTCAATGATGTCTCCAGTTCTCATGTTTTTATGGACTGTGGTCACTCAATGATGTCTCCAGTTCTCATGTCTTTGTGACTATGGTCACTCAATGATGTCTCCAGTTCTCATGTCTTTGTGACTATGGTCACACAATGATGTCTCCAGTTCTCATGTTTTTGTGACTATGGTGACTCAATGATGTCTCCAGTTCTCATGGTTTTATGGACTATGGTCACTCAATGATGTCTCCAGTTCTCATGTTTTTGTGACCAGGGTCACTCAATGATGTCTCCAGTTCTCATGGTTTTATGGACTATGGTCACTCTATGATGTCTCCAGTTCTCATGTTTTTGTGACTATGGTCACTCAATGATGTCTCCAGTTCTCATGTCTTTGTGACTATGGTCACTCAATGATGTCTCCAGTTCTCATGTCTTTGTGACTATGGTCACTCAATGATGTCTCCAGTTCTCATGTCTTTGTGACTATGGTCACTCAATGATGTCTCCAGTTCTCATGTTTTTGTGACTATGGCAACTCAATGATGTCTCCAGTTCTCATGTTTTTATGGACTGTGGTCACTCAATGATGTCTCCAGTTCTCATGTCTTTGTGACTATGGTCACTCAATGATGTCTCCAGTTCTCATGTCTTTGTGACTATGGTCACTCAATGATGTCTCCAGTTCTCATGTTTTTGTGACTATGGTGACTCAATGATGTCTCCAGTTCTCATGGTTTATGGACTATGGTCACTCAATGATGTCTCCAGTTCTCATGTTTTTGTGACTAGGGTCACTCAATGATGTCTCCAGTTCTCATGGTTTTATGGACTATGGTCACTCTATGATGTCTCCAGTTCTCATGTTTTTGTGACTATGGTCACTCAATGATGTCTCCAGTTCTCATATCGTTGTGACTGTGGTCACTCAATGATGTCTCCAGTTCTCATGTCTTTGTGACTATGGTCACTCAATGATATCTCCAGTTCTCATGTTTTTGTGACTATGGTCACTCAATGATGTCTCCAGTTCTCATGTCTTTGTGACTGTGGTCACTCTATGATGTCTCCAGTTCTCATGTTTTTGTGACTATGGTCACTCAATGATGTCTCCAGTTCTCATATCGTTGTGACTGTGGTCATTCAATGATGTCTCCAGTTCTCATGTTTTTGTTGACAATGGTCACTCAATGATGTCTCTAGTTCTCATGTCTTTGTGACTATGGTCACTCAATGATGTCTCCAGTTCTCATGTTTTTGTGACTATGGTCACTCAATGATGTCTCCAGTTCTCATGTTTTTATGGACTATGGTAACTCAATGATGTCTCCAGTTCTCATGTTTTTATGGACTGTGGTCACTCAATGATGTCTCCAGTTCTCATGTCTTTGTGACTATGGTCACTCAATGATGTCTCCAGTTCTCATGTTTTTGTGACTATGGTCACTCAATGATGTCTCCAGTTCTCATGGTTTTGTGGCTATGGTCTCTCAATTATGTCTCCAGTTCTCATGTCGTTGTGACTGTGGTCAGTCAATGGTGTCTCCAGTTCTCATGTTTTTTGTGACTATGGTCACTCAATGATGTCTCCAGTTCTCATGTCTTTGTGACTATGGTCACTCAATGATATCTCCAGTTCTCATGTTTTTGTGACTATGGTCACTCAATGATGTCTCCAGTTCTAATGGTTTTGTGACTATGGTCACTCAATGATGTCTCCAGTTCTGATGTTTTTGTGACTATGGTCACTCAATGATGTGTCCAGTTCTCATGTCTTTGTGACTATGGTCACTCAATGATATCTCCAGTTCTCATGTTTTTGTGACTATGGTCACTCAATGATGTCTCCAGTTCTCATGTCTTTGTGACTATGGTCACTCAATGATGTGTCCGGTTCTCATGTTTTTGTGACTATGTTCACTCAATCATGTCTCCAGTTCTCATGTCATTGTGACTGTGGTCACTCAATGATGTCTCCAGTTCTCATGTCTTTGTGACTATGGTCACTCAATGATGTCTCCAGTTCTCATGTTTTTGTGACTATGGTCACTCAATGATGTCTCCAGTTAACATGTCTTTGTGACTGTGGTCACTCAATGATGTCTCCAGTTCTCATGTTTTTGTGACTGTGGTCATTCAATGATGTCTCCAGTTCTCATGTTTTTGTGACTATGGTGACTCAATGATGTCTCCAGTTCTCATGTCTTTGTGACTATGGTCACTCAATGATGTCTCCAGTTCTCATGTCTTTGTGACTATGGTCACTCAATGATGTCTCCAGTTCTCATGTTTTTGTGACTATGGTCACTCAATGATGTCTCCAGTTCTCATGTCTTTGTGACTATGGTCACTCAATGATGTCTCCAGTTCTCATGTTTTTATGGACTATGGTAACTCAATGATGTCTCCAGTTCTCATGTTTTTATGGACTGTGGTCACTCAATGATGTCTCCAGTTCTCATGTCTTTGTGACTATGGTCACTCAATGATGCCTCCAGTTCTCATGTTTTTGTGACTATGGTCACTCAATGATGTCTCCATTTCTCATGTCTTTGTGACTATGGTCACTCTATGATGTCTCCAGTTCTCATGTTTTTGTGACTATGGTCACTCAATGATGTCTCCAGTTCTCATGTCTTTGTGACTATGGTCACTCAATGATGTCTCCAGTTCTCATGTCTTTGTGACTATGGTCACTCAATGATGTCTCCAGTTCTCATGTCTTTGTGACTATGGTCACTCAATGATGTCTCCAGTTCTCATGTTTTTGTGACTATGGTCACTCAATGATGTCTCCAGTTCTCATGTTTTTGTGACTATGGTCACTCAATGATGTCTCCAGTTCTCATGTATTTGTGTGTATGGTCACTCACTGATGTCTCCAGTTCTCATGGTTTTATGGACTATGGTCACTCAATGATGTCTCCAGTTCTCATGTCTCTGTGACTATGGTCACTCAATGATGTCTCCAGTTCTCATGTTTTTGTGACTATGGTGACTCAATGATGTCTCCAGTTCTCATGGTTTTATGGACTATGGTCACTCAATGATGTCTCCAGTTCTCATGTTTTTGTGACTAGGGTCACTCAATGATGTCTCCAGTTCTCATGGTTTTATGGACTATGGTCACTCTATGATGTCTCCAGTTCTCATGTTTTTGTGACTATGGTCACTCAATGATGTCTCCAGTTCTCATATCGTTGTGACTGTGGTCACTCAATGATGTCTCCAGTTCTCATGTTTTTGTGACTATGGTCACTCAATGATGTCTCCAGTTCTCATGTTTTTGTGACTATGATCACTCAATGATGTCTCCAGTTCTCATGTCTTTGTGACTATGGTCACTCAATGATATCTCCAGTTCTCATGTTTTTGTGACTATGGTCACTCAATGATGTCTCCAGTTCTCATGTCTTTGTGACTGTGGTCACTCAATGATGTCTCCAGTTCTCATGTTTTTGTGACTGTGGTCATTCAATGATGTCTCCAGTTCTCATGTTTTTGTGACAATGGTCACTCAATGATGTCTTTAGTTCTCATGTCTTTGTGACTATGGTCACTCAATGATGTCTCCAGTTCTCATGTTTTTGTGACTATGGTCACTCAATGATGTCTCCAGTTCTCATGTTTTTATGGACTATGGTAACTCAATGATGTCTCCAGTTCTCATGTTTTTATGGACTGTGGTCACTCAATGATGTCTCCAGTTCTCATGTCTTTGTGACTATGGTCACTCAATGATGTCTCCAGTTCTCATGTCTTTGTGACTATGGTCACTCAATGATGTCTCCAGTTCTCATGTTTTTGTGACTATGGTGACTCAATGATGTCTCCAGTTCTCATGGTTTTATGGACTATGGTCACTCAATGATGTCTCCAGTTCTCATGTTTTTGTGACTAGGGTCACTCAATGATGTCTCCAGTCCTCATGGTTTTATGGACTATGGTCACTCTATGATGTCTCCAGTTCTCATGTTTTTGTGACTATGGTCACTCAATGATGTCTCCAGTTCTCATATCGTTGTGACTGTGGTCACTCAATGATGTCTCCAGTTCTCATGTCTTTGTGACTATGGTCACTCAATGATATCTCCAGTTCTCATATTTTTGTGACTATGGTCACTCAATGATGTCTCCAGTTCTCATGTCTTTGTGACTGTGGTCACTCAATGATGTCTCCAGTTCTCATATCTTTGTGACTATGGTCACTCAATGATGTCTCCAGTTCTCATGTCTTTGTGACTATGGTCACTCAATGATGTCTCCAGTTCTCATGTTTTTGTGACTGTGGTCATTCAATGATGTCTCCAGTTCTCATGTTTTTGTTGACAATGGTCACTCAATGATGTCTCTAGTTCTCATGTCTTTGTGACTATGGTCACTCAATGATGTCTCCAGTTCTCATGTTTTTGTGACTATGGTCACTCAATGATGTCTCCAGTTCTCATGTTTTTATGGACTATGGTAACTCAATGATGTCTCCAGTTCTCATGTTTTTATGGACTGTGGTCACTCAATGATGTCTCCAGTTCTCATGTCTTTGTGACTATGGTCACTCAATGATGTCTCCAGTTCTCATGTTTTTGTGACTATGGTCACTCAATGATGTCTCCAGTTCTCATGGTTTTATGGACTATGGTCACTCTATGATGTCTCCAGTTCTCATGTTTTTGTGACTATGGTCACTCAATGATGTCTCCAGTTCTCATATCGTTGTGACTGTGGTCACTCAATGATGTCTCCAGTTCTCATGTTTTTGTGACTATGGTCACTCAATGATGTCTCCAGTTCTCATGTTTTTGTGACTATGATCACTCAATGATGTCTCCAGTTCTCATGTCTTTGTGACTATGGTCACTCAATGATATCTCCAGTTCTCATGTTTTTGTGACTATGGTCACTCAATGATGTCTCCAGTTCTCATGTCTTTGTGACTATGGTCACTCAATGATGTCTCCAGTTCTCATGTTTTTGTGACTATGGTCACTCAATGATGTCTCCAGTTCTCATGTCTTTGTGACTATGGTCACTCAATGATGTCTCCAGTTCTCATGTTTTTATGGACTATGGTAACTCAATGATGTCTCCAGTTCTCATGTTTTTATGGACTGTGGTCACTCAATGATGTCTCCAGTTCTCATGTCTTTGTGACTATGGTCACTCAATGATGCCTCCAGTTCTCATGTTTTTGTGACTATGGTCACTCAATGATGTCTCCATTTCTCATGTCTTTGTGACTATGGTCACTCTATGATGTCTCCAGTTCTCATGTTTTTGTGACTATGGTCACTCAATGATGTCTCCAGTTCTCATGTCTTTGTGACTATGGTCACTCAATGATGTCTCCAGTTCTCATGTCTTTGTGACTATGGTCACTCAATGATGTCTCCAGTTCTCATGTCTTTGTGACTATGGTCACTCAATGATGTCTCCAGTTCTCATGTTTTTGTGACTATGGTCACTCAATGATGTCTCCAGTTCTCATGTTTTTGTGACTATGGTCACTCAATGATGTCTCCAGTTCTCATGTCTTTGTGACTATGGTCACTCAATGATATCTCCAGTTCTCATGTTTTTGTGACTATGGTCACTCAATGATGTCTCCAGTTCTCATGTCTTTGTGACTGTGGTCACTCAATGATGTCTCCAGTTCTCATATCTTTGTGACTATGGTCACTCAATGATGTCTCCAGTTCTCATGTTTTTGTGACTATGGTCACTCAATGATGTCTCCAGTTCTCATGTCTTTGTGACTGTGGTCACTCAATGATGTCTCCAGTTCTCATATCTTTGTGACTATGGTCACTCAATGATGTCTCCAGTTCTCATGTCTTTGTGACTGTGGTCACTCAATGAAGTCTCCAGTTCTCATGTTGTTGTGACTGTGGTCATTCAATGATGTCTCCAGTTCTCATGTTTTTGTGACAATGGTCACTCAATGATGTCTCTAGTTCTCATGTCTTTGTGACTATGGTCACTCAATGATGTCTCCAGTTCTCATGTTTTTGTGACTATGGTCACTCAATGATGTCTCCAGTTCTCATGTTTTTATGGACTGTGGTCACTCAATGATTTCTCCAGTTCTCATGTTTTTGTGACTATGGTCACTCAATGATGTCTCCAGTTCTCATGTTTTTATGGACTATGGTAACTCAATGATGTCTCCAGTTCTCATGTTTTTATGGACTGTGGTCACTCAATGATGTCTCCAGTTCTCATGTCTTTGTGACTATGGTCACTCAATGATGTCTCCAGTTCTCATGTCTTTGTGACTATGGTCACACAATGATGTCTCCAGTTCTCATGTTTTTGTGACTATGGTGACTCAATGATGTCTCCAGTTCTCATGGTTTTATGGACTATGGTCACTCAATGATGTCTCCAGTTCTCATGTTTTTGTGACCAGGGTCACTCAATGATGTCTCCAGTTCTCATGGTTTTATGGACTATGGTCACTCTATGATGTCTCCAGTTCTCATGTTTTTGTGACTATGGTCACTCAATGATGTCTCCAGTTCTCATATCGTTGTGACTGTGGTCACTCAATGATGTCTCCAGTTCTCATGTCTTTGTGACTATGGTCACTCAATGATATCTCCAGTTCTCATGTTTTTGTGACTATGGTCACTCAATGATGTCTCCAGTTCTCATGTTTTTGTGACTATGGTCACTCACTGATTTCTCCAGTTCTCATGGTTTTATGGACTATGGTCACTCAATGATGTCTCCAGTTCTCATGTCTTTGTGACTATGGTCACTCAATGATGTCTCCAGTTCTCATGTTTTTGTGACTATGGTGACTCAATCATGTCTCCAGTTCTCATGGTTTTATGGACTATGGTCACTCAATGATGTCTCCAGTTCTCATGTTTTTGTGACTAGGGTCACTCAATGATGTCTCCAGTTCTCATGGTTTTATGGACTATGGTCACTCTATGATGTCTCCAGTTCTCATGTTTTTGTGACTATGGTCACTCAATGATGTCTCCAGTTCTCATATCGTTGTGACTGTGGTCACTCAATGATGTCTCCAGTTCTCATGTCTTTGTGACTATGGTCACTCAATGATATCTCCAGTTCTCATGTTTTTGTGACTATGGTCACTCAATGATGTCTCCAGTTCTCATGTCTTTGTGACTGTGGTCACTCAATGATGTCTCCAGTTCTCATATCTTTGTGACTATGGTCACTCAATGATGTCTCCAGTTCTCATGTCTTTGTGACTGTGGTCACTCAATGATGTCTCCAGTTCTCATGTTTTTGTGACTGTGGTCATTCAATGATGTCTCCAGTTCTCATGTTTTTGTGACAATGGTCACTCAATGATGTCTTTAGTTCTCATGTCTTTGTGACTATGGTCACTCAATGATGTCTCCAGTTCTCATGTTTTTGTGACTATGGTCACTCAATGATGTCTCCAGTTCTCATGTTTTTATGGACTATGGTAACTCAATGATGTCTCCAGTTCTCATGTTTTTATGGACTGTGGTCACTCAATGATGTCTCCAGTTCTCATGTCTTTGTGACTATGGTCACTCAATGATGTCTCCAGTTCTCATGTCTTTGTGACTATGGTCACTCAATGATGTCTCCAGTTCTCATGTTTTTGTGACTATGGTGACTCAATGATGTCTCCAGTTCTCATGGTTTTATGGACTATGGTCACTCAATGATGTCTCCAGTTCTCATGTTTTTGTGACTAGGGTCACTCAATGATGTCTCCAGTCCTCATGGTTTTATGGACTATGGTCACTCTATGATGTCTCCAGTTCTCATGTTTTTGTGACTATGGTCACTCAATGATGTCTCCAGTTCTCATATCGTTGTGACTGTGGTCACTCAATGATGTCTCCAGTTCTCATGTCTTTGTGACTATGGTCACTCAATGATATCTCCAGTTCTCATGTTTTTGTGACTATGGTCACTCAATGATGTCTCCAGTTCTCATGTCTTTGTGACTGTGGTCACTCAATGATGTCTCCAGTTCTCATATCTTTGTGACTATGGTCACTCAATGATGTCTCCAGTTCTCATGTCTTTGTGACTATGGTCACTCAATGATGTCTCCAGTTCTCATGTTTTTGTGACTGTGGTCATTCAATGATGTCTCCAGTTCTCATGTTTTTGTTGACAATGGTCACTCAATGATGTCTCTAGTTCTCATGTCTTTGTGACTATGGTCACTCAATGATGTCTCCAGTTCTCATGTTTTTGTGACTATGGTCACTCAATGATGTCTCCAGTTCTCATGTTTTTATGGACTATGGTAACTCAATGATGTCTCCAGTTCTCATGTTTTTATGGACTGTGGTCACTCAATGATGTCTCCAGTTCTCATGTCTTTGTGACTATGGTCACTCAATGATGTCTCCAGTTCTCATGTTTTTGTGACTATGGTCACTCAATGATGTCTCCAGTTCTCATGTTTTTATGGACTATGGTAACTCAATGATGTCTCCAGTTCTCATGTTTTTATGGACTGTGGTCACTCAATGATGTCTCCAGTTCTCATGTTTTTGTGACTAGGGTCACTCAATGATGTCTCCAGTCCTCATGGTTTTATGGACTATGGTCACTCTATGATGTCTCCAGTTCTCATGTTTTTGTGACTATGGTCACTCAATGATGTCTCCAGTTCTCATATCGTTGTGACTGTGGTCACTCAATGATGTCTCCAGTTCTCATGTCTTTGTGACTATGGTCACTCAATGATATCTCCAGTCCTCATGTTTTTGTGACTATGGTCACTCAATGATGTCTCCAGTTCTCATGTCTTTGTGACTGTGGTCACTCAATGATGTCTCCAGTTCTCATATCTTTGTGACTATGGTCACTCAATGATGTCTCCAGTTCTCATGTCTTTGTGACTATGGTCACTCAATGATGTCACCAGTTCTCATGTTTTTGTGACTGTGGTCATTCAATGATGTCTCCAGTTCTCATGTTTTTGTTGACAATGGTCACTCAATGATGTCTCTAGTTCTCATGTCTTTGTGACTATGGTCACTCAATGATGTCTCCAGTTCTCATGTTTTTGTGAGTATGGTCACTCAATGATGTCTCCAGTTCTCATGTTTTTATGGACTATGGTAACTCAATGATGTCTCCAGTTCTCATGTTTTTATGGACTGTGGTCACTCAATGATGTCTCCAGTTCTCATGTTTTTGTGACTATGGTCACTCAATGATGTCTCCAGTTCTCATGTCTTTGTGACTATGGTCACTCAATGATATCTCCAGTTCTCATGTTTTTGTGACTATGGTCACTCAATGATGTCTCCAGTTCTCATGGTTTTGTGACTATGGTCACTCAATGATGTCTCCAGTTCTCATGTTTTTGTGACTATGGTCACTCAATGATGTGTCCAGTTCTCATGTCTTTGTGACTATGGTCACTCAATGATATCTCCAGTTCTCATGTTTTTGTGACTGTGGTCATTCAATGATGTCTCCAGTTCTCATGTTTTTGTGACTATGGTGACTCAATGATGTCTCCAGTTCTCATGTCTTTGTGACTATGGTCACTCAATGATGTCTCCAGTTCTCATGTCTTTGTGACTATGGTCACTCAATGATGTCTCCAGTTCTCATGTTTTTGTGACTATGGTCACTCAATGATGTCTCCAGTTCTCATGTCTTTGTGACTATGGTCACTCAATGATGTGTCCGGTTCTCATGTTTTTGTGACTATGGTCACTCAATGATGTCTCCAGTTCTCATGTCATTGTGACTGTGGTCACTCAATGATGTCTCCAGTTCTCATGTCTTTGTGACTATGGTCACTCAATGATGTCTCCAGTTCTCATGTTTTTGTGACTATGGTCACTCAATGATGTCTCCAGTTAACATGTCTTTGTGACTGTGGTCACTCAATGATGTCTCCAGTTCTCATGTTTTTGTGACTGTGGTCATTCAATGATGTCTCCAGTTCTCATGTTTTTGTGACTATGGTGACTCAATGATGTCTCCAGTTCTCATGTCTTTGTGACTATGGTCACTCAATGATGTCTCCAGTTCTCATGTCTTTGTGACTATGGTCACTCAATGATGTCTCCAGTTCTCATGTTTTTGTGACTATGGTCACTCAATGATGTCTCCAGTTCTCATGTCTTTGTGACTATGGTCACTCAATGATGTCTCCAGTTCTCATGTTTTTATGGACTATGGTAACTCAATGATGTCTCCAGTTCTCATGTTTTTATGGACTGTGGTCACTCAATGATGTCTCCAGTTCTCATGTCTTTGTGACTATGGTCACTCAATGATGCCTCCAATTCTCATGTTTTCGTGACTATGGTCACTCAATGATGTCTCCATTTCTCATGTCTTTGTGACTATGGTCACTCTATGATGTCTCCAGTTCTCATGTTTTTGTGACTATGGTCACTCAATGATGTCTCCAGTTCTCATGTCTTTGTGACTATGGTCACTCAATGATGTCTCCAGTTCTCATGTCTTTGTGACTATGGTCACTCAATGATGTCTCCAGTTCTCATGTTTTTGTGACTATGGTCACTCAATGATGTCTCCAGTTCTCATGTTTTTGTGACTATGGTCACTCACTGATGTCTGCAGTTCTCATGGTTTTATGGACTATGGTCACTCAATGATGTCTCCAGTTCTCATGTTTTTGTGACTATGGTCACTCACTGATGTCTCCAGTTCTCATGGTTTTATGGACTATGGTCACTCAATGATGTCTCCAGTTCTCATGTCTTTGTGACTATGGTCACTCAATGATGTCTCCAGTTCTCATGTTTTTGTGACTAGGGTCACTCAATGATGTCTCCAGTTCTCATGGTTTTATGGACTATGGTCACTCTATGATGTCTCCAGTTCTCATGTTTTTGTGACTATGGTCACTCAATGATGTCTCCAGTTCTCATATCGTTGTGACTGTGGTCACTCAATGATGTCTCCAGTTCTCATGTCTTTGTGACTATGGTCACTCAATGATATCTCCAGTTCTCATGTTTTTGTGACTATGGTCTCTCAATGATGTCTCCAGTTCTCATGTATTTGTGACTGTGGTCACTCAATGATGTCTCCAGTTCTCATATCTTTGTGACTATGGTCACTCAATGATGTCTCCAATTCTCATGTCTTTGTGACTGTGGTCACTCAATGAAGTCTCCAGTTCTCATGTTTTTGTGACTGTGGTCATTCAATGATGTCTCCAGTTCTCATGTTTTTGTGACAATGGTCACTCAATGATGTCTCTAGTTCTCATGTCTTTGTGACTATGGTCACTCAATGATGTCTCCAGTTCTCATGTTTTTATGACTATGGTCACTCAATGATGTCTCCAGTTCTCATATTTTTATGGACTATGGTAACTCAATGATGTCTCCAGTTCTCATGTTTTTATGGACTATGGTAACTCAATGATGTCTCCAGTTCTCATGTTTTTATGGACTATGGTAACTCAATGATGTCTCCAGTTCTCATGTTTTTATGGACTGTGGTCACTCAATGATTTCTCCAGTTCTCATGTTTTTGTGACTATGGTCACTCAATGATGTCTCCAGTTCTCATGTTTTTATGGACTATGGTAACTCAATGATGTCTCCAGTTCTCATGTTTTTATGGACTGTGGTCACTCAATGATGTCTCCAGTTCTCATGTCTTTGTGACTATGGTCACTCAATGATGTCTCCAGTTCTCATGTCTTTGTGACTATGGTCACTCAATGATGTCTCCAGTTCTCATGTTTTTGTGACTATGGTGACTCAATGATGTCTCCAGTTCTCATGGTTTTATGGACTATGGTCACTCAATGATGTCTCCAGTTCTCATGTTTTTGTGACTAGGGTCACTCAATGATGTCTCCAGTTCTCATGGTTTTATGGACTATGGTCACTCTATGATGTCTCCAGTTCTCATGTTTTTGTGACTATGGTCACTCAATGATGTCTCCAGTTCTCATATCGTTGTGACTGTCGTCACTCAATGATGTCTCCAGTTCTCATGTCTTTGTGACTATGGTCACTCAATGATATCTCCAGTTCTCATGTTTTTGTGACTATGGTCACTCAATGATGTCTCCAGTTCTCATGTCTTTGTGACTGTGGTCACTCTATGATGTCTCCAGTTCTCATGTTTTTGTGACTATGGTCACTCAATGATGTCTCCAGTTCTCATATCGTTGTGACTGTGGTCATTCAATGATGTCTCCAGTTCTCATGTTTTTGTTGACAATGGTCACTCAATGATGTCTCTAGTTCTCATGTCTTTGTGACTATGGTCACTCAATGATGTCTCCAGTTCTCATGTTTTTGTGACTATGGTCACTCAATGATGTCTCCATTTCTCATGTTTTTATGGACTATGGTAACTCAATGATGTCTCCAGTTCTCATGTTTTTATGGACTGTGGTCACTCAATGATGTCTCCAGTTCTCATGTCTTTGTGACTGTGGTCACTCAATGATGTCTCCAGTTCTCATGTCTTTGTGACTATGGTCACTCAATGATGCCTCCAATTCTCATGTTTTCGTGACTATGGTCACTCAATGATGTCTCCATTTCTCATGTCTTTGTGACTATGGTCACTCTATGATGTCTCCAGTTCTCATGTTTTTGTGACTATGGTCACTCAATGATGTCTCCAGTTCTCATGTCTTTGTGACTATGGTCACTCAATGATGTCTCCAGTTCTCATGTCTTTGTGACTATGGTCACTCAATGATGTCTCCAGTTCTCATGTTTTTGTGACTATGGTCACTCAATGATGTCTCCAGTTCTCATGTTTTTGTGACTATGGTCACTCACTGATGTCTCCAGTTCTCATGGTTTTATGGACTATGGTCACTCAATGATGTCTCCAGTTCTCATGTTTTTGTGACTATGGTCACTCACTGATGTCTCCAGTTCTCATGGTTTTATGGACTATGGTCACTCAATGATGTCTCCAGTTCTCATGTCTTTGTGACTATGGTCACTCAATGATGTCTCCAGTTCTCATGTTTTTGTGACTAGGGTCACTCAATGATGTCTCCAGTTCTCATGGTTTTATGGACTATGGTCACTCTATGATGTCTCCAGTTCTCATGTTTTTGTGACTATGGTCACTCAATGATGTCTCCAGTTCTCATATCGTTGTGACTGTGGTCACTCAATGATGTCTCCAGTTCTCATGTCTTTGTGACTATGGTCACTCAATGATATCTCCAGTTCTCATGTTTTTGTGACTATGGTCTCTCAATGATGTCTCCAGTTCTCATGTCTTTGTGACTGTGGTCACTCAATGATGTCTCCAGTTCTCATATCTTTGTGACTATGGTCACTCAATGATGTCTCCAATTCTCATGTCTTTGTGACTGTGGTCACTCAATGAAGTCTCCAGTTCTCATGTTTTTGTGACTGTGGTCATTCAATGATGTCTCCAGTTCTCATGTTTTTGTGACAATGGTCACTCAATGATGTCTCTAGTTCTCATGTCTTTGTGACTATGGTCACTCAATGATGTCTCCAGTTCTCATGTTTTTATGACTATGGTCACTCAATGATGTCTCCAGTTCTCATATTTTTATGGACTATGGTAACTCAATGATGTCTCCAGTTCTCATGTTTTTATGGACTATGGTAACTCAATGATGTCTCCAGTTCTCATGTTTTTATGGACTATGGTAACTCAATGATGTCTCCAGTTCTCATGTTTTTATGGACTGTGGTCACTCAATGATTTCTCCAGTTCTCATGTTTTTGTGACTATGGTCACTCAATGATGTCTCCAGTTCTCATGTTTTTATGGACTATGGTAACTCAATGATGTCTCCAGTTCTCATGTTTTTATGGACTGTGGTCACTCAATGATGTCTCCAGTTCTCATGTCTTTGTGACTATGGTCACTCAATGATGTCTCCAGTTCTCATGTCTTTGTGACTATGGTCACTCAATGATGTCTCCAGTTCTCATGTTTTTGTGACTATGGTGACTCAATGATGTCTCCAGTTCTCATGGTTTTATGGACTATGGTCACTCAATGATGTCTCCAGTTCTCATGTTTTTGTGACTAGGGTCACTCAATGATGTCTCCAGTTCTCATGGTTTTATGGACTATGGTCACTCTATGATGTCTCCAGTTCTCATGTTTTTGTGACTATGGTCACTCAATGATGTCTCCAGTTCTCATATCGTTGTGACTGTCGTCACTCAATGATGTCTCCAGTTCTCATGTCTTTGTGACTATGGTCACTCAATGATATCTCCAGTTCTCATGTTTTTGTGACTATGGTCACTCAATGATGTCTCCACTTCTCATGTCTTTGTGACTGTGGTCACTCTATGATGTCTCCAGTTCTCATGTTTTTGTGACTATGGTCACTCAATGATGTCTCCAGTTCTCATATCGTTGTGACTGTGGTCATTCAATGATGTCTCCAGTTCTCATGTTTTTGTTGACAATGGTCACTCAATGATGTCTCTAGTTCTCATGTCTTTGTGACTATGGTCACTCAATGATGTCTCCAGTTCTCATGTTTTTGTGACTATGGTCACTCAATGATGTCTCCATTTCTCATGTTTTTATGGACTATGGTAACTCAATGATGTCTCCAGTTCTCATGTTTTTATGGACTGTGGTCACTCAATGATGTCTCCAGTTCTCATGTCTTTGTGACTATGGTCACTCAATGATGTCTCCAGTTCTCATGTTTTTGTGACTATGGTCACTCAATGATGTCTCCAGTTCTCATGGTTTTGTGGCTATGGTCTCTCAATGATGTCTCCAGTTCTCATGTCGTTGTGACTGTGGTCAGTCAATGATGTCTCCAGTTCTCATGTTTTTGTGACTATGGTCACTCAATGATGTCTCCAGTTCTCATGTCTTTGTGACTATGGTCACTCAATGATATCTCCAGTTCTCATGTTTTTGTGACTATGGTCACTCAATGATGTCTCCAGTTCTCATGTCTTTGTGACTATGGTCACTCAATGATGTGTCCGGTTCTCATGTTTTTGTGACTATGTTCACTCAATCATGTCTCCAGTTCTCATGTCATTGTGACTGTGGTCACTCAATGATGTCTCCAGTTCTCATGTCTTTGTGACTATGGTCACTCAATGATGTCTCCAGTTCTCATGTTTTTGTGACTATGGTCACTCAATGATATCTCCAGTTAACATGTCTTTGTGACTGTGGTCACTCAATGATGTCTCCAGTTCTCATGTTTTTGTGACTGTGGTCATTCAATGATGTCTCCAGTTCTCATGTTTTTGTGACTATGGTGACTCAATGATGTCTCCAGTTCTCATGTCTTTGTGACTATGGTCACTCAATGATGTCTCCAGTTCTCATGTCTTTGTGACTATGGTCACTCAATGATGTCTCCAGTTCTCATGTTTTTGTGACTATGGTCACTCAATGATGTCTCCAGTTCTCATGTCTTTGTGACTATGGTCACTCAATGATGTCTCCAGTTCTCATGTTTTTATGGACTATGGTAACTCAATGATGTCTCCAGTTCTCATGTTTTTATGGACTGTGGTCACTCAATGATGTCTCCAGTTCTCATGTCTTTGTGACTATGGTCACTCAATGATGCCTCCAGTTCTCATGTTTTTGTGACTATGGTCACTCAATGATGTCTCCATTTCTCATGTCTTTGTGACTATGGTCACTCTATGATGTCTCCAGTTCTCATGTTTTTGTGACTATGGTCACTCAATGATGTCTCCAGTTCTCATGTCTTTGTGACTATGGTCACTCAATGATGTCTCCAGTTCTCATGTCTTTGTGACTATGGTCACTCAATGATGTCTCCAGTTCTCATGTCTTTGTGACTATGGTCACTCAATGATGTCTCCAGTTCTCATGTTTTTGTGACTATGGTCACTCAATGATGTCTCCAGTTCTCATGTCTTTGTGTCTATGGTCACTCACTGATGTCTCCAGTTCTCATGGTTTTATGGACTATGGTCACTCAATGATGTCTCCAGTTCTCATGTCTTTGTGACTATGGTCACTCAATGATGTCTCCAGTTCTCATGTTTTTGTGACTATGGTGACTCAATGATGTCACCAGTACTCATGGTTTTATGGACTATGGTCACTCAATGATGTCTCCAGTTCTCATGTTTTTGTGACTAGGGTCACTCAATGATGTCTCCAGTTCTCATGGTTTTATGGACTATGGTCACTCTATGATGTCTCCAGTTCTCATGTTTTTGTGACTATGGTCACTCAATGATGTCTCCAGTTCTCATATCGTTGTGACTGTGGTCACTCAATGATGTCTCCAGTTCTCATGTTTTTGTGACTATGGTCACTCAATGATGTCTCCAGTTCTCATGTTTTTGTGACTATGGTCACTCAATGATGTCTCCAGTTCTCATGTCTTTGTGACTATGGTCACTCAATGATATCTCCAGTTCTCATGTTTTTGTGACTATGGTCACTCAATGATGTCTCCAGTTCTCATGTCTTTGTGACTGTGGTCACTCAATGATGTCTCCAGTTCTCATGTTTTTGTGACTATGGTCACTCAATGATGTCTCCAGTTCTCATGTCTTTGTGACTATGGTCACTCAATGATATCTCCAGTTCTCATGTTTTTGTGACTATGGTCACTCAATGATGTCTCCAGTTCTCATGTCTTTGTGACTGTGGTCACTCAATGATGTCTCCAGTTCTCATGTCTTTGTGACTGTGGTCACTCAATGAAGTCTCCAGTTCTCATGTTTTTGTGACTGTGGTCATTCAATGATGTCTCCAGTTCTCATGTTTTTGTGACAATGGTCACTCAATGATGTCTCTAGTTCTCATGTCTTTGTGACTATGGTCACTCAATGATGTCTCCAGTTCTCATGTTTTTGTGACTATGGTCACTCAATGATGTCTCCAGTTCTCATGTTTTTATGGACTGTGGTCACTCAATGATTTCTCCAGTTCTCATGTTTTTGTGACTATGGTCACTCAATGATGTCTCCAGTTCTCATGTTTTTATGGACTATGGTAACTCAATGATGTCTCCAGTTCTCATGTTTTTATGGACTGTGGTCACTCAATGATGTCTCCAGTTCTCATGTCTTTGTGACTATGGTCACTCAATGATGTCTCCAGTTCTTATGTTTTTATGGACTATGGTAACTCAATGATGTCTCCAGTTCTCATGTTTTTATGGACTGTGGTCACTCAATGATTTCTCCAGTTCTCATGTTTTTGTGACTATGGTCACTCAATGATGTCTCCAGTTCTCATGTTTTTATGGACTATGGTAACTCAATGATGTCTCCAGTTCTCATGTTTTTATGGACTGTGGTCACTCAATGATGTCTCCAGTTCTCATGTCTTTGTGACTATGGTCACTCAATGATGTCTCCAGTTCTCATGTCTTTGTGACTATGGTCACTCAATGATGTCTCCAGTTCTCATGTTTTTGTGACTATGGTGACTCAATGATGTCTCCAGTTCTCATGGTTTTATGGACTATGGTCACTCAATGATGTCTCCAGTTCTCATGTTTTTGTGACTAGGGTCACTCAATGATGTCTCCAGTTCTCATGGTTTTATGGACTATGGTCACTCTATGATGTCTCCAGTTCTCATGTTTTTGTGACTATGGTCACTCAATGATGTCTCCTGTTCTCATATCGTTGTGACTGTGGTCACTCAATGATGTCTCCAGTTCTCATGTCTTTGTGACTATGGTCACTCAATGATATCTCCAGTTCTCATGTTTTTGTGACTATGGTCACTCAATGATGTCTCCAGTTCTCATGTCTTTGTGACTGTGGTCACTCTATGATGTCTCCAGTTCTCATGTTTTTGTGACTATGGTCACTCAATGATGTCTCCAGTTCTCATATCGTTGTGACTGTGGTCATTCAATGATGTCTCCAGTTCTCATGTTTTTGTTGACAATGGTCACTCAATGATGTCTCTAGTTCTCATGTCTTTGTGACTATGGTCACTCAATGATGTCTCCAGTTCTCATGTTTTTGTGACTATGGTCACTCAATGATGTCTCCAGTTCTCATGTTTTTATGGACTATGGTAACTCAATGATGTCTCCAGTTCTCATGTTTTTATGGACTGTGGTCACTCAATGATGTCTCCAGTTCTCATGTCTTTGTGACTATGGTCACTCAATAACGTCTCCAGTTCTCATGTTTTTGTGACTATGGTCACTCAATGATGTCTCCAGTTCTCATGGTTTTGTGGCTATGGTCTCTCAATTATGTCTCCAGTTCTCATGTCGTTGTGACTGTGGTCAGTCAATGATGTCTCCAGTTCTCATGTTTTTTGTGACTATGGTCACTCAATGATGTCTCCAGTTCTCATATCTTTGTGACTATGGTCACTCAATGATATCTCCAGTTCTCATGTTTTTGTGACTATGGTCACTCAATGATGTCTCCAGTTCTCATGGTTTTGTGACTATGGTCACTCAATGATGTCTCCAGTTCTCATGTTTTTGTGACTATGGTCACTCAATGATGTGTCCAGTTCTCATGTCTTTGTGACTATGGTCACTCAATGATATCTCCAGTTCTCATGTTTTTGTGACTATGGTCACTCAATGATGTCTCCAGTTCTCATGTCTTTGTGACTATGGTCACTCAATGATGTGTCCGGTTCTCATGTTTTTGTGACTATGTTCACTCAATCATGTCTCCAGTTCTCATGTCATTGTGACTGTGGTCACTCAATGATGTCTCCAGTTCTCATGTCTTTGTGACTATGGTCACTCAATGATGTCTCCAGTTCTCATGTTTTTGTGACTATGGTCACTCAATGATGTCTCCAGTTAACATGTCTTTGTGACTGTGGTCACTCAATGATGTCTCCAGTTCTCATGTTTTTGTGACTGTGGTCATTCAATGATGTCTCCAGTTCTCATGTTTTTGTGACTATGGTGACTCAATGATGTCTCCAGTTCTCATGTCTTTGTGACTATGGTCACTCAATGATGTCTCCAGTTCTCATGTCTTTGTGACTATGGTCACTCAATGATGTCTCCAGTTCTCATGTTTTTGTGACTATGGTCACTCAATGATGTCTCCAGTTCTCATGTCTTTGTGACTATGGTCACTCAATGATGTCTCCAGTTCTCATGTTTTTATGGACTATGGTAACTCAATGATGTCTCCAGTTCTCATGTTTTTATGGACTGTGGTCACTCAATGATGTCTCCAGTTCTCATGTCTTTGTGACTATGGTCACTCAATGATGCCTCCAGTTCTCATGTTTTTGTGACTATGGTCACTCAATGATGTCTCCATTTCTCATGTCTTTGTGACTATGGTCACTCTATGATGTCTCCAGTTCTCATGTTTTTGTGACTATGGTCACTCAATGATGTCTCCAGTTCTCATGTCTTTGTGACTATGGTCACTCAATGATGTCTCCAGTTCTCATGTCTTTGTGACTATGGTCACTCAATGATGTCTCCAGTTCTCATGTCTTTGTGACTATGGTCACTCAATGATGTCTCCAGTTCTCATGTTTTTGTGACTATGGTAACTCAATGATGTCTCCAGTTCTCATGTTTTTATGGACTGTGGTCACTCAATGATGTCTCCAGTTCTCATGTCTTTGTGACTATGGTCACTCAATGATGTCTCCAGTTCTCATGTCTTTGTGACTATGGTCACTCAATGATGTCTCCAGTTCTCATGTTTTTGTGACTATGGTGACTCAATGATGTCTCCAGTTCTCATGGTTTATGGACTATGGTCACTCAATGATGTCTCCAGTTCTCATGTTTTTGTGACTAGGGTCACTCAATGATGTCTCCAGTTCTCATGGTTTTATGGACTATGGTCACTCTATGATGTCTCCAGTTCTCATGTTTTTGTGACTATGGTCACTCAATGATGTCTCCAGTTCTCATATCGTTGTGACTGTGGTCACTCAATGATGTCTCCAGTTCTCATGTCTTTGTGACTATGGTCACTCAATGATATCTCCAGTTCTCATGTTTTTGTGACTATGGTCACTCAATGATGTCTCCAGTTCTCATGTCTTTGTGACTGTGGTCACTCTATGATGTCTCCAGTTCTCATGTTTTTGTGACTATGGTCACTCAATGATGTCTCCAGTTCTCATATCGTTGTGACTGTGGTCATTCAATGATGTCTCCAGTTCTCATGTTTTTGTTGACAATGGTCACTCAATGATGTCTCTAGTTCTCATGTCTTTGTGACTATGGTCACTCAATGATGTCTCCAGTTCTCATGTTTTTGTGACTATGGTCACTCAATGATGTCTCCAGTTCTCATGTTTTTATGGACTATGGTAACTCAATGATGTCTCCAGTTCTCATGTTTTTATGGACTGTGGTCACTCAATGATGTCTCCAGTTCTCATGTCTTTGTGACTATGGTCACTCAATGATGTCTCCAGTTCTCATGTTTTTGTGACTATGGTCACTCAATGATGTCTCCAGTTCTCATGGTTTTGTGGCTATGGTCTCTCAATTATGTCTCCAGTTCTCATGTCGTTGTGACTGTGGTCAGTCAATGATGTCTCCAGTTCTCATGTTTTTTGTGACTATGGTCACTCAATGATGTCTCCAGTTCTCATGTCTTTGTGACTATGGTCACTCAATGATATCTCCAGTTCTCATGTTTTTGTGACTATGGTCACTCAATGATGTCTCCAGTTAACATGTCTTTGTGACTGTGGTCACTCAATGATGTCTCCAGTTCTCATGTTTTTGTGACTGTGGTCATTCAATGATGTCTCCAGTTCTCATGTTTTTGTGACTATGGTGACTCAATGATGTCTCCAGTTCTCATGTCTTTGTGACTATGGTCACTCAATGATGTCTCCAGTTCTCATGTCTTTGTGACTATGGTCACTCAATGATGTCTCCAGTTCTCATGTTTTTGTGACTATGGTCACTCAATGATGTCTCCAGTTCTCATGTCTTTGTGACTATGGTCACTCAATGATGTCTCCAGTTCTCATGTTTTTATGGACTATGGTAACTCAATGATGTCTCCAGTTCTCATGTTTTTATGGACTGTGGTCACTCAATGATGTCTCCAGTTCTCATGTCTTTGTGACTATGGTCACTCAATGATGCCTCCAGTTCTCATGTTTTTGTGACTATGGTCACTCAATGATGTCTCCATTTCTCATGTCTTTGTGACTATGGTCACTCTATGATGTCTCCAGTTCTCATGTTTTTGTGACTATGGTCACTCAATGATGTCTCCAGTTCTCATGTCTTTGTGACTATGGTCACTCAATGATGTCTCCAGTTCTCATGTCTTTGTGACTATGGTCACTCAATGATGTCTCCAGTTCTCATGTCTTTGTGACTATGGTCACTCAATGATGTCTCCAGTTCTCATGTTTTTGTGACTATGGCAACTCAATGATGTCTCCAGTTCTCATGTTTTTATGGACTGTGGTCACTCAATGATGTCTCCAGTTCTCATGTCTTTGTGACTATGGTCACTCAATGATGTCTCCAGTTCTCATGTCTTTGTGACTATGGTCACTCAATGATGTCTCCAGTTCTCATGTTTTTGTGACTATGGTGACTCAATGATGTCTCCAATTCTCATGGTTTATGGACTATGGTCACTCAATGATGTCTCCAGTTCTCATGTTTTTGTGACTAGGGTCACTCAATGATGTCTCCAGTTCTCATGGTTTTATGGACTATGGTCACTCTATGATGTCTCCAGTTCTCATGTTTTTGTGACTATGGTCACTCAATGATGTCTCCAGTTCTCATATCGTTGTGACTGTGGTCACTCAATGATGTCTCCAGTTCTCATGTCTTTGTGACTATGGTCACTCAATGATGTGTCCAGTTCTCATGTCTTTGTGACTATGGTCACTCAATGATATCTCCAGTTCTCATGTTTTTGTGACTATGGTCACTCAATGATGTCTCCAGTTCTCATGTCTTTGTGACTATGGTCACTCAATGATGTGTCCGGTTCTCATGTTTTTGTGACTATGTTCACTCAATCATGTCTCCAGTTCTCATGTCATTGTGACTGTGGTCACTCAATGATGTCTCCAGTTCTCATGTCTTTGTGACTATGGTCACTCAATGATGTCTCCAGTTCTCATGTTTTTGTGACTATGGTCACTCAATGATGTCTCCAGTTAACATGTCTTTGTGACTGTGGTCACTCAATGATGTCTCCAGTTCTCATGTTTTTGTGACTGTGGTCATTCAATGATGTCTCCAGTTCTCATGTTTTTGTGACTATGGTGACTCAATGATGTCTCCAGTTCTCATGTCTTTGTGACTATGGTCACTCAATGATGTCTCCAGTTCTCATGTCTTTGTGACTATGGTCACTCAATGATGTCTCCAGTTCTCATGTTTTTGTGACTATGGTCACTCAATGATGTCTCCAGTTCTCATGTCTTTGTGACTATGGTCACTCAATGATGTCTCCAGTTCTCATGTTTTTATGGACTATGGTAACTCAATGATGTCTCCAGTTCTCATGTTTTTATGGACTGTGGTCACTCAATGATGTCTCCAGTTCTCATGTCTTTGTGACTATGGTCACTCAATGATGCCTCCAGTTCTCATGTTTTTGTGACTATGGTCACTCAATGATGTCTCCATTTCTCATGTCTTTGTGACTATGGTCACTCTATGATGTCTCCAGTTCTCATGTTTTTGTGACTATGGTCACTCAATGATGTCTCCAGTTCTCATGTCTTTGTGACTATGGTCACTCAATGATGTCTCCAGTTCTCATGTCTTTGTGACTATGGTCACTCAATGATGTCTCCAGTTCTCATGTCTTTGTGACTATGGTCACTCAATGATGTCTCCAGTTCTCATGTTTTTGTGACTATGGTAACTCAATGATGTCTCCAGTTCTCATGTTTTTATGGACTGTGGTCACTCAATGATGTCTCCAGTTCTCATGTCTTTGTGACTATGGTCACTCAATGATGTCTCCAGTTCTCATGTCTTTGTGACTATGGTCACTCAATGATGTCTCCAGTTCTCATGTTTTTGTGACTATGGTGACTCAATGATGTCTCCAGTTCTCATGGTTTATGGACTATGGTCACTCAATGATGTCTCCAGTTCTCATGTTTTTGTGACTAGGGTCACTCAATGATGTCTCCAGTTCTCATGGTTTTATGGACTATGGTCACTCTATGATGTCTCCAGTTCTCATGTTTTTGTGACTATGGTCACTCAATGATGTCTCCAGTTCTCATATCGTTGTGACTGTGGTCACTCAATGATGTCTCCAGTTCTCATGTCTTTGTGACTATGGTCACTCAATGATATCTCCAGTTCTCATGTTTTTGTGACTATGGTCACTCAATGATGTCTCCAGTTCTCATGTCTTTGTGACTGTGGTCACTCTATGATGTCTCCAGTTCTCATGTTTTTGTGACTATGGTCACTCAATGATGTCTCCAGTTCTCATATCGTTGTGACTGTGGTCATTCAATGATGTCTCCAGTTCTCATGTTTTTGTTGACAATGGTCACTCAATGATGTCTCTAGTTCTCATGTCTTTGTGACTATGGTCACTCAATGATGTCTCCAGTTCTCATGTTTTTGTGACTATGGTCACTCAATGATGTCTCCAGTTCTCATGTTTTTATGGACTATGGTAACTCAATGATGTCTCCAGTTCTCATGTTTTTATGGACTGTGGTCACTCAATGATGTCTCCAGTTCTCATGTCTTTGTGACTATGGTCACTCAATGATGTCTCCAGTTCTCATGTTTTTGTGACTATGGTCACTCAATGATGTCTCCAGTTCTCATGGTTTTGTGGCTATGGTCTCTCAATTATGTCTCCAGTTCTCATGTCGTTGTGACTGTGGTCAGTCAATGATGTCTCCAGTTCTCATGTTTTTTGTGACTATGGTCACTCAATGATGTCTCCAGTTCTCATGTCTTTGTGACTATGGTCACTCAATGATATCTCCAGTTCTCATGTTTTTGTGACTATGGTCACTCAATGATGTCTCCAGTTAACATGTCTTTGTGACTGTGGTCACTCAATGATGTCTCCAGTTCTCATGTTTTTGTGACTGTGGTCATTCAATGATGTCTCCAGTTCTCATGTTTTTGTGACTATGGTGACTCAATGATGTCTCCAGTTCTCATGTCTTTGTGACTATGGTCACTCAATGATGTCTCCAGTTCTCATGTCTTTGTGACTATGGTCACTCAATGATGTCTCCAGTTCTCATGTTTTTGTGACTATGGTCACTCAATGATGTCTCCAGTTCTCATGTCTTTGTGACTATGGTCACTCAATGATGTCTCCAGTTCTCATGTTTTTATGGACTATGGTAACTCAATGATGTCTCCAGTTCTCATGTTTTTATGGACTGTGGTCACTCAATGATGTCTCCAGTTCTCATGTCTTTGTGACTATGGTCACTCAATGATGCCTCCAGTTCTCATGTTTTTGTGACTATGGTCACTCAATGATGTCTCCATTTCTCATGTCTTTGTGACTATGGTCACTCTATGATGTCTCCAGTTCTCATGTTTTTGTGACTATGGTCACTCAATGATGTCTCCAGTTCTCATGTCTTTGTGACTATGGTCACTCAATGATGTCTCCAGTTCTCATGTCTTTGTGACTATGGTCACTCAATGATGTCTCCAGTTCTCATGTCTTTGTGACTATGGTCACTCAATGATGTCTCCAGTTCTCATGTTTTTGTGACTATGGCAACTCAATGATGTCTCCAGTTCTCATGTTTTTATGGACTGTGGTCACTCAATGATGTCTCCAGTTCTCATGTCTTTGTGACTATGGTCACTCAATGATGTCTCCAGTTCTCATGTCTTTGTGACTATGGTCACTCAATGATGTCTCCAGTTCTCATGTTTTTGTGACTATGGTGACTCAATGATGTCTCCAATTCTCATGGTTTATGGACTATGGTCACTCAATGATGTCTCCAGTTCTCATGTTTTTGTGACTAGGGTCACTCAATGATGTCTCCAGTTCTCATGGTTTTATGGACTATGGTCACTCTATGATGTCTCCAGTTCTCATGTTTTTGTGACTATGGTCACTCAATGATGTCTCCAGTTCTCATATCGTTGTGACTGTGGTCACTCAATGATGTCTCCAGTTCTCATGTCTTTGTGACTATGGTCACTCAATGATATCTCCAGTTCTCATGTTTTTGTGACTATGGTCACTCAATGATGTCTCCAGTTCTCATGTCTTTGTGACTGTGGTCACTCTATGATGTCTCCAGTTCTCATGTTTTTGTGACTATGGTCACTCAATGATGTCTCCAGTTCTCATATCGTTGTGACTGTGGTCATTCAATGATGTCTCCAGTTCTCATGTTTTTGTTGACAATGGTCACTCAATGATGTCTCTAGTTCTCATGTCTTTGTGACTATGGTCACTCAATGATGTCTCCAGTTCTCATGTTTTTGTGACTATGGTCACTCAATGATGTCTCCAGTTCTCATGTTTTTATGGACTATGGTAACTCAATGATGTCTCCAGTTCTCATGTTTTTATGGACTGTGGTCACTCAATGATGTCTCCAGTTCTCATGTCTTTGTGACTATGGTCACTCAATGATGTCTCCAGTTCTCATGTTTTTGTGACTATGGTCACTCAATGATGTCTCCAGTTCTCATGGTTTTGTGGCTATGGTCTCTCAATTATGTCTCCAGTTCTCATGTCGTTGTGACTGTGGTCAGTCAATGATGTCTCCAGTTCTCATGTTTTTTGTGACTATGGTCACTCAATGATGTCTCCAGTTCTCATGTCTTTGTGACTATGGTCACTCAATGATATCTCCAGTTCTCATGTTTTTGTGACTATGGTCACTCAATGATGTCTCCAGTTCTCATGGTTTTGTGACTATGGTCACTCAATGATGTCTCCAGTTCTCATGTTTTTGTGACTATGGTCACTCAATGATGTGTCCAGTTCTCATGTCTTTGTGACTATGGTCACTCAATGATATCTCCAGTTCTCATGTTTTTGTGACTATGGTCACTCAATGATGTCTCCAGTTCTCATGTCTTTGTGACTATGGTCACTCAATGATGTGTCCGGTTCTCATGTTTTTGTGACTATGTTCACTCAATCATGTCTCCAGTTCTCATGTCATTGTGACTGTGGTCACTCAATGATGTCTCCAGTTCTCATGTCTTTGTGACTATGGTCACTCAATGATGTCTCCAGTTCTCATGTTTTTGTGACTATGGTCACTCAATGATGTATCCAGTTAACATGTCTTTGTGACTGTGGTCACTCAATGATGTCTCCAGTTCTCATGTTTTTGTGACTGTGGTCATTCAATGATGTCTCCAGTTCTCATGTTTTTGTGACTATGGTGACTCAATGATGTCTCCAGTTCTCATGTCTTTGTGACTATGGTCACTCAATGATGTCTCCAGTTCTCATGTCTTTGTGACTATGGTCACTCAATGATGTCTCCAGTTCTCATGTTTTTGTGACTATGGTCACTCAATGATGTCTCCAGTTCTCATGTCTTTGTGACTATGGTCACTCAATGATGTCTCCAGTTCTCATGTTTTTATGGACTATGGTAACTCAATGATGTCTCCAGTTCTCATGTTTTTATGGACTGTGGTCACTCAATGATGTCTCCAGTTCTCATGTCTTTGTGACTATGGTCACTCAATGATGCCTCCAGTTCTCATGTTTTTGTGACTATGGTCACTCAATGATGTCTCCATTTCTCATGTCTTTGTGACTATGGTCACTCTATGATGTCTCCAGTTCTCATGTTTTTGTGACTATGGTCACTCAATGATGTCTCCAGTTCTCATGTCTTTGTGACTATGGTCACTCAATGATGTCTCCAGTTCTCATGTCTTTGTGACTATGGTCACTCAATGATGTCTCCAGTTCTCATGTCTTTGTGACTATGGTCACTCAATGATGTCTCCAGTTCTCATGTTTTTGTGACTATGGTCACTCAATGATGTCTCCAGTTCTCATGTTTTTGTGACTATGGTCACTCAATGATGTCTCCAGTTATCATGTATTTGTGTCTATGGTCACTCACTGATGTCTCCAGTTCTCATGGTTTTATGGACTATGGTCACTCAATGATGTCTCCAGTTCTCATGTCTCTGTGACTATGGTCACTCAATGATGTCTCCAGTTCTCATGTTTTTGTGACTATGGTGACTCAATGATGTCTCCAGTTCTCATGGTTTTATGGACTATGGTCACTCAATGATGTCTCCAGTTCTCATGTTTTTGTGACTAGGGTCACTCAATGATGTCTCCAGTTCTCATGGTTTTATGGACTATGGTCACTCTATGATGTCTCCAGTTCTCATGTTTTTGTGACTATGGTCACTCAATGATGTCTCCAGTTCTCATATCGTTATGACTGTGGTCACTCAATGATGTCTCCAGTTCTCATGTTTTTGTGACTATGGTCACTCAATGATGTCTCCAGTTCTCATGTTTTTGTGACTATGATCACTCAATGATGTCTCCAGTTCTCATGTCTTTGTGACTATGGTCACTCAATGATATCTCCAGTTCTCATGTTTTTGTGACTATGGTCACTCAATGATGTCTCCAGTTCTCATGTCTTTGTGACTATGGTCACTCAATGATGTCTCCAGTTCTCATGTTTTTGTGACTATGGTCACTCAATGATGTCTCCAGTTCTCATGTCTTTGTGACTATGGTCACTCAATGATGTCTCCAGTTCTCATGTTTTTATGGACTATGGTCACTCTATGATGTCTCTAGTTCTCATGTCTTTGTGACTATGGTCACTCAATGATGTCTCCAGTTCTCATGTTTTTGTGACTATGGTCACTCAATGATGTCTCCAGTTCTCATGTTTTTATGGACTATGGTAACTCAATGATGTCTCCAGTTCTCATGTTTTTATGGACTGTGGTCACTCAATGATGTCTCCAGTTCTCATGTCTTTGTGACTATGGTCACTCAATGATGTCTCCAGTTCTCATGTTTTTGTGACTATGGTCACTCAATGATGTCTCCAGTTCTCATGGTTTTGTGGCTATGGTCTCTCAATTATGTCTCCAGTTCTCATGTCGTTGTGACTGTGGTCAGTCAATGATGTCTCCAGTTCTCATGTTTTTTGTGACTATGGTCACTCAATGATGTCTCCAGTTCTCATGTCTTTGTGACTATGGTCACTCAATGATATCTCCAGTTCTCATGTTTTTGTGACTATGGTCACTCAATGATGTCTCCAGTTCTCATGGTTTTGTGACTATGGTCACTCAATGATGTCTCCAGTTCTCATGTTTTTGTGACTATGGTCACTCAATGATGTGTCCAGTTCTCATGTCTTTGTGACTATGGTCACTCAATGATATCTCCAGTTCTCATGTTTTTGTGACTATGGTCACTCAATGATGTCTCCAGTTCTCATGTCTTTGTGACTATGGTCACTCAATGATGTGTCCGGTTCTCATGTTTTTGTGACTATGTTCACTCAATCATGTCTCCAGTTCTCATGTCATTGTGACTGTGGTCACTCAATGATGTCTCCAGTTCTCATGTCTTTGTGACTATGGTCACTCAATGATGTCTCCAGTTCTCATGTTTTTGTGACTATGGTCACTCAATGATGTATCCAGTTAACATGTCTTTGTGACTGTGGTCACTCAATGATGTCTCCAGTTCTCATGTTTTTGTGACTGTGGTCATTCAATGATGTCTCCAGTTCTCATGTTTTTGTGACTATGGTGACTCAATGATGTCTCCAGTTCTCATGTCTTTGTGACTATGGTCACTCAATGATGTCTCCAGTTCTCATGTCTTTGTGACTATGGTCACTCAATGATGTCTCCAGTTCTCATGTTTTTGTGACTATGGTCACTCAATGATGTCTCCAGTTCTCATGTCTTTGTGACTATGGTCACTCAATGATGTCTCCAGTTCTCATGTCTTTGTGACTATGGTCACTCAATGATGTCTCCAGTTCTCATGTCTTTGTGACTATGGTCACTCAATGATGTCTCCAGTTCTCATGTTTTTGTGACTATGGCAACTCAATGATGTCTCCAGTTCTCATGTTTTTATGGACTGTGGTCACTCAATGATGTCTCCAGTTCTCATGTCTTTGTGACTATGGTCACTCAATGATGTCTCCAGTTCTCATGTCTTTGTGACTATGGTCACTCAATGATGTCTCCAGTTCTCATGTTTTTGTGACTATGGTCACTCAATGATGTCTCCAGTTCTCATGTCTTTGTGACTATGGTCACTCAATGATGTCTCCAGTTCTCATGTCTTTGTGACTATGGTCACTCAATGATGTCTCCAGTTCTCATGTCTTTGTGACTATGGTCACTCAATGATGTCTCCAGTTCTCATGTTTTTGTGACTATGGCAACTCAATGATGTCTCCAGTTCTCATGTTTTTATGGACTGTGGTCACTCAATGATGTCTCCAGTTCTCATGTCTTTGTGACTATGGTCACTCAATGATGTCTCCAGTTCTCATGTCTTTGTGACTATGGTCACTCAATGATGTCTCCAGTTCTCATGTTTTTGTGACTATGGTGACTCAATGATGTCTCCAATTCTCATGGTTTATGGACTATGGTCACTCAATGATGTCTCCAGTTCTCATGTTTTTGTGACTAGGGTCACTCAATGATGTCTCCAGTTCTCATGGTTTTATGGACTATGGTCACTCTATGATGTCTCCAGTTCTCATGTTTTTGTGACTATGGTCACTCAATGATGTCTCCAGTTCTCATATCGTTGTGACTGTGGTCACTCAATGATGTCTCCAGTTCTCATGTCTTTGTGACTATGGTCACTCAATGATATCTCCAGTTCTCATGTTTTTGTGACTATGGTCACTCAATGATGTCTCCAGTTCTCATGTCTTTGTGACTGTGGTCACTCTATGATGTCTCCAGTTCTCATGTTTTTGTGACTATGGTCACTCAATGATGTCTCCAGTTCTCATATCGTTGTGACTGTGGTCATTCAATGATGTCTCCAGTTCTCATGTTTTTGTTGACAATGGTCACTCAATGATGTCTCTAGTTCTCATGTCTTTGTGACTATGGTCACTCAATGATGTCTCCAGTTCTCATGTTTTTGTGACTATGGTCACTCAATGATGTCTCCAGTTCTCATGTTTTTATGGACTATGGTAACTCAATGATGTCTCCAGTTCTCATGTTTTTATGGACTGTGGTCACTCAATGATGTCTCCAGTTCTCATGTCTTTGTGACTATGGTCACTCAATGATGTCTCCAGTTCTCATGTTTTTGTGACTATGGTCACTCAATGATGTCTCCAGTTCTCATGGTTTTGTGGCTATGGTCTCTCAATTATGTCTCCAGTTCTCATGTCGTTGTGACTGTGGTCAGTCAATGATGTCTCCAGTTCTCATGTTTTTTGTGACTATGGTCACTCAATGATGTCTCCAGTTCTCATGTCTTTGTGACTATGGTCACTCAATGATATCTCCAGTTCTCATGTTTTTGTGACTATGGTCACTCAATGATGTCTCCAGTTCTCATGGTTTTGTGACTATGGTCACTCAATGATGTCTCCAGTTCTCATGTTTTTGTGACTATGGTCACTCAATGATGTGTCCAGTTCTCATGTCTTTGTGACTATGGTCACTCAATGATATCTCCAGTTCTCATGTTTTTGTGACTATGGTCACTCAATGATGTCTCCAGTTCTCATGTCTTTGTGACTATGGTCACTCAATGATGTGTCCGGTTCTCATGTTTTTGTGACTATGTTCACTCAATCATGTCTCCAGTTCTCATGTCATTGTGACTGTGGTCACTCAATGATGTCTCCAGTTCTCATGTCTTTGTGACTATGGTCACTCAATGATGTCTCCAGTTCTCATGTTTTTGTGACTATGGTCACTCAATGATGTATCCAGTTAACATGTCTTTGTGACTGTGGTCACTCAATGATGTCTCCAGTTCTCATGTTTTTGTGACTGTGGTCATTCAATGATGTCTCCAGTTCTCATGTTTTTGTGACTATGGTGACTCAATGATGTCTCCAGTTCTCATGTCTTTGTGACTATGGTCACTCAATGATGTCTCCAGTTCTCATGTCTTTGTGACTATGGTCACTCAATGATGTCTCCAGTTCTCATGTTTTTGTGACTATGGTCACTCAATGATGTCTCCAGTTCTCATGTCTTTGTGACTATGGTCACTCAATGATGTCTCCAGTTCTCATGTTTTTATGGACTATGGTAACTCAATGATGTCTCCAGTTCTCATGTTTTTATGGACTGTGGTCACTCAATGATGTCTCCAGTTCTCATGTCTTTGTGACTATGGTCACTCAATGATGCCTCCAGTTCTCATGTTTTTGTGACTATGGTCACTCAATGATGTCTCCATTTCTCATGTCTTTGTGACTATGGTCACTCTATGATGTCTCCAGTTCTCATGTTTTTGTGACTATGGTCACTCAATGATGTCTCCAGTTCTCATGTCTTTGTGACTATGGTCACTCAATGATGTCTCCAGTTCTCATGTCTTTGTGACTATGGTCACTCAATGATGTCTCCAGTTCTCATGTCTTTGTGACTATGGTCACTCAATGATGTCTCCAGTTCTCATGTTTTTGTGACTATGGTCACTCAATGATGTCTCCAGTTCTCATGTTTTTGTGACTATGGTCACTCAATGATGTCTCCAGTTATCATGTATTTGTGTCTATGGTCACTCACTGATGTCTCCAGTTCTCATGGTTTTATGGACTATGGTCACTCAATGATGTCTCCAGTTCTCATGTCTCTGTGACTATGGTCACTCAATGATGTCTCCAGTTCTCATGTTTTTGTGACTATGGTGACTCAATGATGTCTCCAGTTCTCATGGTTTTATGGACTATGGTCACTCAATGATGTCTCCAGTTCTCATGTTTTTGTGACTAGGGTCACTCAATGATGTCTCCAGTTCTCATGGTTTTATGGACTATGGTCACTCTATGATGTCTCCAGTTCTCATGTTTTTGTGACTATGGTCACTCAATGATGTCTCCAGTTCTCATATCGTTATGACTGTGGTCACTCAATGATGTCTCCAGTTCTCATGTTTTTGTGACTATGGTCACTCAATGATGTCTCCAGTTCTCATGTTTTTGTGACTATGATCACTCAATGATGTCTCCAGTTCTCATGTCTTTGTGACTATGGTCACTCAATGATATCTCCAGTTCTCATGTTTTTGTGACTATGGTCACTCAATGATGTCTCCAGTTCTCATGTCTTTGTGACTATGGTCACTCAATGATGTCTCCAGTTCTCATGTTTTTGTGACTATGGTCACTCAATGATGTCTCCAGTTCTCATGTCTTTGTGACTATGGTCACTCAATGATGTCTCCAGTTCTCATGTTTTTATGGACTATGGTCACTCTATGATGTCTCTAGTTCTCATGTCTTTGTGACTATGGTCACTCAATGATGTCTCCAGTTCTCATGTTTTTGTGACTATGGTCACTCAATGATGTCTCCAGTTCTCATGTTTTTATGGACTATGGTAACTCAATGATGTCTCCAGTTCTCATGTTTTTATGGACTGTGGTCACTCAATGATGTCTCCAGTTCTCATGTCTTTGTGACTATGGTCACTCAATGATGTCTCCAGTTCTCATGTTTTTGTGACTATGGTCACTCAATGATGTCTCCAGTTCTCATGGTTTTGTGGCTATGGTCTCTCAATTATGTCTCCAGTTCTCATGTCGTTGTGACTGTGGTCAGTCAATGATGTCTCCAGTTCTCATGTTTTTTGTGACTATGGTCACTCAATGATGTCTCCAGTTCTCATGTCTTTGTGACTATGGTCACTCAATGATATCTCCAGTTCTCATGTTTTTGTGACTATGGTCACTCAATGATGTCTCCAGTTCTCATGGTTTTGTGACTATGGTCACTCAATGATGTCTCCAGTTCTCATGTTTTTGTGACTATGGTCACTCAATGATGTGTCCAGTTCTCATGTCTTTGTGACTATGGTCACTCAATGATATCTCCAGTTCTCATGTTTTTGTGACTATGGTCACTCAATGATGTCTCCAGTTCTCATGTCTTTGTGACTATGGTCACTCAATGATGTGTCCGGTTCTCATGTTTTTGTGACTATGTTCACTCAATCATGTCTCCAGTTCTCATGTCATTGTGACTGTGGTCACTCAATGATGTCTCCAGTTCTCATGTCTTTGTGACTATGGTCACTCAATGATGTCTCCAGTTCTCATGTTTTTGTGACTATGGTCACTCAATGATGTATCCAGTTAACATGTCTTTGTGACTGTGGTCACTCAATGATGTCTCCAGTTCTCATGTTTTTGTGACTGTGGTCATTCAATGATGTCTCCAGTTCTCATGTTTTTGTGACTATGGTGACTCAATGATGTCTCCAGTTCTCATGTCTTTGTGACTATGGTCACTCAATGATGTCTCCAGTTCTCATGTCTTTGTGACTATGGTCACTCAATGATGTCTCCAGTTCTCATGTTTTTGTGACTATGGTCACTCAATGATGTCTCCAGTTCTCATGTCTTTGTGACTATGGTCACTCAATGATGTCTCCAGTTCTCATGTTTTTATGGACTATGGTAACTCAATGATGTCTCCAGTTCTCATGTTTTTATGGACTGTGGTCACTCAATGATGTCTCCAGTTCTCATGTCTTTGTGACTATGGTCACTCAATGATGCCTCCAGTTCTCATGTTTTTGTGACTATGGTCACTCAATGATGTCTCCATTTCTCATGTCTTTGTGACTATGGTCACTCTATGATGTCTCCAGTTCTCATGTTTTTGTGACTATGGTCACTCAATGATGTCTCCAGTTCTCATGTCTTTGTGACTATGGTCACTCAATGATGTCTCCAGTTCTCATGTCTTTGTGACTATGGTCACTCAATGATGTCTCCAGTTCTCATGTCTTTGTGACTATGGTCACTCAATGATGTCTCCAGTTCTCATGTTTTTGTGACTATGGTCACTCAATGATGTCTCCAGTTCTCATGTTTTTGTGACTATGGTCACTCAATGATGTCTCCAGTTATCATGTATTTGTGTCTATGGTCACTCACTGATGTCTCCAGTTCTCATGGTTTTATGGACTATGGTCACTCAATGATGTCTCCAGTTCTCATGTCTCTGTGACTATGGTCACTCAATGATGTCTCCAGTTCTCATGTTTTTGTGACTATGGTGACTCAATGATGTCTCCAGTTCTCATGGTTTTATGGACTATGGTCACTCAATGATGTCTCCAGTTCTCATGTTTTTGTGACTAGGGTCACTCAATGATGTCTCCAGTTCTCATGGTTTTATGGACTATGGTCACTCTATGATGTCTCCAGTTCTCATGTTTTTGTGACTATGGTCACTCAATGATGTCTCCAGTTCTCATATCGTTATGACTGTGGTCACTCAATGATGTCTCCAGTTCTCATGTTTTTGTGACTATGGTCACTCAATGATGTCTCCAGTTCTCATGTTTTTGTGACTATGATCACTCAATGATGTCTCCAGTTCTCATGTCTTTGTGACTATGGTCACTCAATGATATCTCCAGTTCTCATGTTTTTGTGACTATGGTCACTCAATGATGTCTCCAGTTCTCATGTCTTTGTGACTATGGTCACTCAATGATGTCTCCAGTTCTCATGTTTTTGTGACTATGGTCACTCAATGATGTCTCCAGTTCTCATGTCTTTGTGACTATGGTCACTCAATGATGTCTCCAGTTCTCATGTTTTTATGGACTATGGTAACTCAATGATGTCTCCAGTTCTCATGTTTTTATGGACTGTGGTCACTCAATGATGTCTCCAGTTCTCATGTCTTTGTGACTATGGTCACTCAATGATGCCTCCAGTTCTCATGTTTTTGTGACTATGGTCACTCAATGATGTCTCCATTTCTCATGTCTTTGTGACTATGGTCACTCTATGATGTCTCCAGTTCTCATGTTTTTGTGACTATGGTCACTCAATGATGTCTCCAGTTCTCATGTCTTTGTGACTATGGTCACTCAATGATGTCTCCAGTTCTCATGTCTTTGTGACTATGGTCACTCAATGATGTCTCCAGTTCTCATGTCTTTGTGACTATGGTCACTCAATGATGTCTCCAGTTCTCATGTTTTTGTGACTATGGTCACTCAATGATGTCTCCAGTTCTCATGTTTTTGTGACTATGGTCACTCAATGATGTCTCCAGTTCTCATGTCTTTGTGACTATGGTCACTCAATGATATCTCCAGTTCTCATGTTTTTGTGACTATGGTCACTCAATGATGTCTCCAGTTCTCATGTCTTTGTGACTGTGGTCACTCAATGATGTCTCCAGTTCTCATATCTTTGTGACTATGGTCACTCAATGATGTCTCCAGTTCTCATGTTTTTGTGACTATGGTCACTCAATGATGTCTCCAGTTCTCATGTCTTTGTGACTGTGGTCACTCAATGATGTCTCCAGTTCTCATATCTTTGTGACTATGGTCACTCAATGATGTCTCCAGTTCTCATGTCTTTGTGACTGTGGTCACTCAATGAAGTCTCCAGTTCTCATGTTTTTGTGACTGTGGTCATTCAATGATGTCTCCAGTTCTCATGTTTTTGTGACAATGGTCACTCAATGATGTCTCTAGTTCTCATGTCTTTGTGACTATGGTCACTCAATGATGTCTCCAGTTCTCATGTTTTTGTGACTATGGTCACTCAATGATGTCTCCAGTTCTCATGGTTTTATGGACTGTGGTCACTCAATGATTTCTCCAGTTCTCATGTTTTTGTGACTATGGTCACTCAATGATGTCTCCAGTTCTCATGTTTTTATGGACTATGGTAACTCAATGATGTCTCCAGTTCTCATGTTTTTATGGACTGTGGTCACTCAATGATGTCTCCAGTTCTCATGTCTTTGTGACTATGGTCACTCAATGATGTCTCCAGTTCTCATGTCTTTGTGACTATGGTCACACAATGATGTCTCCAGTTCTCATGTTTTTGTGACTATGGTGACTCAATGATGTCTCCAGTTCTCATGGTTTTATGGACTATGGTCACTCAATGATGTCTCCAGTTCTCATGTTTTTGTGACCAGGGTCACTCAATGATGTCTCCAGTTCTCATGGTTTTATGGACTATGGTCACTCTATGATGTCTCCAGTTCTCATGTTTTTGTGACTATGGTCACTCAATGATGTCTCCAGTTCTCATATCGTTGTGACTGTGGTCACTCAATGATGTCTCCAGTTCTCATGTCTTTGTGACTATGGTCACTCAATGATATCTCCAGTTCTCATGTTTTTGTGACTATGGTCACTCAATGATGTCGCCAGTTCTCATGTCTTTGTGACTGTGGTCACTCAATGATGTCTCCAGTTCTCATGACTTTGTGACTATGGTCACTCAATGATGTCTCCAGTTCTCATGTTTTTGTGACTGTGGTCATTCAATGATGTCTCCAGTTCTCATGTTTTTGTTGACAATGGTCACTCAATGATGTCTCTAGTTCTCATGTCTTTGTGACTATGGTCACTCAATGATGTCTCCAGTTCTCATGTTTTTGTGACTATGGTCACTCAATGATGTCTCCAGTTCTCATGTTTTTATGGACTATGGTAACTCAATGATGTCTCCAGTTCTCATGTTTTTATGGACTGTGGTCACTCAATGATGTCTCCAGTTCTCATGTCTTTGTGACTATGGTCACTCAATGATGTCTCCAGTTCTCATGTTTTTGTGACTATGGTCACTCAATGATGTCTCCAGTTCTCACGTTTTTATGGACTATGGTAACTCAATGATGTCTCCAGTTCTCATGTTTTTATGGACTGTGGTCACTCAATGATGTCTCCAGTTCTCATGTTTTTGTGACTATGGTCACTCAATGATGTCTCCAGTTCTCATGTTTTTGTGACTATGGTCACTCAATGATATCTCCAGTTCTCATGGTTTTGTGGCTATGGTCTCTCAATGATGTCTCCAGTTCTCATGTCGTTGTGACTGTGGTCAGTCAATGATGTCTCCAGTTCTCATGTCTTTGTGACTATGGTCACTCAATGATATCTCCAGTTCTCATGTTTTTGTGACTATGGTCACTCAATGATATCTCCAGTTCTCATGTGTTTATGGATTATGGTCACTCAATGATGTCTCCAGTTCTCATGTTTTTGTGACTATGGTCACTCAATGATGTCTCCAGTTCTCATGGTTTTGTGACTATGGTCACTCAATGATGTCTCCAGTTCTCATGTTTTTGTGACTATGGTCACTCAATGATGTCTCCAGTTCTCATGTCTTTGTGACTATGGTCACTGAATGATATCTCCAGTTCTCATGTTTTTGTGACTATGGTCACTCAATGATGTCTCCAGTTCTCATGTCTTTGTGACTATGGTCACTCAATGATGTGTCCGGTTCTCATGTTTTTGTGACTATGGTCACTCAATGATGTCTCCAGTTCTCATGTCATTGTGACTATGGTCACTCAATGATGTCTCCAGTTCTCATGTTTTTGTGACTATGGTCACTCAATGTTGTCTCCAGTTCTCATGTTTTTATGGACTATGGTAACTCAATGATGTCTCCAGTTCTCATGTTTTTATGGAATGTGGTCACTCAATGATTTCTCCAGTTCTCATGTTTTTGTGACTATGGTCACTCAATGATGTCTCCAGTTCTCATGTTTTTATGGACTATGGTAACTCAATGATGTCTCCAGTTCTCATGTTTTTATGGACTGTGGTCACTCAATGATGTCTCCAGTTCTCATGTCTTTGTGACTATGGTCACTCAATGATGTCTCCAGTTCTCATGTCTTTGTGACTATGGTCACTCAATGATGTCTCCAGTTCTCATGGTTTTATGGACTATGGTCACTCTATGATGTCTCCAGTTCTCATGTTTTTGTGACTATGGTCACTCAATGATGTCTCCAGTTCTCATATCGTTGTGACTGTGGTCACTCAATGATGTCTCCAGTTCTCATGTCTTTGTGACTATGGTCACTCAATGATATCTCCAGTTCTCATGTTTTTGTGACTATGGTCACTCAATGATGTCTCCAGTTCTCATGTCTTTGTGACTGTGGTCACTCAATGATGTCTCCAGTTCTCATATCTTTGTGACTATGGTCACTCAATGATGTCTCCAGTTCTCATGTCTTTGTGACTATGGTCACTCAATGATGTCTCCAGTTCTCATGTTTTTGTGACTGCGGTCATTCAATGATGTCTCCAGTTCTCATGTTTTTGTTGACAATGGTCACTCAATGATGTCTCTAGTTCTCATGTCTTTGTGACTATGGTCACTCAATGATGTCTCCAGTTCTCATGTTTTTGTGACTATGGTCACTCAATGATGTCTCCAGTTCTCATGTTTTTGTGACTATGGTCACTCACTGATGTCTCCAGTTCTCATGGTTTTATGGACTATGGTCACTCAATGATGTCTCCAGTTCTCATGTCTTTGTGACTATGGTCACTCAATGATGTCTCCAGTTCTCATGTTTTTGTGACTATGGTGACTCAATGATGTCTCCAGTTCTCATGGTTTTATGGACTATGGTCACTCAATGATGTCTCCAGTTCTCATGTTTTTGTGACTAGGGTCACTCAATGATGTCTCCAGTTCTCATGGTTTTATGGACTATGGTCACTCTATGATGTCTCCAGTTCTCATGTTTTTGTGACTATGGTCACTCAATGATGTCTCCAGTTCTCATATCGTTGTGACCGTGGTCACTCAATGATGTGTCCAGTTCTCATGTCTTTGTGACTATGGTCACTCAATGATATCTCCAGTTCTCATGTTTTTGTGACTATGGTCACTCAATGATGTCTCCAGTTCTCATGTCTATGTGACTGTGGTCACTCAATGATGTCTCCAGTTCTCATATCTTTGTGACTATGGTCACTCAATGATGTCTCCAGTTCTCATGTCTTTGTGACTGTGGTCACTCAATGATGTCTCCAGTTCTCATGTTTTTGTGACTGTGGTCATTCAATGATGTCTCCAGTTCTCATGTTTTTGTGACAATGGTCACTCAATGATGTCTCTAGTTCTCATGTCTTTGTGACTATGGTCACTCAATGATGTCTCCAGTTCTCATGTTTTTGTGACTATGGTCACTCAATGATATCTCCAGTTCTCATGTTTTTATGGACTATGGTAACTCAATGATGTCTCCAGTTCTCATGTTTTTATGGACTGTGGTCCCTCAATGATGTCTCCAGTTCTCATGTTTTTATGGACTATGGTAACTCAATGATGTCTCCAGTTCTCATGTTTTTATGGACTGTGGTCACTCAATGATGTCTCCAGTTCTCATGTTTTTGTGACTATGGTCACTCACTGATGTCTCCAGTTCTCATGGTTTTATGGACTATGGTCACTCAATGATGTCTCCAGTTCTCATGTTTTTGTGACTAGGGTCACTCAATGATGTCTCCAGTTCTCATGGTTTTATGGACTATGGTCACTCTATGATGTCTCCAGTTCTCATGTTTTTGTGACTATGGTCACTCAATGATGTCTCCAGTTCTCATATCGTTGTGACCGTGGTCACTCAATGATGTCTCCAGTTCTCATGTCTTTGTGACTATGGTCACTCAATGATATCTCCAGTTCTCATGTTTTTGTGACTATGGTCACTCAATGATGTCTCCAGTTCTCATGTCTTTGTGACTGTGGTCACTCAATGATGTCTCCAGTTCTCATATCTTTGTGACTATGGTCACTCAATGATGTCTCCAGTTCTCATGTCTTTGTGACTGTGGTCACTCAATGATGTCTCCAGTTCTCATGTTTTTGTGACTGTGGTCATTCAATGATGTCTCCAGTTCTCATGTTTTTGTGACAATGGTCACTCAATGATGTCTCTAGTTCTCATGTCTTTGTGACTATGGTCACTCAATGATGTCTCCAGTTCTCATGTTTTTGTGACTATGGTCACTCAATGATGTCTCCAGTTCTCATGTTTTTATGGACTATGGTAACTCAATGATGTCTCCAGTTCTCATGTTTTTATGGACTGTGGTCACTCAATGATGTCTCCAGTTCTCATGTTTTTGTGACAATGGTCACTCAATGATGTCTCTAGTTCTCATGTCTTTGTGACTATGGTCACTCAATGATGTCTCCAGTTCTCATGTTTTTGTGACTATGGTCACTCAATGATGTCTCCAGTTCTCATGTTTTTATGGACTATGGTAACTCAATGATGTCTCCAGTTCTCATGTTTTTATGGACTGTGGTCACTCAATGATGTCTCCAGTTCTCATGTTTTTGTGACTATGGTCACTCAATGATGTCTCCAGTTCTCATGTTTTTATGGACTATGGTAACTCAATGATGTCTCCAGTTCTCATGTTTTTATGGACTGTGGTCACTCAATGATGTCTCCAGTTCTCATGTCTTTGTGACTATGGTCACTCAATGATGTCTCCAGTTCTCATGTCTTTGTGACTATGGTCACTCAATGATGTCTCCAGTTCTCATGTTTTTGTGACTATGGTGACTCAATGATGTCTCCAGTTCTCATGGTTTTATGGACTATGGTCACTCAATGATGTCTCCAGTTCTCATGTTTTTGTGACTAGGGTCACTCAATGATGTCTCCAGTTCTCATGGTTTTATGGACTATGGTCACTCTATGATGTCTCCAGTTCTCATGTTTTTGTGACTATGGTCACTCAATGATGTCTCCAGTTCTCATATCGTTGTGACTGTGGTCACTCAATGATGTCTCCAGTTCTCATGTCTTTGTGACTATGGTCACTCAATGATATCTCCAGTTCTCATGTTTTTGTGACTATGGTCACTCAATGATGTCTCCAGTTCTCATGTCTTTGTGACTGTGGTCACTCAATGATGTCTCCAGTTCTCATATCTTTGTGACTGTGGTCACTCAATGATGTCTCCAGTTCTCATATCTTTGTGACTATGGTCACTCAATGATGTCTCCAGTTCTCATGTCTTTGTGACTGTGGTCACTCAATGATGTCTCCAGTTCTCATATCTTTGTGACTATGGTCACTCAATGATGTCTCTAGTTCTCATGTCTTTGTGACTATGGCCACTCAATGATGTCTCCAGTTCTCATGTTTTTGTGACTATGGTCACTCAATGATGTCTCCAGTTCTCATGTTTTTATGGACTATGGTAACTCAATGATGTCTCCAGTTCTCATGTTTTTATGGACTGTGGTCACTCAATGATGTCTCCAGTTCTCATGTCTTTGTGACTATGGTCACTCAATGATGTCTCCAGTTCTCATGTTTTTGTGACTATGGTCACTCAATGATGTCTCCAGTTCTCATGTTTTTATGGACTGTGGTCACTCAATGATGTCTCCAGTTCTCATGTCTTTGTGACTATGGTCACTCAATGATGTCTCCAGTTCTCATGTTTTTGTGACTATGGTCACTCAATGATGTCTCCAGTTCTCATGGTTTTGTGGCTATGGTCTCTCAATGATGTCTCCAGTTCTCATGTCGTTGTGACTATGGTCACTAAATGATGTCTCCAGTTCTCATGTTTTTGTGACTATGGTCACTCAATGATATCTCCAGTTCTCATGTTTTTGTGACTATGGTCACTCAATGATGTCTCCAGTTCTCATGTCTTTGTGACTATGGTCACTAAATGATGTCTCCAGTTCTCATGTTTTTGTGACTATGGTCACTCAATGATGTCTCCAGTTCTCATGTCTTTGTGACTGTGGTCACTCAATGATGTCTCCAGTTCTCATGTTTTTGTGACTGTGGTCATTCAATGATGTCTCCAGTTCTCATGTTTTTGTGACAATGGTCACTCAATGATGTCTCTAGTTCTCATGTCTTTGTGACTATGGTCACTCAATGATGTCTCCAGTTCTCATGTTTTTGTGACTATGGTCACTCAATGATGTCTCCAGTTCTCATGTTTTTATGGACTATGGTCACTCAATGATGTCTCCAGTTCTCATGTTTTTATGGACTGTGGTCACTCAATGATGTCTCCAGTTCTCATGTCTTTGTGACTATGGTCACTCAATGATGCCTCCAGTTCTCATGTTTTTGTGACTATGGTCACTCAATGATGTCTCCATTTCTCATGTCTTTGTGACTATGGTCACTCTATGATGTCTCCAGTTCTCATGTTTTGTGACTATGGTCACTCAATGATGTCTCCAGTTCTCATGTCTTTGTGACTATGGTCACTCAATGATGTCTCCAGTTCTCATGTCTTTGTGACTATGGTCACTCAATGATGTCTCCAGTTCTCATGTCTTTGTGACTATGGTCACTCAATGATGTCTCTAGTTCTCATGTTTTTGTGACTATGGTCACTCAATGATGTCTCCAGTTCTCATGTTTTTGTGACTATGGTCACTCAATGATGTCTCCAGTTCTCATGTCTTTGTGACTATGGTCACTCAATGATGTCTCCAGTTCTCATGTTTTTGTGACTATGGTCACTCACTGATGTCTCCAGTTCTCATGGTTTTATGGACTATGGTCACTCAATGATGTCTCCAGTTCTCATGTCTTTGTGACTATGGTCACTCAATGATGTCTCCAGTTCTCATGTTTTTGTGACTATGGTGACTCAATGATGTCTCCAGTTCTCATGGTTTTATGGACTATGGTCACTCAATGATGTCTCCAGTTCTCATGTTTTTATGGACTATGGTCACTCTATGATGTCTCCAGTTCTCATGTTTTTGTGACTATGGTCACTCAATGATGTCTCCAGTTCTCATATCGTTGTGACTGTCGTCACTCAATGATGTCTCCAGTTCTCATGTCTTTGTGACTATGGTCACTCAATGATATCTCCAGTTCTCATGTTTTTGTGACTAGGGTCACTCAATGATGTCTCCAGTTCTCATGTCTTTGTGACTGTGGTCACTCAATGATGTCTCCAGTTCTCATATCTTTGTGACTATGGTCACTCAATGATGTCTCCAGTTCTCATGTCTTTGTGACTGTGGTCACTCAATGATGTCTCCAGTTCTCATGTTTTTGTGACTGTGGTCATTCAATGATGTCTCCAGTTCTCATGTTTTTGTGACAATGGTCACTCAATGATGTCTCTAGTTCTCATGTCTTTGTGACTATGGTCACTCAATGATGTCTCCAGTTCTCATGTTTTTGTGACTATGGTCACTCAATGATGTCTCCAGTTCTCATGTTTTTATGGACTATGGTAACTCAATGATGTCTCCAGTTCTCATGTTTTTATGGACTGTGGTCACTCAATGATGTCTCCAGTTCTCATGTTTTTGTGACTATGGTCACTCAATGATGTCTCCAGTTCTCATGTTTTTATGGACTATGGTAACTCAATGATGTCTCCAGTTCTCATGTTTTTATGGACTGTGGTCACTCAATGATGTCTCCAGTTCTCATGTTTTTGTGACTATGGTCACTCAATGATGTCTCCAGTTCTCATGTTTTTGTGACTATGGTCACTCAATGATGTCTCCAGTTCTCATGTTTTTGTGACAATGGTCACTCAATGATGTCTCTAGTTCTCATGTCTTTGTGACTATGGTCACTCAATGATATCTCCAGTTCTCATGTTTTTGTGACTATGGTCACTCAATGATGTCTCCAGTTCTCATGTTTTTATGGACTATGGTAACTCAATGATGTCTCCAGTTCTCATGTTTTTATGGACTGTGGTCACTCAATGATGTCTCCAGTTCTCATGTTTTTGTGACTATGGTCACTCAATGATGTCTCCAGTTCTCATGTTTTTATGGACTACGGTAACTCAATGATGTCTCCAGTTCTCATGTTTTTATGGACTGTGGTCACTCAATGATGTCTCCAGTTCTCATGTCTTTGTGACTATGGTCACTCAATGATGTCTCCAGTTCTCATGTCTTTGTGACTATGGTCACTCAATGATGTCTCCAGTTCTCATGTTTTTGTGACTATGGTGACTCAATGATGTCTCCAGTTCTCATGGTTTTATGGACTATGGTCACTCAATGATGTCTCCAGTTCTCATGTTTTTGTGACTAGGGTCACTCAATGATGTCTCCAGTTCTCATGGTTTTATGGACTATGGTCACTCTATGATGTCTCCAGTTCTCATGTTTTTGTGACTATGGTCACTCAATGATGTCTCCAGTTCTCATATCGTTGTGACTGTGGTCACTCAATGATGTCTCCAGTTCTCATGTCTTTGTGACTATGGTCACTCAATGATATCTCCAGTTCTCATGTTTTTGTGACTATGGTCACTCAATGATGTCTCCAGTTCTCATGTCTTTGTGACTGTGGTCACTCAATGATGTCTCCAGTTCTCATATCTTTGTGACTGTGGTCACTCAATGATGTCTCCAGTTCTCATATCTTTGTGACTATGGTCACTCAATGATGTCTCCAGTTCTCATGTCTTTGTGACTGTGGTCACTCAATGATGTCTCCAGTTCTCATATCTTTGTGACTATGGTCACTCAATGATGTCTCTAGTTCTCATGTCTTTGTGACTATGGCCACTCAATGATGTCTCCAGTTCTCATGTTTTTGTGACTATGGTCACTCAATGATGTCTCCAGTTCTCATGTTTTTATGGACTATGGTAACTCAATGATGTCTCCAGTTCTCATGTTTTTATGGACTGTGGTCACTCAATGATGTCTCCAGTTCTCATGTCTTTGTGACTATGGTCACTCAATGATGTCTCCAGTTCTCATGTTTTTGTGACTATGGTCACTCAATGATGTCTCCAGTTCTCATGGTTTTGTGGCTATGGTCTCTCAATGATGTCTCCAGTTCTCATGTCGTTGTGACTGTGGTCAGTCAATGATGTCTCCAGTTCTCATGTCTTTGTGACTATGGTCACTCAATGATGTCTCCAGTTCTCATGTCTTTGTGACTATGGTCACTCAATGATATCTCCAGTTCTCATGGTTTTATGGACTACGGTCACTCAATGATGTCTCCAGTTCTCATGTCTTTGTGACTATGGTCACTCAATGATGTCTCCAGTTCTCATGTTTTTGTGACTATGGTCACTCAATGATGTCTCCAGTTCTCATGGTTTTGTGACTATGGTCACTCAATGATGTCTCCAGTTCTCATGTTTTTGTGACTATGGTCACTCAATGATGTCTCCAGTTCTCATGTCTTTGTGACTATGGTCACTCAATGATATCTCCAGTTCTCATGTTTTTGTGACTATGGTCACTCAATGATGTCTCCAGTTCTCATGTCTTTGTGACTATGGTCACTAAATGATGTCTCCAGTTCTCATGTTTTTGTGACTATGGTCACTCAATGATGTCTCCAGTTCTCATGTCTTTGTGACTGTGGTCACTCAATGATGTCTCCAGTTCTCATGTTTTTGTGACTGTGGTCATTCAATGATGTCTCCAGTTCTCATGTTTTTGTGACAATGGTCACTCAATGATGTCTCTAGTTCTCATGTCTTTGTGACTATGGTCACTCAATGATGTCTCCAGTTCTCATGTTTTTGTGACTATGGTCACTCAATGATGTCTCCAGTTCTCATGTTTTTATGGACTATGGTCACTCAATGATGTCTCCAGTTCTCATGTTTTTATGGACTGTGGTCACTCAATGATGTCTCCAGTTCTCATGTCTTTGTGACTATGGTCACTCAATGATGCCTCCAGTTCTCATGTTTTTGTGACTATGGTCACTCAATGATGTCTCCATTTCTCATGTCTTTGTGACTATGGTCACTCTATGATGTCTCCAGTTCTCATGTTTTTGTGACTATGGTCACTCAATGATGTCTCCAGTTCTCATGTCTTTGTGACTATGGTCACTCAATGATGTCTCCAGTTCTCATGTCTTTGTGACTATGGTCACTCAATGATGTCTCCAGTTCTCATGTCTTTGTGACTATGGTCACTCAATGATGTCTCCAGTTCTCATGTTTTTGTGACTATGGTCACTCAATGATGTCTCCAGTTCTCATGTCTTTGTGACTATGGTCACTCAATGATGTCTCCAGTTCTCATGTTTTTGTGACTATGGTCACTCACTGATGTCTCCAGTTCTCATGGTTTTATGGACTATGGTCACTCAATGATGTCTCCAGTTCTCATGTCTTTGTGACTATGGTCACTCAATGATGTCTCCAGTTCTCATGTTTTTGTGACTATGGTGACTCAATGATGTCTCCAGTTCTCATGGTTTTATGGACTATGGTCACTCAATGATGTCTCCAGTTCTCATGTTTTTGTGACTAGGGTCACTCAATGATGTCTCCAGTTCTCATGTTTTTATGGACTATGGTCACTCTATGATGTCTCCAGTTCTCATGTTTTTGTGACTATGGTCACTCAATGATGTCTCCAGTTCTCATATCGTTGTGACTGTCGTCACTCAATGATGTCTCCAGTTCTCATGTCTTTGTGACTATGGTCACTCAATGATATCTCCAGTTCTCATGTTTTTGTGACTATGGTCACTCAATGATGTCTCCAGTTCTCATGTCTTTGTGACTGTGGTCACTCAATGATGTCTCCAGTTCTCATATCTTTGTGACTATGGTCACTCAATGATGTCTCCAGTTCTCATGTCTTTGTGACTGTGGTCACTCAATGATGTCTCCAGTTCTCATGTTTTTGTGACTGTGGTCATTCAATGATGTCTCCAGTTCTCATGTTTTTGTGACAATGGTCACTCAATGATGTCTCTAGTTCTCATGTCTTTGTGACTATGGTCACTCAATGATGTCTCCAGTTCTCATGTTTTTGTGACTATGGTCACTCAATGATGTCTCCAGTTCTCATGTTTTTATGGACTATGGTAACTCAATGATGTCTCCAGTTCTCATGTTTTTATGGACTGTGGTCACTCAATGATGTCTCCAGTTCTCATGTTTTTGTGACTATGGTCACTCAATGATGTCTCCAGTTCTCATGTTTTTATGGACTATGGTAACTCAATGATGTCTCCAGTTCTCATGTTTTTATGGACTGTGGTCACTCAATGATGTCTCCAGTTCTCATGTCTTTGTGACTATGGTCACTCAATGATGTCTCCAGTTCTCATGTTTTTGTGACTATGGTCACTCAATGATGTCTCCAGTTCTCATGGTTTTGTGGCTATGGTCACTCAATGATGTCTCCAGTTCTCATGTCGTTGTGACTGTGGTCAGTCAATGATGTCTCCAGTTCTCATGTTTTTGTGACTATGGTCACTCAATGATGTCTCCAGTTCTCATGTCTTTGTGACTATGGTCACTCAATGATATCTCCAGTTCTCATGTTTTTGTGACTATGGTCACTCAATGATGTCTCCAGTTCTCATGTCTTTGTGACTATGGTCACTCAATTACGTCTCCAGGTCTCATGGTTTTATGGACTACGGTCACTCAATGATGTCTCCAGTTCTCATGTCTTTGTGACTATGGTCACTCAATGATGTCTCCAGTTCTCATGTTTTTGTGACTATGGTCACTCAATGATGTCTCCAGTTCTCATGTCTTTGTGACTATGGTCACTCAATTACGTCTCCAGGTCTCATGGTTTTATGGACTGTGGTCACTCAATGATGTCTCCAGTTCTCATGTCTTTGTGACTATGGTCACTCAATTACGTCTCCAGGTCTCATGGTTTTATGGACTGTGGTCACTCGATGATGTCTCCAGTTCTGATGTTTTTGTGACTAAGGTCACTCAATGATGTCTCCAGTTCTCATGTTTTTGTGACCATGGTCACTCAATGATGTCTCCAGTTCTCATGTCTTTGTGACTATGGTCACTCTATGATGTCTCCAGTTCTCATGTCTTTGTGACTATGGTCACTCAATTATGTCTCCAGTTCTCATGTATTGTGACTGTGGTCACTCAATTATGTCTCCAGTTCTCATGGTTTTACGGACTGTGGTCACTCAATGATGTCTCCAGTTCTCATGGTTTTGTGACTATGGTCACTCAATGATGTCTCCAGTTCTCATGGTTTTGTGACTATGGTCACTCAATGATGTCTCCAGTTCTCATGGTTTTATGGACTATGGTCACTCAATGATGTCTCCAGTTCTCATGTCTTTGTGACTATGGTCACTCAATGATGTCTCCAGTTCTCATGTTTTTGTGACTATGGTCACTCAATGATGTCTCCAGTTCTCATGTTTTTGTGACTATGGTCACTCAATGATGTCTCCAGTTCTCATCTTTTTGTGACTATGGTCACTCAATGATGTCTCCAGTTCTCATGTTTTTGTGACTGTGGTCACTCAATGATGTCTCCAGTTCTCATGTTTTTGTGACAATGATCACTCATTATGTCTCCTGTTCTTAAATGTGAAACTTCATGGGAAATCTTATGAACATACTGGTACCCTTGTACAGACAGTTCATACGGACATGTTGATGGAATTTCGCTTTAAAAATATGTGAGGTGCAACTACTAAAACGAGGTAAAAAATTTTAAGATGGAAGGAATTGAAAAGCCAGATGGAAAAGTTATGAAGGAAATTGATGACAATGGGTATAATTACTTACTTAGGCAACCTGGAAACAAATCAAATGAAAGATAAGGAAATGAAAGAATTATTATGAAATGAATATAAACGGAGACTGAAATAGGTGTTAAAGACGAAGTTAATTGGTAGGAATAAGATACTGGCTACCAACACATTGGCTGTTGCAGTGCTAAATTATAACGCTGGTGTGATAGAGTGGAGATGTGATGAACTTAAGAAGCTTGAAAGAAAAACCAGGAAAATGATGGCACTACAAGGGGCTCTACATCCCAAAGAGACATGGACAAGTAGTATCTATCACGACAGAGAGGAGGAAGGTGTGAAATGTATGTGAAGTAGGAGGAAAATAATCTGGCATGGTATGTAAAGAATTCAAAGGAGAGATTGATGACAGGAGTAAGAAATATAAAAATCCTAAACAATGATGTAGGAAAGGAAAAGGCAGAATTTAAACAAGACAGACAGATACATTGATTAGATGGAAGGAAAAAATATATGGTCAATTCTTACGTGAAATGCCTGACACAGTTGACAAAGATAGAAACTGGAAATAGACTAGGAAAAGTGACTTAAACTGAGGCCCTTATTTTTGCAACACTGGGAACGAACTATATCAGGTTCAATATTGACAAGTAAGTAAATTCCCTACACTGTAGGCTGTGTGGTGAGAAAGGGGAGACACCACATTATTAGTGAATGTAAGATGCTTGTTCAGAAAGAGTAGAAGAGAAGGCACGACAACATTGCCAGATTGGTTCATTGGAAGCTCTGTCATAAGTATGACATGAGCAGATGTGGGAAATGGTATGTGCACCAACTGGAAAGGGTGACTGAAAATGAACAGTATAAGATCTCGTGAGAAATGACCATGCAGTGCGACCATTTTATCGTGACTAGAAAGACTGACATTGTTGTTGTAGAAAAGAAGATTAACAAGACATATATTGTGGAGGGACCACAGGGAGAAAGTGAGAAAGTCGAGAAATACCAGGAGCTGAAGAGAGAAACCAGGACATAGAAGTAGTACTGATTGTGGTTGGTGCCCTGGGAGCAGTTAGTAGACGTTTGGATGCATGACTTTCTGACAATGATATCGATCAGCATGGCTCACTATCCTGGCTCAGAAGTGTTGATTTAAAATCAGAGACTGGGGGGCTCTTAGTTGCTGTACAAGACCAATCTCTAAACACCCTGACCTATAAACACAGAATAGGGAAAGATGGGAATAGCCCTCTATGCAGAGTATACTACAAACATGAAGAAACGGTAGATCATGTTATCTCCGGGTGTCCAGAGCTGGCAAAACTGACTATATAGAGAGACACAGCCGCATTGCCAAATAGGTGCACTGGATGCTCAGTCGCTCTCATGACATCCAAACAGTCATGGAAAAGGGCAACATATCCATCTTGTGGGCTATGCCTGTGATAACCGACCGAGAAATCGCTGTCAACAGACCAGATATCATCATAAAAAACAAAACAGATCGGACATGTAACCTTATAGATATTTCCGTACCAGCTGACAAGAACACATCTATAAAAACAATGGAAAAACTGTCAAAATACAAAGACCTGGAAATAGAGATCAACCGCATGTAGAGGATGACCACAAATACTTTCCCTATTTGTTGTTGTAGTTGGTGCTTGTGTTGCTGATTTTAATTACGTTGTTGCTCTTGAAGTTGATGTTGCCATTGTTTTCCTCACTTGTTTCGTTGTGGCTGTTGGTGTTGTCGTTGTACATGTTGTTGTTGGTGCTAATTTTGTTGTTCCATGTGTTTGCAATTGTTATTTTTTTTAGTCCACAATTGCGCTTGTTTTTGCGGTATCCCTCCTCTCAACCTTTAAGTCACCATCACGAGACGGCAGCTCAATGTTGGGGGGGGGGGGGGGGGGGGCTCATCATGTTGTTTTTTTTAAAGAAAAAGAAAATATAAAGCAGTTCAAACGTCCAAATATTTGGGTCAAAAGACCCAAATATTATAAAGTCTCCCCTTTGTAGGGTAAAGATGGAAGTCTTAAGGTACTTTTAAAAAATATATCTAAACTATAATAAAGTAAGGAGCGCAGGACTGCGTACGGTTTATAATTTGTTATCCCATTAGTAAAATAAGTTGGATTATTTTGAATAAATAATGAATGAATATTACATAATTTATCTACTAAATTTCGTGGCTGTTGATTAAATATATTTTGTTTATTTAAAGATTCACTTCTTTAAAATTTCTCAAATGTCAACACTTTTGGTTGGCTATCGCTTAAATAAACATACTAATTTTCTGTCACGAATTCTCTCCTAATGTAGTTTATATATAATATCGTCTTTTTTAATGTATCATGGATTACGATACTGATTAAATAAGACAGTGTAACGCA
>OZ024741.1:338250722-338253222 GCA_964016885.1 Eledone cirrhosa
GCGCCTTTTCGACTCCTTCACCTACCCACCCTGCCCACAGCCCTTCATCTTAACCCTAGACATCAAGTCCCTCTATACCGTCATCCCCCACGCCGACGGCCTACGCGCCCTCAAACACTACCTCGACCTTCGCCCCTCCCCCATTCCCTCCACCCCCACCTCCTTCGCCTCGCCGAGCTGGTCCTCACCCTCAATTGTTTCTCCTTCTCGGGTGAGTTTTACCAACAGGTCACGGGGGTAGCCATGGGTACAAGAATGGGCCCAAACTATGCCAACCTTTTTGTTGGCCATGTTGAGGCCCAAATATTTGCCCAGTACACCGGCCCCACGCCTGAACTGTACGGTCGTTACATCGACGACTGTATCGGAGCCACGACCCTCACCCGAGAACAGCTCGACTCCTTTCTCTCCTTCTTCTGCTCCTTCCACCCCTCCCTCCACTTCACCACCTCTATCTCCACAACCCACGTCCACTTCTTAGACATCTCCGTCGCCTTCGACCCCTCCCACCACTCCCTCGTCACCTCCGCCTTCTTCAAACCCACCGACTCCCACTCTTACCTCGACTTCACCTTTGCCCACCCCACACACACTAAACACTCTATTCCCTACTCCCAACTCCTCAGGATCCGCCGCCTCTGTAGCCGAGATGCCGACTTTGAGTCCCAGGCCCTTTCCCTAGTCAGCCATTTCATCCGCAGAGGTTACCCCCTCTCTCGTCCACACCGCTCTCACCCGCGCCCGTGCTGTCCACCGCTCCACCACCCTCACCCCACGCCATCGCACACCCACCCACCGTCTCCCCTTCCCCTCCACCATACCCCTCCACCGCACCATCCTCCGCCTCTTCCGGCGCCTCCAGTCCGACCCCTCCACCTCCCACATCTTCCCATCCCCACCACTGCCCTCCTTCAAACGCGCACGCAATCTCCGCACCCTCCTCGTCCATAGCTCCCCCCCCCCACGCTCTCCCTCCCCCGGTTCCTTTCCCTGTTCTAGGCCCCGCTGCAACACCTGTCCCCACATCACCAACACCACCACCTTCCAGGGTCCCAACGGCCATTCTCTCTCTGTCCGGCATGCCTTCCGCTGCATCTCCTCCAACCTAGTCTACGGACTTCGCTGCACGGAGTGCAGCGCGACTTACGTCGGACAGACTGGACGTCGCCTGGCGGACAGATTTACTGAGCACCTCCGGGATATTCGTCTCGGTGGCAGTTCCCCCATCGCCCCCACTTTGGTGCCCCTGGACATTCCGCACGCCATCTCACAGTCTGTGGCCTACTCCAATGCCACGGAACACCCGCCAATCTCCTAAGAGTTGAACAACGAACCATCTTCATCTTACAGACCCACACTCCCCCCGGCCTGAACTCCCCACCCTTATTCCTTTAGCCTTCGACCGCCCCCCTCCCCCCACACATATCCCCCACTAACACCACTAACACACCCCTCCTTTTCACCGCCCACCCCACAACTAACAATACTAACACCTCCACTCCACCCCACATCCGACCACCCTTCCTCAACTAACATACTAACATCCCTCCCTTCTTCTCCTCCCCCTCCTTATCACACGCACTCACCCACCGGCACATATATACACGCGCTCACACTAAACACACACCCTACTACCACCACTAACCCTCACCCCCACACATCCACCCCATCACCCCGCAACTAACATCACTAACACCCCCTGACCCCAAGCACACGAACACACACACCCACTTACACCACCCACCCTACACGCAACTAACATCACTAACACCCCCCAACCCTACGCACACGTACACACACACCCTCTTACACCACCCACTCTACACACCCTACCACCACTGACCCCCACTCACACCCGCATTCAACCCTTTCTCCACCTCCTGTATACTAACACGCACTAACACCCCCTTCACCAAACACACACACCAGTACATCACACTCCCTCCATCGACCCCCACACCCTTCTCTCCCCGCTCCACCTACACCCTTTCTCAAACACTCACTCATCCCACTAACACTTCTACTAATACACACACACCCCCTCCTCACTCCAACTTTCACACCTACCCATCCTCTCCCCTTTACCATTCTACCCTACTGCTGCTATGCCCTCTGACCACCTCCCCGCACACACAGACACACAACACTCCTCCTGCCTTGACCACTTCCTGTTGCGCGCGCACCCCACATCTCCCCCTTCCGACCAATCTCTTCACGGATTACACGTATGTGAACCTTGATCCCGGAATCCACCACATCCAAGGATTTTACTAAGCATTCCACGACATCTTCTTACGGAATCACCTTTATGACTCACCCACGCCACACACAAAAATAATTTTTTTTCCCACACTCCACCTACACCCACAACACGCTTAAACACCACACACACACGTGCGTACCACCACATATTTACACATTCAGCCTCCGGATTCCTCTCCCCCCACCCCTCTATCCACACACGCACACACACTCCGACCTACACCCCACCCCACACACA